>JAIOJX010000026.1:12866611-12972945 GCA_022376925.1 Tragulus kanchil | reverse complement strand
GATCTTAGTGGGATTATATTCAGATGTTAAACTTTGCGTATCATGTTAGCTATGATTTTTTTGTGTTCGCCTTTTAAAAGATTTAAGAAATTCCAATCTATTATTACTTTTCTGAAAGGATTTTTTTTTTTCGGCCACTTCTATTGGTCTTTCATTTATTTATTTTCATCCATCTTTGTTCTTTGGCCTGTGTGGGCCTCCCATCGCAGTGGCCTTTCTTGTCGCAGAGCACCGACTCTGGGCGCATGTGCTCCAGAGCTCCGGCTTGGTAATTGGACACATCGGTCGAGCCGCTCCACGGCACGTGGGATCTTCCCAGGCCAGGGATCGAACCGGCGCCCCTTGCACTGCAAGGCAGTGTCCTTACCCACTGGACCACCAGGTAAGCCACCTGAATGGTTTTAATCATAAATTTGTATTTGAAAATTGTTAAATGTTCTCACATTTTACAATGAAAATATTGTTTTTATTACTCATTATTCTAAATGAATGATGGATTATCTAAATTTTTTATGTTAAACGAATGGAGAATCCTGTCATAAATCTTGATTTGTCATTATATTGTTGTTTAGTCACCAAGTTGTGTCTGAGTCTTTGCAGCCCCACGAACTGTATCCTCCCAGGCTCCTCTGTCCTTGGGGTTTCCCAGGCAAGAATACTGGAGTGGATTGCCATTTCCTTCTTCATTGGCATTATATGCTTGACATTTATTTATAGTATACTTTTATACTAGACATTTATTTCTAATATAATCAATTATATTGAAATTCTCCCTAAATGATGCTTTAATTGCGTCTCAACACTTTTGGGTTGCATTTTAATTATCTAAGTTCAAAGTGTTTTCTAAATTCTTTTGGAATTATAATTATCCTTTATATTCAAAATATTATGTTGTTTAGTACTCTATATACCTTAATTTATTAATTTTTAATTTATTTACATTATAGTCAGGGAACATACACTGAAGAATATTCTCCAGCCTGGCTATCCCCAACATAAGGTTGTAAGATAGTTTTCCATGTTAATTTCCAGAAATTAACATGGAAAACTTTTGATTAGGTTTCATGTTTAGCTGTGGGCCTCCCTGGTGGCTCAAATGGGTAAGAATCTGCCTGCACATGGGGCGATGGTCCGGAGGGGTGGGATGGGGGAAACTGGGGAGGTGGGGACCAGGGATATGCATATGACTGATCTGGGAACATACATGTCTGTGAACAACAAAACTCTGTAAAACCTTTAAAATAAAGAATTAAAAAAAAAAAAAAAAAAGAATCTGCCTGCAATGCAGGAGACCCAGGTTCATTCCTGGGTCCAGAAGGAAATGACAGCCCACTCCAGTATTCTTCTTGCCTGGAAAACCCTGTGGACAGAGAAGCCTGGTGGGCCACAGTCTGTGGGATAGCAAAGAGTCAGAAATGACTGATTGACTAACAACTTTTATGTCACTTTCATATAATATATATGTAAATATGTAAAGTAAGATATTCATAGGTTTTGAAGATTGAGTGTGGACATTCTCAGCGAAGAGAACATTATTCTGTCACAGCATCTATTGAAATAATGTGTAAATTTTTTTTTTATTATGCTAATATGCTAAGGAGATTTGTTTATTTTTGAATGTTATACCAATCCTCAATTCAAGCAGGTTATGGTGTGTCTCATCTTCTATGTTGTTTGACTTGGATTGTTAATACTTTATATTCATGTTTCATATTCATTGTCCACCACTATATTTACGAGAGGAACAGATCTATAACTTTTCTTTAATATTCTTTTTTTTTTTTTAAGATTTATTTATTTATTTATTTTGGGCGGATTCGGGTTGGGGAGGGAGGGGAGCAGGCGGGCCACTTCTATTGGTCTTTCATTTCTCTATGTTCATCCGTCTTTGTTCTTTGGCTCCTGTGGGCCCCCCATCGCGGTGGCGTCTGTCGTCGCAGAGCGCCGGCTCTGGGCGTATGCGCTCCAGAGCTCTGGCTCGGCAATTGGACACATCAGTCCAGCTGCTCCGCAGCACGTGGGATCTTCCCAGGCCAGGGATCGAACCGGCGCCCCTTGCACTGCAAGGCGGTGTCCTTACCCACTGGGCCACCAGGGGAAGCCCTCTTTAATATTCTTAACAACCTTTAGTGTCAAGTGCATTTGGCCCTATAAAATAAGTTTGGAAATTTTCCTTCTTTTCTGTGTTTGAATGAAGATATTGCATAGCAAACCTATTTGCTTAGGTTTGGTATTCTTTCTATCAAAAATGATTAGAAGACTATGCCAGGATGCCACCTAGGCCTAATGTTTTCTTTGTAGCATGTTGTTCAGTTAGAAATTAAATTTATTTATTAAATGTATTTATATTTTTATTTCTATTTAGGTGTGTTTTTAATATGTTGTGTTTTTCCAGATTGTTGTCTTGCTCTTCATAATTTATATATTAATTGATATTAAGTTATTCATGCTATCTTATTTTACATGTAATTTTCATTCATAATATTGGTAGTGTGTACATTTTATGTTTCCACAGTCTGTGGGATAGCAAAGAGTCAGAAATGACTGATTGACTAACAACTTTTATGTCACTTTCATATAATATATATGTAAATATGTAAAGTAAGATATTCATAGGTTTTGAAGATTGAGTGTGGACATTCTCAGCGAAGAGAACATTATTCTGTCACAGCATCTATTGAAATAATGTGTAAATTTTTTTTTTATTATGCTAATATGCTAAGGAGGTGGGTTTTTTTTTGAATGTTATACCAATCCTCAATTCAAGCAGGTTATGGTGTGTCTCATCTTCTATGTTGTTTGACTTGGATTGTTAATACTTTATATTCATGTTTCATATTCATTGTCCACCACTATATTTACGAGAGGAACAGATCTATAACTTTTCTTTAATATTCTTTTTTTTTTTTTAAGATTTATTTATTTATTTATTTTGGGCGGATTCGGGTTGGGGAGGGAGGGGAGCAGGCGGGCCACTTCTATTGGTCTTTCATTTCTCTATGTTCATCCGTCTTTGTTCTTTGGCTCCTGTGGGCCCCCCATCGCGGTGGCGTCTGTCGTCGCAGAGCGCCGGCTCTGGGCGTATGCGCTCCAGAGCTCTGGCTCGGCAATTGGACACATCAGTCCAGCTGCTCCGCAGCACGTGGGATCTTCCCAGGCCAGGGATCGAACCGGCGCCCCTTGCACTGCAAGGCGGTGTCCTTACCCACTGGGCCACCAGGGGAAGCCCTCTTTAATATTCTTAACAACCTTTAGTGTCAAGTGCATTTGGCCCTATAAAATAAGTTTGGAAATTTTCCTTCTTTTCTGTGTTTGAATGAAGATATTGCATAGCAAACCTATTTGCTTAGGTTTGGTATTCTTTCTATCAAAAATGATTAGAAGACTATGCCAGGATGCCACCTAGGCCTAATGTTTTCTTTGTAGCATGTTGTTCAGTTAGAAATTAAATTTATTTATTAAATGTATTTATATTTTTATTTCTATTTAGGTGTGTTTTTAATATGTTGTGTTTTTTCCAGATTGTTGTCTTGCTCTTCATAATTTATATATTAATTGATATTAAGTTATTCATGCTATCTTATTTTACATGTAATTTTCATTCATAATATTGGTAGTGTGTACATTTTATGTTTCTTTTTCATCAGCCATCCCAACGGTCTATCATTTTACAAAGGTTTTTGGTAAGATCTATTCTACAACTCAATTTTCTTTAGCTTCAGATCTAAGGAGAATCTCATCATACTCCTGGTATGGCAGGAATTAAATCTAAATATTTATCAATGTTCTCCTGTCCTGAACATTGTGAAAAGGCTCAAGATCTTAAATGTTGCCTAAGCAAATAGCTCTGGTCATTGATTGTAGGATCTCACTAGATCATATGGAGAAGGCCGTTTTCCAGCTGGTTTGATCCTTTTACATTCTGCTTCTCCACCACTTCTAGTCCAGGCATGGTGTTCAGGAATCTCTAAAAGGACCAGAAACAAAGCCTACAACCTCTCTGGGTACGCTGCAAAGACACCCCCTTGTCTTGCCAGATTCTATATCTCACTGGACTTTTGTTTTGTCTTTTTAAATACCATTTCTTGAAAGTTGCTCACTCTTTTTTCAAAAATTTTATATATTTTCAGCTGTGTTGGGTCTTTGTTGTTGTGTGAGTTTCGTTGCTCTGTGGCATGTGGGATCTTCCCTTATCAGGGATTGAACCCATGTCCCCTGCATTGGCAGATGGATTCTCATCCACTGAGCCAAAGGGGAAGCTCTCACTGGACCTTCTAAATCCTAACCTCTTTCCAGTATTGAAAAAACTGTTCCTCTTCCCTTTTGTTGCCCTAGAAGGTACTCCAGCTATTCTATCTGCTTCTGGGCCACATGGACATACCTCTTCAGAGCATGGAGGCATTGACAAGAGGCCGGAAGAGCTCTAGACTCCAGCTGGCTCTCACTCTTGTACTCTTTAAAACATTAAGGGCTTGGCCTGCCTTCTTGGAACTCCTGAGGTGTGCACAGAGCACAATACAAACCCAAGTTATTCTTCTCCAGTGGCATAACAAAGACCTTCTCTTGGCTTCAGCAGGGAAAAGTTTTGGTAAACAGAGAAGGCAACATTATCTTCTTGATTTCTTGACTGCACATAGGCTAAATAACTGTTTTGCTTTGTTTATCCAGCTGCTATAATCTCGATATGAGAGAAAAAGGAAAACACTATTTTATGAACTCTAAAAGCAATAATTATAATAGTTTGTAATTTATACTTGTCAATAAATACCTCCCATAAAAAATTTTAATTATGAAGGTTTTGGTAAAATCTACAATTTTCTTTAGCTTCAGATCTAAGGAGAATCTCATCATACTCCTGGTATGGCAGGAATTAAATCTAAATATTTATCAATGTTCTCCTGTCCTGAACATTGTGAAAAGGCTCAAGATCTTAAATGTTGCCTAAGCAAATAGCTCTGGTCATTGATTGTAGGATCTCACTAGATCATATGGAGAAGGCCGTTTTCCAGCTGGTTTGATCCTTTTACATTCTGCTTCTCCACCACTTCTAGTCCAGGCATGGTGTTCAGGAATCTCTAAAAGGACCAGAAACAAAGCCTACAACCTCTCTGGGTACGCTGCAAAGACACCCCCTTGTCTTGCCAGATTCTATATCTCACTGGACTTTTGTTTTGTCTTTTTAAATACCATTTCTTGAAAGTTGCTCACTCTTTTTTCAAAAATTTTATATATTTTCAGCTGTGTTGGGTCTTTGTTGTTGTGTGAGTTTCGTTGCTCTGTGGCATGTGGGATCTTCCCTTATCAGGGATTGAACCCATGTCCCCTGCATTGGCAGATGGATTCTCATCCACTGAGCCAAAGGGGAAGCTCTCACTGGACCTTCTAAATCCTAACCTCTTTCCAGTATTGAAAAAACTGTTCCTCTTCCCTTTTGTTGCCCTAGAAGGTACTCCAGCTATTCTATCTGCTTCTGGGCCACATGGACATACCTCTTCAGAGCATGGAGGCATTGACAAGAGGCCGGAAGAGCTCTAGACTCCAGCTGGCTCTCACTCTTGTACTCTTTAAAACATTAAGGGCTTGGCCTGCCTTCTTGGAACTCCTGAGGTGTGCACAGAGCACAATACAAACCCAAGTTATTCTTCTCCAGTGGCATAACAAAGACCTTCTCTTGGCTTCAGCAGGGAAAAGTTTTGGTAAACAGAGAAGGCAACATTATCTTCTTGATTTCTTGACTGCACATAGGCTAAATAACTGTTTTGCTTTGTTTATCCAGCTGCTATAATCTCGATATGAGAGAAAAAGGAAAACACTATTTTATGAACTCTAAAAAGCAATAATTATAATAGTTTGTAATTTATACTTGTCAATAAATACCTCCCATAAAATAAATGAATATTGCTTTTCTGGACTGATTATGATTTTATTTTTCATTGAAGTATAATTGATGTACCATATTATATAAGTTACAAGTGCACTATATAGGTTTAAGGTTTATACTCTTATACTCTATAATTATAAAATATTGGCTATATTCATTGCATTGTACAGTATATCCTTATAGCTTATTTTATACATAATAGTTTGTATCTCTTAGACCTCAACTCCTACATTGTCCCTGCTCTTTTCCTTCTCTCCAGTGATAGTCACAACTTTGTTCTCTGTATCTGTTAGTTTGCTTCTTTTTTGTTATAATCAGGTTTGTTATATTTTTTAAGTTTCACATATAAGTGATATCATACAGCATTTGTCTTTGTCTGTCTGATTTATTTTACTTTAGCATAGTTCCTTCTAAGTCCATCCATGTTTTGATAATTGGCAAAGTTTCATTTTTTGATGACTGAGTAGTATTCCATTATATGTATAAACCCCAATTTCTTATTTATTCATCTGTTGCTATACATTTAGATTGAATATATACCAAGGAGCAAGGCTCTACCACTTTTAAAGTCATTTTGAAAAGCCAACTTTTGTCTTTGTTGAAATAGAAAATAATTCTTGGTTATCATACTGATATTTTCCATCGTTTTTCTTATTTACTTGTTCATTTTTATTTTAAATCAAATCGAATACATTTGTATTTTACCATGGAATAGATTTTTTTTTTTAACTTTTTTTTTTGGGTAGGGGGTAGTGGAGAGGGAGGGGGGCTGGCAGGCCACTTCTATTGGTCTTTCATTTATCTATTTTCATCCACCTTTGTTCTTTGGCCCGTGTGGGCCTCCCATTGCAATGGCCTCTATTGTTGCAGAGCACTGGCTCTGGGCACATACGCTCCAGAGCTCCGGCTCGGTAGTTGGACATATCGGTACAGCCGCTCTGTGGCACGTGGGATCTTCCCAGGCCAGGGATCGAAGTGGTACCCCTTGCACTTACCCACTGGGCCACCAGGGAAGCCCACCATAGAGTAATCTCGATATGAGAGAAAAAGGAAAACACTATTTTATGAACTCTAAAAAGCAATAATTATAATAGTTTGTAATTTATACTTGTCAATAAATACCTCCCATAAAATAAATGAATATTGCTTTTCTGGACTGATTATGATTTTATTTTTCATTGAAGTATAATTGATGTACCATATTATATAAGTTACAAGTGCACTATATAGGTTTAAGGTTTATACTCTTATACTCTATAATTATAAAATATTGGCTATATTCATTGCATTGTACAGTATATCCTTATAGCTTATTTTATACATAATAGTTTGTATCTCTTAGACCTCAACTCCTACATTGTCCCTGCTCTTTTCCTTCTCTCCAGTGATAGTCACAACTTTGTTCTCTGTATCTGTTAGTTTGCTTCTTTTTTGTTATAATCAGGTTTGTTATATTTTTTAAGTTTCACATATAAGTGATATCATACAGCATTTGTCTTTGTCTGTCTGATTTATTTTACTTTAGCATAGTTCCTTCTAAGTCCATCCATGTTTTGATAATTGGCAAAGTTTCATTTTTTGATGACTGAGTAGTATTCCATTATATGTATAAACCCCAATTTCTTATTTATTCATCTGTTGCTATACATTTAGATTGAATATATACCAAGGAGCAAGGCTCTACCACTTTTAAAGTCATTTTGAAAAGCCAACTTTTGTCTTTGTTGAAATAGAAAATAATTCTTGGTTATCATACTGATATTTTCCATCGTTTTTCTTATTTACTTGTTCATTTTTATTTTAAATCAAATCGAATACATTTGTATTTTACCATGGAATAGATTTTTTTTTTTAACTTTTTTTTTTGGGTAGGGGGTAGTGGAGAGGGAGGGGGGCTGGCAGGCCACTTCTATTGGTCTTTCATTTATCTATTTTCATCCACCTTTGTTCTTTGGCCCGTGTGGGCCTCCCATTGCAATGGCCTCTATTGTTGCAGAGCACTGGCTCTGGGCACATACGCTCCAGAGCTCCGGCTCGGTAGTTGGACATATCGGTACAGCCGCTCTGTGGCACGTGGGATCTTCCCAGGCCAGGGATCGAAGTGGTACCCCTTGCACTTACCCACTGGGCCACCAGGGAAGCCCACCATAGAGTAATTTTTATTATTTAGATTAAACTAAAGTCCAGACCATCATTTGAAATCTTGACCAAGCTGTATTTAAAAACTTACGTGCTTTAAATTAGTATTCATTAAACAAGTCCTTAAACTTCATCCTTAAAGAAAGGTTTTCATAGAAATTCAAAGTAGTATTTCTGATATTGCTTCAAACTGAGCTAATGAAATAGATAAATGATGCATTTTAACAGTTGATTTCATTGAAATATGCCTTTTGAGGTAAAGCTAGTTGATTGCATGAGTGAGGAAAAAATTGAAAATCTCCAGAACAAGGTCACAAAGAGGGTGAAATGCATTGCATGCAACATCAGTTTCTGTTAATAGCTTGATCTGATAAAGATCAATTACTAAAGTTTGACTTAATTGACATGTAATTTAATCTAAATTTGTCCTAGTAAGAAGAGAAAAGGAAACATGATTATCACAATGAATTGTATGTGGTTATTTTTGTAAGAAAAGCTTTTTGCTTGTGAAGATCTTAAAGATAGAAATTCTTGAACTTTTCATGAAGCCTTTTGGGTACTAAGTTTAACAGAGAATACCATGACAGTTCCTAAAGATGGAAATATAACAACTACATTGCTACTTTCAGTGTGAGGATATACATAACAATGGTATTTGGGGAAGAAATGTGAAAGTTTGCAATTGCCCAAGTATAAACTGGGTATCATTTGTGATGAGCTTCTTTCCTTTTAAACACAGTGAAATCTTTTTTTTTTTTTTTAATTTTATTTATTTTTTTATTTTTGGCTATTCTGGGTTTTCACTGCTGCCACAGGCTCTTCTCTAGTTGCAGGCAGTGGGGGGCTACACTCTAGAGCTCCGGCTCGGTAATTGGACATATCGGTACAGCCGCTCTGTGGCACGTGGGATCTTCCCAGGCCAGGGATCGAAGTGGTACCCCTTGCACTTACCCACTGGGCCACCAGGGAAGCCCACCATAGAGTAATTTTTATTATTTAGATTAAACTAAAGTCCAGACCATCATTTGAAATCTTGACCAAGCTGTATTTAAAAACTTATGTGCTTTAAATTAGTATTCATTAAACAAGTCCTTAAACTTCATCCTTAAAGAAAGGTTTTCATAGAAATTCAAAGTAGTATTTCTGATATTGCTTCAAACTGAGCTAATGAAATAGATAAATGATGCATTTTAACAGTTGATTTCATTGAAATATGCCTTTTGAGGTAAAGCTAGTTGATGGCATGAGTGGGGAAAAAAATTGAAAATCTCAGAACAAGGTCACAAAGAGGGTGAAATGCATTGCATGCAACATCAGTTTCTGTTAATAGCTTGATCTGATAAAGATCAATTACTAAAGTTTGACTTAATTGACATGTAATTTAATCTAAATTTGTCCTAGTAAGAAGAGAAAAGGAAACATGATTATCACAATGAATTGTATGTGGTTATTTTTGTAAGAAAAGCTTTTTGCTTGTGAAGATCTTAAAGATAGAAATTCTTGAACTTTTCATGAAGCCTTTTGGGTACTAAGTTTAACAGAGAATACCATGACAGTTCCTAAAGATGGAAATATAACAACTACATTGCTACTTTCAGTGTGAGGATATACATAACAATGGTATTTGGGGAAGAAATGTGAAAGTTTGCAATTGCCCAAGTATAAACTGGGTATCATTTGTGATGAGCTTCTTTCCTTTTAAACACAGTGAAATCTTTTTTTTTTTTTTTAATTTTATTTATTTTTTTATTTTTGGCTATTCTGGGTTTTCACTGCTGCCACAGGCTCTTCTCTAGTTGCAGGCAGTGGGGGGCTACACTCTAGTTGAAGTGATCAGGCTTCTTGTTGTGGAACTTGGGCTCTAGGACTCACGGGCTTCAATAGTTGCAGCACGTGGGCTCAATAGTTGCGGCTCTGAGGCTCTAGAGCACAGGCTCCATAGTTGTGGCTCACAGACTTAGTTGCTCTGTGGCATGTGGGATCTTCCTGGATCAAACCCGTGTCTCCTGCACTGGCAGGCAAACTCTTTACCACTGAGCTATTGGGGAGGCCCCACAGTGATATCTTTACTGAGTGTAATTTTCTCTCTTTTCTTGCATCAATTGAATTTCCATGTGTCTCTTTAAATTTTGCTATTTTTTTGTTTACAGTTCTTTCTGAGAAGTACAGAGTGCTCTATTGGAGCACCCATTCTATTGGAGCACCCACTCCATAAGACATTACAGAAAAACCTGAACAAACGTTTTGCCAACCCAGTATATAACCATATACACATTCTTTTTACATTTCCCAAGTAACAGAGTCAAGCTACGCAAAGAGCAATTCTTTCTTGTGGTGACACAAGTTTGTGAGATATTAGTTGTGTGTAGAAGATATCATCAATCGTATTCTCAAGCTCAAGTAGTTTCACTATTTTTTTCAAAACACTTTTGAGCCATGTAAATGCCTAAAACTTATTATATGAAGAATATAAGAGAAGAATGATTAAAATTTGCTGCATTAAGAATTGAGCTGGACTTCCCTGGTGGTCCAGTGGGTTAGGACACCACCTTGCAGTGCAAGGGGTGCCAGTTTGATCCCTGGCCTGGGAAGATCCCATGTGCCACGGAGTGGCTGGACCGATGTGTCCGACTACCGAGCCGGAGCTCTGGAGCGCATGCACCTAGAGCTGGTGCTTTGCGGTGACAGAGGCCACTGCTATGGGAGGCCCACGTGGGCCAGAGAACAAAGATGGATGAAAATAGATAAATGAAAGACCAATAGAAGTGTCCCCCCCAAAAAAGAATTGAGCTTTATCAACCAAACTAATAAAAAAATGAGAAAATATGAACAATGTCAAATAGTTTATTTATATATATATATATATATATACCCAAATGTTCCCCCCAATTTCTCACTCTAAAATTACCCCACTTTATCACTGATAATGCTAAGTAAGTAGTTAGTATTAATGTTTTGTTCAATGGAATTCATAATCGAGTAATAGATACAAGGCATTGAGCTGGGTGCCATGTAATAGGTAAAGATAAACCAAATAAACAGTTTGGTTTTTAATAGAAAAATTAATTTCTTTGGACTGTGCTTTGTTCATGTCTTCTCCTAACTATAGCAACAGTAATCCTAGTGATAGGGACAGAGTAGAATCGGTAGGTGGTTATAGAGTCCTAATAGGGGATGGTAGGTAGAAGGGAGAAACCTGAGAAAAGTTGGGAGGCCAGCAAGTTAACAATAACTCAGGAGAGCTGCTCCTTGTTCAGTAAAGCAGGATTGACTAGGTATAAACAGCTGATGAAGGAGGAGCTGGCGAAGAAGCTCCTCCTGATGTATGTCCTGCATCTGCGTCTATTTGAGGGAAGGTGGTTTTCTACCATCATATATATATTGCTGCCCACTCAGTTGAAGGGAGAGCAGAGCAGAGCTTTCCTGCCTGCCCACTTGCACCTCTTACAAGTACCCTATGGTAATAAATCATTTTCTTGTGTATCACTCTGCTTATCGCTGAATTCTTTCTGCGTTGAGACAGGAAGAACCTGAGCCTCAGTGGGTCCAGATGTTGGGTGAGTACTGAATTAAGTCCTGGCCATGTGGGTTCAAATCCCAGACAGGGTTTTGGCCGGGATTGAGTCCTAAATACATGGGTTCAAGTCCCAAACAGGGTTTTGGCTGGGGTTAAAGCCTTAGCCACGTGGGTTCAAGTCCCAAACAGGGTTTTGGCTGGAATTCAAGCTCCAGCCACATGGATTCAGGTCCCAAGCAGGGTTCGATCAGGTCTGGGCCCTGGGTTTAAGTTTCAAATCGAGGTAAAACCCTTTCACTAGTGACTGGATGTTGCTTTCTAAATGCAGCATCAGCAGTCTTCTGGTGGCTGACAACGCAGAATGTATGAAATGATAGGGATAAATAAATTGATTCTGCAAATCTGGTCTTGCAAATTAGAAAGTTACTTGGGACTCAAAGGAATTTTGTTCTGGGCAAGTTAGCACAAAGGTTGTTTTTCTGGTTGCTGATGCTCAGTGACACCAGCAAAGTCACTCTGTGTTCTCTGCTAGATGATTATCCTCCAGTGCCCTTTACTGAAAATGCATTTATTGTTCTCTGGTACTTCTTCCTTTACACAGACAGTTCTCCAACCTTGGCATTCTTAAATCTATTGCTATTTTTTTCCACAACATTTCTTTGTTACCAGGCATTCAAAACCAAATGTTCTACTATGTCTTATTCCCGCACATGCTGCTTTAAAACGTGATTGTCTTTATATCTCTCTCAAACCATTTATTTTCTCGGTTATGAATATTTCTCCTAGCTAGGTCATCCACAGCACGATTTGATGTCTCCTGACAACCACATGGTCTTAACGTTTCTCAGTATCCTATTTTACTCCCACATGTCACATCTCACTTTTTCTTTCTAATCCTTGATCCTTGAAATGTCTTCACCTCGTTTTTTACTATTGCTTTCATTTCCTCCATTTCTGAATCATCCACATCCTCATGTGTATTCTCAGAGCAGAGCTTTCCTGCCTGCCCACTTGCACCTCTTACAAGTACCCTATGCTAATAAATCATTTTCTTGTGTATCACTCTGCTTATCGCTGAATTCTTTCTGCGTTGAGACAGGAAGAACCTGAGCCTCAGTGGGTCCAGATGTTGGGTGAGTACTGAATTAAGTCCTGGCCATGTGGGTTCAAATCCCAGACAGGGTTTTGGCCGGGATTGAGTCCTAAATACATGGGTTCAAGTCCCAAACAGGGTTTTGGCTGGGGTTAAAGCCTTAGCCACGTGGGTTCAAGTCCCAAACAGGGTTTTGGCTGGAATTCAAGCTCCAGCCACATGGATTCAGGTCCCAAGCAGGGTTCGATCAGGTCTGGGCCCTGGGTTTAAGTTTCAAATCGAGGTAAAACCCTTTCACTAGTGACTGGATGTTGCTTTCTAAATGCAGCATCAGCAGTCTTCTGGTGGCTGACAACGCAGAATGTATGAAATGATAGGGATAAATAAATTGATTCTGCAAATCTGGTCTTGCAAATTAGAAAGTTACTTGGGACTCAAAGGAATTTTGTTCTGGGCAAGTTAGCACAAAGGTTGTTTTTCTGGTTGCTGATGCTCAGTGACACCAGCAAAGTCACTCTGTGTTCTCTGCTAGATGATTATCCTCCAGTGCCCTTTACTGAAAATGCATTTATTGTTCTCTGGTACTTCTTCCTTTACACAGACAGTTCTCCAACCTTGGCATTCTTAAATCTATTGCTATTTTTTTCCACAACATTTCTTTGTTACCAGGCATTCAAAACCAAATGTTCTACTATGTCTTATTCCCGCACATGCTGCTTTAAAACGTGATTGTCTTTATATCTCTCTCAAACCATTTATTTTCTCGGTTATGAATATTTCTCCTAGCTAGGTCATCCACAGCACGATTTGATGTCTCCTGACAACCACATGGTCTTAACGTTTCTCAGTATCCTATTTTACTCCCACATGTCACATCTCACTTTTTCTTTCTAATCCTTGATCCTTGAAATGTCTTCACCTCGTCTTACTATTGCTTTCATTTCCTCCATTTGAATCATCCACATCCTCATGTGTATTCTACATCTCAGTCTCTTACTGACGTTAAATAATCAATTTTTAAAATGAAACAGAGATCAGGTGTACTTTATCTATAAATAAGTGAATCTCTTCTACAATTTCTTTGGCTGAGTTATTAGGCTTTACAGTTTACAATTGAACTGGAAGTTTGGTATATGAGAGTATTGCCTGATATACCTATGTCAAAATTATATAACCTATTTTGATCCCAGATATAAACCTGACATTTAAACAGGAAGGCAGGTTTTATGAGTCTGCTTCACCCTGGAAATGAGTTGCTGTCTCTAACCAAAAGTTAAACAGCAGAGTGCTTGCAGTTGTTGTTGTTCAGTCACAAAATGGTGTCTGACTTTTTGTGGTCCCATGAACTACAGCATGCCAGGCTTGCCTGTCCCTCACTGTCTCTAGAGTTTGCTCAAACTCATGTCCATTGGGTCAGTGATGCCATTCAACCATTTCATCCTCAGGGTCTTTTCCAGTGAGCCAGATCTTCTCATCAGGTGGCCAAAGTATTGGAACTTAGGCTTCAGCATTAATCTTTCCAATGAATAGTCAGGGTTGATTTCCTTTAGGATTGACTAGTTTGATCTCCTCGTTGTCCAAGGGATTCTCAAGAGTCTTCTCCAGCACTACAGTTCAAAAGTGTCAATTCTTCAAGTGTTCGGCCTTCTTTATGGTCCAACTCTCACATCCATACATGACTACTGGAAAAACCATAGCTTTGACTATACAGACCTTTGTCAGCAGAGTAATGTGTCTGCTTTTTAATATGCTGTCTAGGTTTGTCATAGCTTTTCTTCCAAGGAGCAAGCATCTTTTAATTTCATGTTTTCGGTAGCAGGCTTTGAAATCACAGAAAAATGCTGAGTTTGAATCTGGGTTCTGCCTCTTAAAGCTGTGTGATGTTGGACAACATACACAAGCTCTCTTAAAGTAGGAAAGTAGTATTCTCATTGAATGGTTGGAAGGATTTATTGAAATGTTACATACAACAGGTAGATAAGAGCTTAATAGGAAGTAGCTTTTAATGAATAAGGCCTCCTAGCTCCATAGGATAATTTCCAGCCTCTATTTTGAGAATGTTTAGCCCACATTCACTTACAGTTGATTTTCTAATTCTGTCTTAGAGCACCTTGTAGAAAAACCAAAGTAGTATTTTTTACTATTTTCTTACCGCCCTTTCATTGGTTCAATAAACCCTAAAATTTTTATGATTTTCATTGCCATTTCTGTAGCACTAGAAACTAGCTTTACTAATTACCTAATATTTCAGTATCTTTTATCTAAAGAGAGAGAGGAACTATATACAGTTCTGAAGTTATGAATATAGAAATGTATCTTTTGTTGTAGTGGTTTTTCATGAGTTTATTTTTCATTTCTCTTCTGTTGAAAATTTTGCAGTTTTCATACAGATCTAGAACAAAGGGAGTCATGCATTATGTTGCAAACTTTGCCTAGGCAATTTCATGTCCTGTTCTGCTCTCTATAGGTAAGAGTTTCCTGTAGTTGTAATTCTTAGCGTCAGGGAGACTTGGAGCTTCCCGTGGCAATATTACTTCACAGGTGTACAGTAGACACGTTATAATCCGGAGGAATGCATGTGAAGGAGGACATCTGCCCGTCCCTTGACTCTTGTCTGGCTACTGTCTGCCCACACTGCTTTCCCTAAGCCTCCAACCCATCTCTCCTCCTGCTGAGTTACCCAGAGCTGAAATTCTTTTAGATTTCGTTTTAGTTTGGATTTATATTATTTTTTTAAGAAACTGATTGATCCATTATTTTGAATGTATCAGTCCTCTAAAAGAATATGTCATAATCTGTGTTAGTTTTGCTTCCATTTACAAACGAAAATATAATTTGTCTGTGGACTTAACAGGATTTCAGCACACCATTCCTTTGGTACTAACATGTTTTAGATTTCGATTTTCTTCTCTCTTCATTGGATAATGCTTGTCAGTGTTCTCTTGAAAGAACTGGTGTCAGGGTTAATTATTTCAGGCTGCTATACAAGGGCTGGAACGTTCTGAAATGCTTAGCGGTTAACCTATTATGAGTGGCTTTTGTAAGTTTTATTCTAGTCACCTACATGCAATCTACATTGTTTCTTTTCACTGAAGTTGTATCAGCTAAGGGCATAATGTTGTGACTCGAGGTTTTTTTTTTGCCGTTACTCCTATTTTCAGTGTGGAGTTAAAATTTTATCAAACATATATTAATGTATTTTTACAACTGAGGCATCTTTTTGTCTTATTCTTTTGTCCCTGAACTGAATATAGATGACTAAAACGCGGTCCAAATAGATACGCTATTTGACCAGCAACTTCATCTACACTATGAGTACATATAAAATAAAAATGATGTATTATGACAGGGATGTTCATTGTAGCTTTGGTAATAATGACAAAATTTGGAACAGTGTTGGAGGTGGACTGGTTAAATAAATTCGAGGACAGTATTATGATGAGTAATATGAAGTCATTAAAATGATAAATAATAATTTAATGAGCATTAGTATGTGTTAGGCACTGTGCTAAGTTCTTTACACATAATCTCATTAATTTGTGCATCAGTGCTATGAGGTAGGTATTACTTTTATTGTCCCATTATATTTATGAGGCAGTTAGGTCTCCAAGAAGCTGAGTAAGCAAAAGCACACAAATAGTAAATAGCAGAATCTAATTCCAGAATTTTTGATTTCAGGGCTCAGGGGCTCGACCCGTAGTCTGTCTTGAGTTTGTAATGGGGTGGAGGGAATATTCATGATATGTTTGATTTATTACATGCAATAAGAAGTAATCAGTGCATATTAATTCTATTTTTAATGGTCAAATTTTCTATGCCCACACATTACATAAATTACTATATAATAAAATAATGCATGCTGAAATAAAAGTATGAAGAAAATACAAAAAGATATTGTTTAGGGCTTCCTGGTTGCCCAGTGGGTAAGGAGCCCACCTTACAATGCAAGGGGCACCAGTTAGATCCCTGACCTGGGAAGATCCCACGTGCCGCGGAGCAGCTGGACCAGTGTGTCCAGTTACTGACAAGCGCTCTGGAGTGCATGTGCCCAGAGCTGGTACTCTGCAACCAGAGAGAGGCTACTGCAATGGGAGGCCAACACAGGCCAAAGAATGAAGACGGATGAAAATAAATAAATAAATAACCAATAAGAGCACAAAATTTAAAAAAAGATATCATTTAGTATAAATTATGTAAGTATGCTCCCCTTATCTATTTTTCTTTGATGTCATGATGTTTTAAAACTCTTTTCAAACAGATATTCTTTGTAATATGATCAAAGGGCTCAGTGCCTTGAGTGTAGTTTTCCACTCCATTTCTGTTCAATACTACAAATATTTATTATTCTTACTGACTATGTCTCCTGTTTCCTAACTACCAATTAGATACCTCTTTGGAGGTACATCAAGTATTCTTTCTGCTTTAAAGCAAACAAAATGAAATATTCTCCAGCGTTATTTTCTCTTGACCATAATTGGACTCAATCACCACTCTTTCTTTACAAAATTCACTGTAATTATCCTTCAGGTACATATTAAAGGTACATGCTAACCAATTTTTAAGGGACAGTGATATTTTTATTGAACATTCCTATATGTATTTGTTTGAGGTCTTTCTTATAAAAGTGAATAAAAATAACCTAGATATATATTATATTCCTTCAGTGTAGTTAAATGTTTTATTCACTCAAATAAATTTAATGATCCTCCTTTCCCTTAATTCTTGTCACCTAGTGTTTCTGTCTAGATATCTTCCCTCTTTTTCCATATACAAGTATCTGTATATACCTTTATATCTATATCCAAAGTAATTAACAAACTGATTTCATACAAGGTAGGTGGATGAGTAAATCAATGAATCAGCATCCTATTAACATATTTTCTGCTAAAGAGAGCAATAAATTAACTCAGAACTCTCTTGTTGGTAGGAGGAAGACTTAGGAGGCTGTTGTGAGAGTCCATGCAAGAACTGTTGATGAATAGGATCCCTGTGGTAGTTGAGAAAATGGAGATAAATGCATGGATTGCAATGTGGTTGGAAGCTAGCACATGGTGTTTATAATATATAATTATTTAATGAGCAAATGAATGTACAAATTACTAAAATAAATTTTTTGTCCCTTCACTAGTATGTAATCTAGTTTTAATGACATAAATATACAATTATAATCAGAATTATTTTTTTAAAAAATTTCTTTTTGGATGGTTCTTGAACAGAATAGGCAAAAGATTTCATTATTAATATTTATGTTCTTTTGGAAATATTAACAAATAAATCTTTTTTAATGTTAAAGAAAACTAAGATTAACGTGAAGATTCTACAAAAGAATTGTAATAGGATCTGAGAGTGAAATGGATAGTAAGCGTATCTTAACAATACAGCAATATAACTATATATATTTTACCTTCAGTTGATTTTCTACTGTAAAGTGTTTTTTTTTTTTAAACTTTTTTTCCCCCATCATGTCTCTCTTTTTATATATATTTATTTTCATCCATCTTTTATTCTTTGGCCTGTATGGGCCTCCAACTGCAGTGGCCTCTCTTGTCGCAGAGCACCAGCTCTGGGGGCACACGCTCCAGAGTGCTGGCTCATAATTGGCCACACGAGCCCAGCCGCTCTGTGGCATGTGGGGTCCTCCTGGGCAGGGGATTGAACCAGTGTCCCTTGCACTGCAAGGCAGACTCTACCCACTAGACCACCAGGAAACCCTGTAAAGTGTTTTTTAAACAATATTAGTGGATCAAATTGCTCTGAGATGTGAAATATAACAGTCAACAAAATCTGGCCAAAGCACTCATATACATCACATCATATAGTAGTGATTTTAAATAAATAAATATTTATAACATCATTTAATAAGCATTGACTACAAATTTGAACTATTTTAAATGTATGTAATTTCATGTAATGTGTGGTGTAATTTACATTCTAAGCCAAAATGTTTCTTTAACAAATACTAATCTAATTTTTTAAAGTGAATTTGTCCAAGTATGTATTGATACATAATGTTTTCCAAGATGCATTCCTTATTAACATATTTTCTGCTAAAGAGAGCAATAAATTAACTCAGAACTCTCTTGTTGGTAGGAGGAAGACTTAGGAGGCTGTTGTGAGAGTCCATGCAAGAACTGTTGATGAATAGGATCCCTGTGGTAGTTGAGAAAATGGAGATAAATGCATGGATTGCAATGTGGTTGGAAGCTAGCACATGGTGTTTATAATATATAATTATTTAATGAGCAAATGAATGTACAAATTACTAAAATAAATTTTTTGTCCCTTCACTAGTATGTAATCTAGTTTTAATGACATAAATATACAATTATAATCAGAATTATTTTTTAAAAATTACTTTTTTGGATGGTTCTTGAACAGAATAGGCAAAAGATTTCATTATTAATATTTATGTTCTTTTGGAAATATTAACAAATAAATCTTTTTTAATGTTAAAGAAAACTAAGATTAACGTGAAGATTCTACAAAAGAATTGTAATAGGATCTGAGAGTGAAATGGATAGTAAGCGTATCTTAACAATACAGCAATATAACTATATATATTTTACCTTCAGTTGATTTTCTACTGTAAAGTGTTTTTTTTTTTTAAACTTTTTTTCCCCCATCATGTCTCTCTTTTTATATATATTTATTTTCATCCATCTTTTATTCTTTGGCCTGTATGGGCCTCCAACTGCAGTGGCCTCTCTTGTCGCAGAGCACCAGCTCTGGGGGCACACGCTCCAGAGTGCTGGCTCATAATTGGCCACACGAGCCCAGCCGCTCTGTGGCATGTGGGGTCCTCCTGGGCAGGGATTGAACCAGTGTCCCTTGCACTGCAAGGCAGACTCTACCCACTAGACCACCGGGGAAACCCTGTAAAGTGTTTTTTAAACAATATTAGTGGATCAAATTGCTCTGAGATGTGAAATATAACAGTCAACAAAATCTGGCCAAAGCACTCATATACATCACATCATATAGTAGTGATTTTAAATAAATAAATATTTATAACATCATTTAATAAGCATTGACTACAAATTTGAACTATTTTAAATGTATGTAATTTCATGTAATGTGTGGTGTAATTTACATTCTAAGCCAAAATGTTTCTTTAACAAATACTAATCTAATTTTTTAAAGTGAATTTGTCCAAGTATGTATTGATACATAATGACAGTTACATTCCAGATGATTACTTTCTGAATCATTGGCAAACATACAAGTATGATTCAACACTTCAGTCATTCCCTTTTGTAACGTTAAAGTGTTTACGTTTCTTTACCAGTGCTAGCAAAGATGCTGAGGCAGAAATTTCAAAGTAATTATGAAGTTTGAGTAAAACAGTAGTGTTCCTCCTTTCCTGATGTTGCTTAATATTTGTGGAGAAAATGAGGGATGAGACTTAAGGAATGATCTATTCTGGTCATGAACAAAATGATGGAGTTGGGAGAGAGCGAGTTACTAATGTAAGAATAGCCACTGTTTATCTGCAAGATTCAGACTACCTTGCAAGTGAACCGCCTAAGGACAAATGCCATTGTAGCAGTTCTTCCTTACCCATAGGTTTGCTTTCCATAGTTTCAGTTATTCACAGTCTACCTTGGACTCAAAATATTAGGTGGAAAATTCCTTAAACAATTCATAATTTTACATTGCACATCATTATGACAAGCTTGATGAAAGCGTTCATACGGGATGTGAATTGGCCCTTTGCCCAGGGTAGCCCCCACTAGTCACTTAGCAGGTCTCCCAACAGCTGTCCTGTTTGTGTTCAGTTAACCTTTCTTTTACTTAGTGATGGCCCCAAAGCACAACAGTAGTGATGCTGGCAATTAACATATGCCCAAGAGGAGCTGTAAAGTACTTGCTTTAAGGGTAACGATAAAAGTTTTCAGCTTAATAAGGAGAGAAAAAAATTGAGTGCTGGGGTTGCTAAGATCTACAGTAAGAATGAATCTTCTAGCTATAAAATTGTGAAGAAGGAAAAAGGAAATTTTTACTAGTTTTGCTGTTCTACCTCAAACTGCAAAAATCATAGCGAGAGTACATGATCAGTTAAGATGAAAAAGTTATCAGACTTGCACAATAAGATATTTTGAGACAGACTGCATTTGCACAATTTTTGCTTCAATATATTGCTATAATTGTTCTATTTATTAATTATCATTCTCAATCTCTTACTGTACCTAATTTTAAAATGAAGCTATATAGGTATATATGTATAGGAAAAAGCATAGTGTAGTTGACCCTTGAATAGCGTGGGTTGGAATTGCTCGTATCCATTTATACATTTTTTAAAAATAAACATAAACTGCAGTACTGCAAGGTTATGGAATTTCCCCAGTGGCTCAGTGGTAAAGAATCCAGCTCCCAAGGCAGGAAATGCAGGAGACTCAGATTCGATCCCGAGGTCAGGACAATCCCCTAGAGGAGAAAATAGCAACCCACTCCAGTATTCTTGCCTGGAAAGTCCCATGGACAGACGAACCTGGCAGGCTACTAGGGTTGGTGCCCCAGGTCTCAGAATTCAAGGCTTAACTGTATGTATAGGGTTCCGTATGTCCTGCAGTTCTAGGCATCCACTGGGGATCTTGAAAAGTATCCTCCATGGGTTAGGGGAGATTACGATATTTCAGAGAAATCTGAAATCCAGGGCTCAGACACAGTCAATCTCTGAAGCTGGTTGTTGACCACAGTGTGAGGAATGCCAGGAAAAGTTCTGCCTCTCCCCCCAAATAATTTCCCTGCCTGATTTGCAGTATTCTCTGTAATATCTCAGTTGACCATCCTTTGTGGTTAATTTCTGGTTAGTTCCTGGAGACTATAGAGAAACTTGTTTGTTGGCAGGAGGAACAGATTTGGAGTCAGCTGGTTTGCCTTGAATAAGCTGGTTTGTCCCTCTATTGCAAAATGGGAAGAATGTCTTCCTCAGAGTTGTTTTGTGAGAATTCAATGTAACTATGTAAGTATTTATGCACTAGAGAAAGCTATGTAAGGTGATGCTGATTCACTTGATTTTTCCCATAGTGTATGGCTCTTAGGCTTTGGGAGATAAAAGCACCAGTTGCCTGATAAAGATTCAGGTAATATTATGAGCAACACTGCACTGCGGAGAAAGGCAAGCAAATCACATGTTGATTATTTCAGTGTTCTGTAGGAGGCTGGCTATCAATGAATGCACTGAAAGTTTGATAAGCAAGTGATAAGATAGAACTATATTAAATGATCTAGAAATTCCGGCCTGTCCTTCAGATTTCAAAGATGGCATTGTTCCCTGACAAGTTACTCATTCTGTTCCTAAAAACTTCAGAGCTTTCTGCCTTAGTAAAGCACCTCAGGGTTTGCCAGTCACAACAACATGAAATCCTTCCAAATATCTCACTGCATTCTTGTTGCAGTTGGCCTGATTGTGTCCTTATTGGAGATGGAAGAATACAGATGGGATGCTCTTAAAAGCAATCCAGCCTATAGATGTGTGTGTGTGTGTGTGTGTGTATGTACTCTGAAAAAGCTAATACTACTTATTAACTTTCAGAAACTTAAAAAAAAAAATTTGCATAGAAAATGTATTGTTAAACAAAATGCCACCTTTAATCTGTCTATAAAATAATCAAGTATCAAAATTAAACAGATAATACAAATGATCAATTACAAATATTGTTGTGGTTAATCATTTTATGGAATACAGTTTTCCTTTGGGCTCTTAGCACTTGTACCCAAGGTCTAGATTACTGAAGTCATTTTTGAACCATTTTAATTAGTACACAGAGACTTTTGAAGGGAGGGATTGGAAGGAGAAAATGAGGGAGAGGAAAAAGGAAGAAAAGAAGGGGATCAGAAGCTCTTATAAAATTGAAATTCATTTGGAAACTAAAATGGAAAAAATCATGTGTCTGAATGACAGTGAGATACACAGAGAAACTGGCTCTGGACTGGCTGAAAAATAAGTTTGTTTAAAGAAAACATGAGCATGTCTTATTTTTACTGCTTCTTCAATAGTAAGCAACATAAATGTTAACAATAGCTTGCAGTATTTCCAAAGAATTAAATTTGATAAATTTTCTGCATTCATTATATGCATTAGTTTCCCCAGTAGTTTCTAAAATATATGATAATATATTGTTAGTTTCTAAAATAGTTTCTAAAATATATGATAATATATTGTTAGTTTCTAAAATAGTTTCTAAAATATATGATAATATATAATGATAATAACAATGCTTCTTAATCAACTTTTGTTATTATTATGCTAGTGTGCATTAGGCAATTAAGCCATGTACCACTTACTTTGGAGGCCAATGAATATATGGGCAGCTACACTGCTATCAGTTAAATGAGCACTTGCATGTGCTGAATAGTACCCTAAGGAATGCATCTTAAATGATAAGGCCATAGCAACTAATATTTATTGAGTGCTTTTGATATGCCAGGCACTGTTAAGTACTTTACAGATATTGACCTATTTATTTCTCATAATGGTGGAAGTACCATTTTCACTCCTATTTTAACGCACATGGAAACTGAGGTCCAAGAGGATGTGGAAGGTGCCTGCAATGAAAGAACCAGGAAGGGACTGATCCAAGAATGCAGATGTGGTTGTTCACTCCAGGAGGCCTATCCTCACTGGACGACACTTTCTCAATTGGCTAGTGAGGCCCTGAACAGAAGTCAGTGAGCTACATTTTGTATTATGATGAATTACAAAAGCTGATCCTCACAAATCCTAACAGGTAGATCTGGACAGGATAAAGGTATAGGTTTTTTTTTACAGATGGCCCAAAAACACATGAAACGATGCTCAACTTCATTTATAATTAGAGAAATGCAAATCAAAACTACAATGAGATATCACCTCACACCCATCAGAATGGCCATCATCCACAAATGATCAATTACAAATATTGTTGTGGTTAATCATTTTATGGAATACAGTTTTCCTTTGGGCTCTTAGCACTTGTACCCAAGGTCTAGATTACTGAAGTCATTTTTGAACCATTTTAATTAGTACACAGAGACTTTTGAAGGGAGGGATTGGAAGGAGAAAATGAGGGAGAGGAAAAAGGAAGAAAAGAAGGGGATCAGAAGCTCTTATAAAATTGAAATTCATTTGGAAACTAAAATGGAAAAATCATGTGTCTGAATGACAGTGAGATACACAGAGAAACTGGCTCTGGACTGGCTGAAAAATAAGTTTGTTTAAAGAAAACATGAGCATGTCTTATTTTTACTGCTTCTTCAATAGTAAGCAACATAAATGTTAACAATAGCTTGCAGTATTTCCAAAGAATTAAATTTGATAAATTTTCTGCATTCATTATATGCATTAGTTTCCCCAGTAGTTTCTAAAATATATGATAATATATTGTTAGTTTCTAAAATAGTTTCTAAAATATATGATAATATATTGTTAGTTTCTAAAATAGTTTCTAAAATATATGATAATATATAATGATAATAACAATGCTTCTTAATCAACTTTTGTTATTATTATGCTAGTGTGCATTAGGCAATTAAGCCATGTACCACTTACTTTGGAGGCCAATGAATATATGGGCAGCTACACTGCTATCAGTTAAATGAGCACTTGCATGTGCTGAATAGTACCCTAAGGAATGCATCTTAAATGATAAGGCCATAGCAACTAATATTTATTGAGTGCTTTTGATATGCCAGGCACTGTTAAGTACTTTACAGATATTGACCTATTTATTTCTCATAATGGTGGAAGTACCATTTTCACTCCTATTTTAACGCACATGGAAACTGAGGTCCAAGAGGATGTGGAAGGTGCCTGCAATGAAAGAACCAGGAAGGGACTGATCCAAGAATGCAGATGTGGTTGTTCACTCCAGGAGGCCTATCCTCACTGGACGACACTTTCTCAATTGGCTAGTGAGGCCCTGAACAGAAGTCAGTGAGCTACATTTTGTATTATGATGAATTACAAAAGCTGATCCTCACAAATCCTAACAGGTAGATCTGGACAGGATAAAGGTATAGGTTTTTTTTTACAGATGGCCCAAAAACACATGAAACGATGCTCAACTTCATTTATAATTAGAGAAATGCAAATCAAAACTACAATGAGATATCACCTCACACCCATCAGAATGGCCATCATCCACAAATCAACAGACAATAAATGCTGGAGAGGGTGCGGAGAAAAGGGAACACTCCTGCATTGTTGATGGGAATGTCAATTGATACAACCTCTATGGAAGACAGTCTGGAGATTTCTTAAAAAACTGAAAATAGAAGCACCATACAACCCAGCAATCCCACTCTTAGGCTTATATCCTGATTAAATCAAATCTGAAAGAAGCACTTGTGCCCCAATGTTCATTGCAGCTCTCTATACAGTAGCTAGAACATGGAAGCAACCTAGATGTCCATCGACGAATGAATGGATACAAAAGCCCTGGTACATATATACAATGGAATACTACACAGCTGTAAAGAGACATGCAGAAGAATCAGCCCTAATGAGGTGGCTGGATCTAGAATGTATCATCAAAAGTGAAGTCAGTCAGAAAGAGAAGGACAAATACAGTATATTAACACATATATATGGAATCTAGTAGGATGGTGATGATGGCACACACAGTGAAGTGACAGAAAGACAGACATGGACAGTGGACATATGGACATTGTTGGGAAGGAACAGAGGGTGGGAGGAGTAAAGGAAGTAGCATGAAGGCCTGTACTATCATAAGTGAAGAAAACAGCTCTAGTCATTGCTCTGTGAGAAAAGGGGGCCCTTCAGGGGTGATGGTCGGGAGGGGTGGGAAGTGGGGGATATACATATGCCTAATCTGGGAACATGCATATCTGTAAACAACAAAACTCTGTAAAAGTTAAAAGTAAAATGAAAGTTTTTTGTTTTTTTTTTTTTTAAAAAGCATCATCAGCATTTTCTCTTAGTCTAATCTCTATTATATTTCTTTTGCTGTTAATTTTTCACCCAGTATTACAGGACTCATCTATGGGACACTGTGTTATGTTTTTTAAAAAACATTTTATTTTCCCAAAGGGAAAGCAAGCATAGTTATATGAGGTACAGAAACTTCAATGCTCATCCTGCTGAGGCCGTGAGGAAGATTTGGAAATAGTGGTGCTATTTTGAGAAAACACCTTTGACAAAACTGAAGATGCCTTTGCCAGCATGTTAGATTCTGGTTTGGGAACATTAGAGAAATCAAATCAAAACTACAATGAGATATCACCTCACACCCATCAGAATGGCCATCATCCACAAATCAACAGACAATAAATGCTGGAGAGGGTGCGGAGAAAAGGGAACACTCCTGCATTGTTGATGGGAATGTCAATTGATACAACCTCTATGGAAGACAGTCTGGAGATTTCTTAAAAAACTGAAAATAGAAGCACCATACAACCCAGCAATCCCACTCTTAGGCTTATATCCTGATTAAATCAAATCTGAAAGAAGCACTTGTGCCCCAATGTTCATTGCAGCTCTCTATACAGTAGCTAGAACATGGAAGCAACCTAGATGTCCATCGACGAATGAATGGATACAAAAGCCCTGGTACATATATACAATGGAATACTACACAGCTGTAAAGAGACATGCAGAAGAATCAGCCCTAATGAGGTGGCTGGATCTAGAATGTATCATCAAAAGTGAAGTCAGTCAGAAAGAGAAGGACAAATACAGTATATTAACACATATATATGGAATCTAGTAGGATGGTGATGATGGCACACACAGTGAAGTGACAGAAAGACAGACATGGACAGTGGACATATGGACATTGTTGGGAAGGAACAGAGGGTGGGAGGAGTAAAGGAAGTAGCATGAAGGCCTGTACTATCATAAGTGAAGAAAACAGCTCTAGTCATTGCTCTGTGAGAAAAGGGGGCCCTTCAGGGGTGATGGTCGGGAGGGGTGGGAAGTGGGGGATATACATATGCCTAATCTGGGAACATGCATATCTGTAAACAACAAAACTCTGTAAAAGTTAAAAGTAAAATGAAAGTTTTTTTTTTTTTTTTTAAAAAGCATCATCAGCATTTTCTCTTAGTCTAATCTCTATTATATTTCTTTTGCTGTTAATTTTTCACCCAGTATTACAGGACTCATCTATGGGACACTGTGTTATGTTTTTTAAAAAACATTTTATTTTCCAAGGAATGCAAGCATAGTTATATGAGGTACAGAAACTTCAATGCTCATCCTGCTGAGGCCGTGAGGAAGATTTGGAAATAGTGGTGCTATTTTGAGAAAACACCTTTGACAAAACTGAAGATGCCTTTGCCAGCATGTTAGATTCTTGTTTGGGAACATTAGTCCTCGATGTTTCTGTGGAGAAAGCAAAGAAAGCAGAATTAGATATTAGACATTCTAGTTGAGACAGTAATACCACAGGGTTGATGATTTAGAATTCAGAAAATGACTTGTGGGATTTAAAAAACATTCACAAAGATTCTTTTGATTCACTCCTTCCATACTTCCGTGAAGGAAACAGGGAGTACAATGTCCCCATTTTTGGATATGAATCTTGGTGAAGTCCAGAACCTTGCCTGAGGTCACATTAGTAGAAAGTGGCCAGACTTCAATAGAGGTCAGCTTTCTGACTCTCATGACATCATTATACCTCTGCAATCAGATACTTCTTTAAATTAGGTGTTCAAAGAATACCTGTCTTTTTCCAGCAGAAAAGCCTCTGAAAAAGGTTGATGAGATAAACTCATATGGAAGAGTATTAATAACTTTCAACTCTACACAATGAGGGTGTCTATTTTAGAGTACTCAACTGAAAACAGAACTTCATTAAAAATCATTCTCACCACTTTGGGTAAAGTTTCACTTGGCTGGCTTCAAGTGATTTTTTTTTTTTTTTTGTCGTGAGAGAGAAGACTGTACAGATAAAGTTTCCATTTGTATTTATCTTTCTGTATCACTTCTTATAAATTATATCATATTTTAATTTAATAAGATGAATTTTCCCAGTACATGCCAAAGTTCATCACTGCATCTCTTGTAGTTAACTAGATTTGTCTTTTCTAGAAAGGTAATCTATGGTTGAAGCTAAAATGTTGTTTAGATGGTTAAGTCCTGTCTGACTATCTTGCAACTCCTTGAACTATAACCCATCAGACTCCTCTATTCATGGGATTTCCAGACAAGAATACTGGAGTGGGCTGCCATTTCCTTCCCCAAGGGATCGTCCTGACGCAGGGATGGACTCCAGGTCTCCTGCGTCTACTTCACTGGCTGGCAGACTCTTTACCACTGAATCACCCAGGAAGCCCCTACAGCTAAAACAGCCAACAGTAAATGTAAAGCTTGGCTTCGCAAGTGGCTCAGTGGTAAAGAATCTGCTGGCCAAGCAAGAGACATGAGTTTGATCCCTGGGCTGGGAAGATCCCTGGCGACGGAAATGGCAACTCATGCCAGTATTCCTGCCTGGGGAATCCCATGGTCAGAGGAGCCTAGTAGGCTGCAGTCCATGGGGTCAAAGAGTTTGGACATGACTTAGCAACTAAAGAAAAGGAGCAAAATTTAAAGGTAAGAAAGTGAACAGAATAAAGAATAAAAAAGTATGTTTAGTTTTTTAGTGTGTGCTCAGTTACTCAGTCATGTCTGACTCTGTGACCCCATGAACTGTGGCCCACCTGGCTCCTCTATCTCTGGGATTTTTTCAGGGAAGAATACTGGAGTGGCTTGTCATTTCCTACTCCAGGGGGTCTTCCCAGCGATCAAACCCTGGTCTCCTGTGTTTCCTGCATTGGCAGGCAGATTCTTTACCACTGAGCCACCTGGGAAGCCCCATTTAGATTTATACTGTGCTATTATTTTTTAAATGATCTAAGAGTTAAAAAGGAGAGAGCCAAAATCTGTCACAAATAACACAAAAGCATGGATGAGAGAGAAAGATGTACATTTGGAAAAGGCAAGATAAAAATGTTACTCCCATGACCACGGTATTATTACAAGGCTTCTCAGATTCTCTTTGGAAAGGTAAAGGTTAATGTTCTGACAACCCAGGGATCTTGTTAAAAATGCACCTTTTTAGTCATCATTACTCCAGGGTATTAACTTAGCCAGTCTAGAGAAGGTACAGTAATCTTCCCTATTAAAAAGTCTTCTGGGCGGCTGCAGTGTAAAGCAGTCCCTGGGAACACAGGAAGGACACTGCCCAAAGCCACATTCCCTGTTAGGTGACTGGTGGGTGGCTGCTGTCCTAGGTTCACAGCAGCATTCCCAGAGTGGTCAAGATGTTTACCACTCTTGTGTTCCTCAGTGAGTATTTCTTTTCACAGCAAAGCTATAAGCTATCTTTTGTCATTTTCGTAGCAAAACGTATTAAGCTATCTTAAATAAGGACCTTGTTCTGGGAAGCAATGGCAACTATATGGAACCACAGTGTAGAAGGAAGAAAGAATGCTGGATCAAAGTACGAAGATGTGTTTATAAACCCGAAAAGCTCTCCGTTTGTTGGCTGTGTAACCCCCAACAATTATTTACCCCCATTTTCTCATTTGGAAATTAGGGTTCTAAGACTTGCAGAGGGAATATGGCGTAGGAGATATAAACAAGTTTTGTTTGGTTCATCAAATGTTCTGAAATTACCTGATAAAATCTGAAAGTCAGAATTTTTCACATGAAACTTCTGTCTCCACTTTTTTCTGAAAAATGCCAAGACCTGAAAATACTTTTGTTCTGAAAAAATCCTAAGGCCTGGCAGGAATCCAGCATGCCAATGATTAGACCTAAGTAACAGCTCCCTTCTTTAGATGGGCGTGCCATGGAACCCTGCTCAAACTACTGCTCTTGTTTGTTACCTACTTAACTCGTGTGAACATTTGAGTCTGTGACTTATGGTCATGTTGAATGAGCTTAGGTTTTGAAGTCTGGTAGATCTGTACTGTATTTGAATCCCAGCTCTGTAGCTTACTATCTTAGGGTGACCTTGAGTAACCGTCTTTGACTTTCTCTTTGGTAAAATGAAGATAGCTGATACCCAATAAATGTTAGTTCTATTATCTATTACCCCTTTGGTTTAAGAATTGCACAGTAAACTACAAGTGGAAATAATATCCTAATAATTATATTTTTATATATAGCAATCTCATATTGATCACATGCATCAAAATTTCAAAGGAGAAACTACTCATTCTAGAAGTAATGTTAAAAGATAGTATATATTGTACCTGCAATGACTTCTTTTGAGGGATTGGCAAGAGTGTTCTTGTTTCTTTCAAAAATGGTTACAAACTGCCAAGACAAAGCAAAGCATTGTTTTAATCTTTTGTTGGATCCTACACACTAGAGATACCTAAAAATCTCTAGAACTGTAGTGTAATCATTATAGAATTTATATGATTTCTGTACTCTTCAGTCTCAGTTATTCTCTGAGACTTAAGACTCATATACTTTTTGATAGTTACAATGGCTAGGATTGACCTTTATCGTAGATATGGGCCTTGACTACCAAATGATGACTAAAGGCTCAGGCGTCGTAAGTGACAAAATGTCAGCTGTCTCTCCCCCCTCCTCTTTGGGAAGAATTCCAGTGAATAGTAAGGTATAGATTATTTTCTGATAATTGAGATAAGAGAAGGAAAGCGAGGTTTACTTCATAACTCCAACTTAACCACTTTGGAATCTGGAGAAGTGAAGTGGCTGTGTGGACTTAAAGCAGAGAATGTGGCCCCAATACTAGCTTTACTCCATAGGACTTCATCATATCTTGACAAACAAAAGGCACAATTTCCCATTATAATGCTAGTAATTTAAAAGAAAGAAAGTCAATGAAGTAAGCCTAAGTGCACGAAGCATGAAATGTATTGTGTATAGATTATGTAAAGAACAGCAGGTATTAATGAGTTTTATCATAGTTCCTGCAAGAGGACTTGAGGCAGTTTTGAGATATTTTGAATAGGACATTTTCAGTTAATCTGTACCATTTTTCTAGATTCCACATGTAAATGATATTATATGATATTTTCTCTCTCAGATTTACTTCACTCTGTATGACAGTCTCTAGGTCTATCTGTGTCTCTACACCTTGAGTAACCGTCTTTGACTTTCTCTTTGGTAAAATGAAGATAGCTGATACCCAATAAATGTTAGTTCTATTATCTATTACCCCTTTGGTTTAAGAATTGCACAGTAAACTACAAGTGGAAATAATATCCTAATAATTATATTTTTATATATAGCAATCTCATATTGATCACATGCATCAAAATTTCAAAGGAGAAACTACTCATTCTAGAAGTAATGTTAAAAGATAGTATATATTGTACCTGCAATGACTTCTTTTGAGGGATTGGCAAGAGTGTTCTTGTTTCTTTCAAAAATGGTTACAAACTGCCAAGACAAAGCAAAGCATTGTTTTAATCTTTTGTTGGATCCTACACACTAGAGATACCTAAAAATCTCTAGAACTGTAGTGTAATCATTATAGAATTTATATGATTTCTGTACTCTTCAGTCTCAGTTATTCTCTGAGACTTAAGACTCATATACTTTTTGATAGTTACAATGGCTAGGATTGACCTTTATCGTAGATATGGGCCTTGACTACCAAATGATGACTAAAGGCTCAGGCGTCGTAAGTGACAAAAATGTCAGCTGTCTCTCCCCCCTCCTCTTTGGGAAGAATTCCAGTGAATAGTAAGGTATAGATTATTTTCTGATAATTGAGATAAGAGAAGGAAAGCGAGGTTTACTTCATAACTCCAACTTAACCACTTTGGAATCTGGAGAAGTGAAGTGGCTGTGTGGACTTAAAGCAGAGAATGTGGCCCCAATACTAGCTTTACTCCATAGGACTTCATCATATCTTGACAAACAAAAGGCACAATTTCCCATTATAATGCTAGTAATTTAAAAGAAAGAAAGTCAATGAAGTAAGCCTAAGTGCACGAAGCATGAAATGTATTGTGTATAGATTATGTAAAGAACAGCAGGTATTAATGAGTTTTATCATAGTTCCTGCAAGAGGACTTGAGGCAGTTTTGAGATATTTTGAATAGGACATTTTCAGTTAATCTGTACCATTTTTCTAGATTCCACATGTAAATGATATTATATGATATTTTTCTCTCTCAGATTTACTTCACTCTGTATGACAGTCTCTAGGTCTATCTGTGTCTCTACACATGACCCAATTTCATTCATGTATATCTGGGTAATATTCCATTGTATATATGTACCACATCTTATTTATCCACTTCTCTGTTGATGGACATTTAGGTTATTTCCATGTCATAGCTATTGTAAACAGTGTTGCAACGAACAATGGGTGCATATATCTTTTTGATCATGGCTATTCTGACTGGTGTGAGGTGATATGTCATTGTGGCTTTGATTTGCACTTCTCTAATTAGTGATGTTGAACATCTTTTCATGTGTTTATTGGCCATCTGTGTGTCTTCTCTGGAGAAATGTCTGTTTAGGTTTTCTACCTATTTTTTGATTGTGTGGGTTTTTTTTTATTGTTGTGTTTTTGATATTGTGCTGGATGAGCAGTTTGTATATTTAGGAGATCAGTACTTAGTCAGTTGCTTCATTTGCAGTTATTTTTTCCCAATCTGAGGGCTATCTTTTTGTCTTGTTTATGGTTTCCTTTGCGGTTAAAATAGTTAGGTCCTATTTGATTTTGACTCATCTCCTAGAGTAATGAGAATGAAAGCAAAAATAAACAAATGGGGCCTAATTAAATTTATTACCACTTCTTAAGGTTTTTGTCTGAAAAGTTCAAAATCTTGGCTACGTTGTAGTTGGCATCTCTTATCCTTTCCCTTGAAAGTTGTAGACACTTAGTTCTTTGTATGTTGAGTAATATTGTATCCTGAACATTTTAAATAATTTATATGATTCTAAGAACTGTGAAAATCCTCTGGTTGCTTTTTTTTTTAAGAAGGAGGTTATTAACCCATTATGGTTCAGAATATGCATCCTACCCTGCCCTATGTGGCTGTGGGTCCAATGTAAGCTTGGTTTTCAAAGTCCTGGCAGTTATTTATTTAGTGTGTATCACTACTAAGACTGTCATTCAATTTCTCATAGCTTTTTCTATAGTACTTAGTGCTTTGCATGCATATCTCAGGAGAGATATAAAAACAGATTTGGAGGGGTTCATTTTTATGTCACTCTTCTCTTTCAGTGTCTCTGATTTTCAGTAGTCCCCCTTCTGATTCTATTCTGATTCTATTCTTTTCTTTCTTTTTTTTTTTTTTTTGATTCTATTCTTTTCTATTCTACTGTTTAGAAAGCTGTGGCTCTAGTCTTCCTGAATGCTCTCTCACACATCCCGTGACTGTATGCATGTCCAGGATGAAGTAACAAGAGAAGGCAGAGTAAAACATAGCAAGTTTCGCCTCCCCTCTAGTGTTCTTCGGGTTACTAGAGACTAATTCCTCTGGTCAGGGAGAAGGATTTTCTCTCTGAATTAAGTGCCACAGTTTCTGCGGTCACTGTTGGGCAGCTTCATGGCTAAAACTTGCCTTCGTCCAATCTATGTCTTTTTTTTCCCCATCTGTGTGTCTTCTCTGGAGAAATGTCTGTTTAGGTTTTCTACCTATTTTTTGATTGTGTGGGTTTTTTTTTATTGTTGTGTTTTTGATATTGTGCTGGATGAGCAGTTTGTATATTTAGGAGATCAGTACTTAGTCAGTTGCTTCATTTGCAGTTATTTTTTCCCAATCTGAGGGCTATCTTTTTGTCTTGTTTATGGTTTCCTTTGCGGTTAAAATAGTTAGGTCCTATTTGATTTTGACTCATCTCCTAGAGTAATGAGAATGAAAGCAAAAATAAACAAATGGGGCCTAATTAAATTTATTACCACTTCTTAAGGTTTTTGTCTGAAAAGTTCAAAATCTTGGCTACGTTGTAGTTGGCATCTCTTATCCTTTCCCTTGAAAGTTGTAGACACTTAGTTCTTTGTATGTTGAGTAATATTGTATCCTGAACATTTTAAATAATTTATATGATTCTAAGAACTGTGAAAATCCTCTGGTTGCTTTTTTTTTTAAGAAGGAGGTTATTAACCCATTATGGTTCAGAATATGCATCCTACCCTGCCCTATGTGGCTGTGGGTCCAATGTAAGCTTGGTTTTCAAAGTCCTGGCAGTTATTTATTTAGTGTGTATCACTACTAAGACTGTCATTCAATTTCTCATAGCTTTTTCTATAGTACTTAGTGCTTTGCATGCATATCTCAGGAGAGATATAAAAACAGATTTGGAGGGGTTCATTTTTATGTCACTCTTCTCTTTCAGTGTCTCTGATTTTCAGTAGTCCCCCTTCTGATTCTATTCTGATTCTATTCTTTTCTTTCTTTTTTTTTTTTTTTTGATTCTATTCTTTTCTATTCTACTGTTTAGAAAGCTGTGGCTCTAGTCTTCCTGAATGCTCTCTCACACATCCCGTGACTGTATGCATGTCCAGGATGAAGTAACAAGAGAAGGCAGAGTAAAACATAGCAAGTTTCGCCTCCCCTCTAGTGTTCTTCGGGTTACTAGAGACTAATTCCTCTGGTCAGGGAGAAGGATTTTCTCTCTGAATTAAGTGCCCCACAGTTTCTGCGGTCACTGTTGGGCAGCTTCATGGCTAAAACTTGCCTTGAGGCAGGGCAGAAGAGGGGGAAATAGTGGGGAAAAGTGGGCTTCCCTGCTTTCCATTTCACAGGAATTTCTTCCCAGTTCTGATAAGAGAGCCATTGCTTCTCTTGGAGCTTTCGTATTGTATCCATTTGTAATTATAGGATTTGAACTGCCCTGTGTCTATGCCAGGAGATGTGAGGGGAAAGAAACCACAGGAATCTCATAATGGTTTTGTTTTTGGAGTTCTGATTTCTCACCTCAAACTTCTGCTATTATTTACTTCTCAGAATCCTCAGTAGTAGTCTAGAGTTTCTAATCAGTGAGAGATACAGGTGGAATGTGTTTTATTCCACCTTACTCAGAACTGGCCTGAATACACATTTTAATCACAGTTTTACGACGCAAAAAATAGTTAAGTGAGGAAAAAGGACAAGAGCCCAAAGCATCCATATTAGCCAGCAATTCAGTTCGGCACAAGGAATAACCTGTTACCAGGTCCTTAGAGTAGAGGTTATCTCCCCTTCAGTGCCATATGAGTTTACTTAGAAAATATGAAGTAAATATAAGTGAAGCCTGAAGTTGTCAAATAAAGGTTGAAGTTCAGAAATGAAGATTAGGTTGAGTGAAGAACTAAACCAACATCTTTAGATATGTGGCAAAAGTTATCTTAAGTATGAGTTACAAGACTTGGTTCTGAAAATTACTGTTGGTAATGAGACATGACTGGATAATTGGTGGACTGTGTGCCATGGAGTTGGGGAGATTTGCTTAAAGATGGGATTAAATTGAGCCTAGAAACAAACTTACACAACAGAAGAGGATTTGCAGTTTGAGCACTCACTGAAATCTTTCTAAAAAGGATTAGCAAGGAGGGCACTTTCTGAGTTTACACAGGAGAATTGCTCTGTCTTTTGGAAAACTGCCTTCAGACAGGATGAAGTAACAAGAGAAGGCAGAGTAAAACATAGCAAGTTTCGCCTCCCCTCTAGTGTTCTTCGGGTTACTAGAGACTAATTCCTCTGGTCAGGGAGAAGGATTTTCTCTCTGAATTAAGTGCCCCACAGTTTCTGCGGTCACTGTTGGGCAGCTTCATGGCTAAAACTTGCCTTGAGGCAGGGCAGAAGAGGGGGAAATAGTGGGGAAAAGTGGGCTTCCCTGCTTTCCATTTCACAGGAATTTCTTCCCAGTTCTGATAAGAGAGCCATTGCTTCTCTTGGAGCTTTCGTATTGTATCCATTTGTAATTATAGGATTTGAACTGCCCTGTGTCTATGCCAGGAGATGTGAGGGGAAAGAAACCACAGGAATCTCATAATGGTTTTGTTTTTGGAGTTCTGATTTCTCACCTCAAACTTCTGCTATTATTTACTTCTCAGAATCCTCAGTAGTAGTCTAGAGTTTCTAATCAGTGAGAGATACAGGTGGAATGTGTTTTATTCCACCTTACTCAGAACTGGCCTGAATAAAGACTTTAATCATAGTTTTACCATGGAAAAAACAGTTAAGTGAGGAAAAAGGACAAGAGCCCAAAGCATCCATATTAGCCAGCAATTCAGTTCGGCACAAGGAATAACCTGTTACCAGGTCCTTAGAGTAGAGGTTATCTCCCCTTCAGTGCCATATGAGTTTACTTAGAAAATATGAAGTAAATATAAGTGAAGCCTGAAGTTGTCAAATAAAGGTTGAAGTTCAGAAATGAAGATTAGGTTGAGTGAAGAACTAAACCAACATCTTTAGATATGTGGCAAAAGTTATCTTAAGTATGAGTTACAAGACTTGGTTCTGAAAATTACTGTTGGTAATGAGACATGACTGGATAATTGGTGGACTGTGTGCCATGGAGTTGGGGAGATTTGCTTAAAGATGGGATTAAATTGAGCCTAGAAACAAACTTACACAACAGAAGAGGATTTGCAGTTTGAGCACTCACTGAAATCTTTCTAAAAAGGATTAGCAAGGAGGGCACTTTCTGAGTTTACACAGGAGAATTGCTCTGTCTTTTGGAAAACTGCCTTCAGACAGTGAGTCCTTAGGAATACAGAGAAACAGATGGAATGCACACCTGTTTCTTATAAGCTGCTGTCTTCCATTTTTGAAGCTTCTCTTTCTTTCCTACCTCCACCCAGTTCCTCACTTGGGTCTACTTGCCCTACGCAGGGCCAAGTGACTCATTCCCTCTTAGATTTCTTCCAGGGACTGCAGCAACAAAGTTAAGGAACGTAATTGTATGGAGGTGCTAGGGAGAGTCAGTGGCATATCCTGTGCACTTAAGCAAGGAACAATAGCTTAATCCTAAAATGATAATTGGTGGATTTCTTAGGTACAAGTCTTATCCTAGAGGAGAGAGCTGAGTATGAAGCAACTGCACATAGGGGAATACTTCCTGATGCCCCGAAAACAGCACATCGTTGTCCTTGATTCGACCTTGAAAACTGGACTATATTCAACTTAACTTCATATATTCTAATTAGAGACTATTGAGAGAAGATTTACCTTAACACTGTTTGAATTTTCTGGCTTTTGTTCCTGAGCACTTGCTGTGGAGGGGAAGGAAAAAAAAGAAAAAAAAAATAGTATTTCTGAGGCATAAATAACATTGACACAAACCTGATTTAACTTTTTCACTGAAAAGTTATAGAATTAGGTTAATAGGAGAAATTATTTTTAGTGTATAAACAATGTGAACAAAACTGAAATAGGTAAGATTCCTAGAATTCTGTGGCGTTTTAGTTCTTTTAGGAATTATGGAAGAGGAAGTCTGATATTGTAGGAAAAACAGATTCTATAACTTAGTAATTGTACATCTATGCATGACCACTGATCCCTATGGACCTATTTATTATTTACTTTATATGTAAAATGAGAAGTTACCCTGTAGGTGATTCTTAAGGGCTTTTCCAGTTTTAGTGCTCTTTGATTCTACATAGCTAATAAAAAGCAGATAATTGGAACAAAGAGGATGGTGCTAGTCTTATGAAGTCTTCTGAGTGATCATCAGGAGAATTTTGAGGCAAGAAGAAACTTGGTGGAGTTGCTGCACAACTAAAAGTTGCCTAATATTCAGGAGAGGTCAAGACACCAGTAAAAGAATTCAACCCAAGGAGCTAGAAATAATACTATCAGTTTCACAAAGACCTACCACTAGCAGCTCACCTGCTAGGAGTCAGAAAATCTGAGTTTAAGTCTTACCTTCACTACATAGAGCTGTGTGGATATTGGAAAACAAAATCTGACTTCTTTCCTAGTTTCCTGCCCTACGTAGATTGTGAATAAGACTTTTTTCCTGCCTGTGTCTGAAGAAGACTTAATGAGGTATCCATCTCATTTGTAAAAACTATGCATTTTATAGATATGTAATCATCAAGAGTCAACACATGTCTCTGAATTACCCTTAGGATCAGTGTAGGTTCTGGAAAAAAATAATAGTAAGTACTCAGTTAACTCAAATAAGAGAAGAGCTGATTATCTGACTTATCTGACAAAATTGGTAAAATTTCATTTTTGGTTAACAATATTTCTGAAGTGTTTAACCCTGTGTTGCACATTGAACTGACCTTTACTTTTAAATGACTTGAGGACATTTGGATTTGCTACCAGGGCTATTATTCCAAACACCAGTTTTTATGTTTCTAGGTTAGGTGACCATCACCCTTCCGAGATATACTAGGAGTTTGTTTTGATGAAGAGCTGCAGAGAAATTCCTGCTAGTTCAGGATCCTAGGATATTCAGATTTAAATTATTTGAGATTTTCTTCTATGTAAAACTATAAGCTAAAATTAGGAATAGTGTATAGTTTATATAAAACTATAAATATTCAATCCTGATCTTGTCCAGATTTAGATATCCTATTGCTTATTTGACACCACAACTTAAATATCTGATATCTTAACATAATGAAAACAGAATTCTTGTGCACCCTCCTTAGTTATTCCCATAGTCTCTCTTATTTTACTGCCTCCTCCTACTGTATGCATTAGGCCCTTGGGAATATAGCTGCAATCTTCATGGAGCTTTTATTCGAGAGAGAGATAGTGAAAAAGAAAAAAAAATTAGAATACAGAATCTGCCATATGGTAGTAAGAACTAGGAGGAAAAACAGCCAAGAAGAGCAATATGCAGTGCCGTCTTGAGAATGAGGTTACAGTTTCAAAGAGTATGGCCAAAAAAGCCTTCATTGAGGTGACGTCTGAACAAAGAAGGTAAGAATGAGCAACTTCTTGGATATGTTACTGGTGTTAGAACCACATTAATTACCTGAGGTTTCCACAAGTAGAGTGCTAGACAGTCCTCACACAAATGTTCTAAGCACTCAATACAAATTATAGGTTAAAAATATAAACAAAAACAAAGTGAGGTCCATACTAGCCACATTTAAATGTAAGCAAATGAATTTAGCTCTAAAAGCCTTTTTTGGGGGTGGAGAGTACGTTTTGATAGGGTTAAGCACAGGGGAAGGATAACTTCTCAAAGAAATTACTAAATCCTAGTATCAAGGTTTCTGGTTCAGATATAAAGTATGATATATACCCTGATTTTGTGGATATTTCTCACAGGAGCATGGTAAACATAAATTCCTATTCTTGATCAAAATCATTAATAAGACTATAGTGTTAACTTATTTTAACACCTGCATGATATAGTACCGAATCCTTTCTAAAAGTAGATATGCTTATAGGAAAAAATGGTATTGACAACTGAAAACAAATACTGATCAAAGAAATAGAATGTTCCTTTGAATACTTTCTACCTTAAATTAAGAAAAATAATAAGTCCAACCTTCCAAAATTTTAGTACTTCTATCTGTGGCATAATCTTCAGTGTCACTGAAAAAAAAGGAAAAAAGAACATTTCATTTTTTGTGTGTATTTGATGAATCAAGAAATTATTGGTTAAGTAAAAGAACAGTCTGTCAGTCATTCTCCATATGAAAGTAAACCTGGAATCACTAAGTGTCCAAATCAAATGTAGACTATTTCTAAATTGAATTTTTTCCTACTTTTAAATTTTTGGTTAAATACACATAACATAAAATTTATCATCTTAACCATTTTAAGTGTACAGTTTTCTACTTGAGCACATTCACATTATTGTGCAACTATCACCACCATCCATCTCTAGAACATCTTTGTTTTCCCCAACTGCAACTGTGTACCCATAAATACTAACTCAAAAATACTAACACTGCATATCCCTTTCCCTCCACCCCCTGGAACCCATTATTTTACTTTATTATTCATCACGATCTCTAAAGAAATCTTGTTCCTTCATTGAGGTGACGTCTGAACAAAGAAGGTAAGAATGAGCAACTTCTTGGATATGTTACTGGTGTTAGAACCACATTAATTACCTGAGGTTTCCACAAGTAGAGTGCTAGACAGTCCTCACACAAATGTTCTAAGCACTCAATACAAATTATAGGTTAAAAATATAAACAAAAACAAAGTGAGGTCCATACTAGCCACATTTAAATGTAAGCAAATGAATTTAGCTCTAAAAGCCTTTTTTGGGGGTGGAGAGTACGTTTTGATAGGGTTAAGCACAGGGGAAGGATAACTTCTCAAAGAAATTACTAAATCCTAGTATCAAGGTTTCTGGTTCAGATATAAAGTATGATATATACCCTGATTTTGTGGATATTTCTCACAGGAGCATGGTAAACATAAATTCCTATTCTTGATCAAAATCATTAATAAGACTATAGTGTTAACTTATTTTAACACCTGCATGATATAGTACCGAATCCTTTCTAAAAGTAGATATGCTTATAGGAAAAAATGGTATTGACAACTGAAAACAAATACTGATCAAAGAAATAGAATGTTCCTTTGAATACTTTCTACCTTAAATTAAGAAAAATAATAAGTCCAACCTTCCAAAATTTTAGTACTTCTATCTGTGGCATAATCTTCAGTGTCACTGAAAAAAAAGGAAAAAAGAACATTTCATTTTTTGTGTGTATTTGATGAATCAAGAAATTATTGGTTAAGTAAAAGAACAGTCTGTCAGTCATTCTCCATATGAAAGTAAACCTGGAATCACTAAGTGTCCAAATCAAATGTAGACTATTTCTAAATTGAATTTTTTCCTACTTTTAAATTTTTGGTTAAATACACATAACATAAAATTTATCATCTTAACCATTTTAAGTGTACAGTTTTCTACTTGAGCACATTCACATTATTGTGCAACTATCACCACCATCCATCTCTAGAACATCTTTGTTTTCCCCAACTGCAACTGTGTACCCATAAATACTAACTCAAAAATACTAACACTGCATACCCCTTTTCCCCTCCACCCCTGGAACCCATTATTTTACTTTATTATTCTGTGATATGACTACTAGGTATCTCATAAAAGTGGAATCATAAATTTTCCACTTTGTGACTGACTCACTTAGGGTAATGTCTTCAAGGTGACATGTAGCAGGTGTCAGGATATGAATGTATGTACCGTATTTAGTTTATCCATTCATCCATTAATGGACTCTTGTGTTGTTTCCAAGATTTGGCTATTGTAAATAATGACACTATGACTATAAATGTAAAAATGTTTGAGTCCTTGCTTTCAATTCTTTGAGATATATACCCAGAAGTAGAGTTGCTGGATCATATGGTAACTCTATGCTTATTTTCTTTTACAAACTCTCATACTGTTTTCCATAGTGACTACACCATTTTAAATTCCCAGCAGCATTATGTGAAGTTCTAATTTCTTCACATTTTTGCCAACATGTCATTTTCTGAGGTAAATAAAACAACAAACTTTTTTTTTTGGTAGTAGCTATCCTAAGGGGTGTGAAATAGCATTTCATTGTGTGTGTGTGTTTTCTCATTAAACTTTTTGTTAATGATCTCAAATTCTGTGACAGACTGTTTTGGTCAAGTTGTTTCTATTAAAAAGTACTGATTTTAAAAACTAGTAACTGAAAACTGCCACACAAAACATATGGTCCACAAAACATTCTCATTTCCTTCTGAAGGTTTCATGATGCATTGTTATCATTAACCAGCCTTCTACTATTAAACTTAAATGGCCAATTGAGACAGTTCTGAGACCGTTCTCCCACCATTGATTAAGACTGGCATGGCAGGTATTGGGGATAATATTCATTTAGCCTTCTGAGCTTTCTGCACAGCCTTGGAGACCTTGCCAGTTCCAGCTGCCTTCTTGTCCACTTTGATGACACTCACCACAACTGTCTGCCTCATGTCACACACAGCAACAGCCCAGGGGAAAGAAGTCAAAGAAGCTCTTGACAAAATGGGCTTACCAGGAACCATATCACCAGGTTTCAAGAATTTGGGGCCATCTTCCAGTTTTTTCCCAGAATGACAATCAATTTTTTCGCTCAGCAAACCTGCAAGCAGTGTGAGCTGGTGAGGTCCACACAGGTGCATATCCAGCACTGATTTGGCCTGGATGGTTCAAAACAATCACCCGAGCTGTGAAGCCAGCTCTTCCATTGGTGGGTCACTTTTGCTGTCATCAGCCACATTGCCATGGGGAAATCTTTGACAGACACATTCTTGACATTGAAGCCCACATTGTCCCCAGGAAGAGCTTCACTCAAATCTTCATGCCCATCTCAATAGACTTCACTTCAGTTGTTACATTTTTTTGGCTTATCCTTTGGGATACCATAGAAATTTTTTGGAATGTATTTTTTTCTTTTTCTGCAAAAAAAGCCATTAAACATTTTTTATAAGAATTCCTTTTAATCTATACAATCCTGTTGGTAATATTGAAATCTTAACAGAATATTTCCATTAATTTGTGTCTCCTTTGATTTCCTTCAGGTATGATTTTCAGTTTTTGGTATGTAAATCTTTAGCCACTTGGTAAGTTCTTTCCTAAATATTTTTTGATGAATCCGTTATTTTCCCAAGACACTTTTTACTCTTTTTCTCACTTTTTTTTTTTTTTTTCTTGTAAGACTCAAGGGTTTTAAGTGATCGGTGTTCCAGTTAACGTGTTCTTTCTTCTTCTTGATTATGACCGCTTTCTGGCCCATCTAGTGAATTTTACAATTTAGATATTTTTCAGCTCCAGAGTTTGCTATTTCTGCTGGTTCATTTTAGGGTTTTAATCTACTTGTGTTTATATTATTTTGTTCATATACTTTTCCTTGATTTCCTTTAGTTCTTTGCCTGTGTTTTTACTTTTGAAGATATTTAAGAAAGTAATTTTAACATCTTTGTCATATATTGGTGTGCTTCTCTGTAAACATTTTCTAGGGATTTATTTGGTTTCTTCAAATGTGTCCTATTTCCTTTTTTCTTAATATGCATTATAATTTTGTGTTGAAATTTAAGCATTTAAAGCAACAGTTACCTTTTCCAGTTTTTGGAGATTGGTGTAGAAACCCTTCACTAATTATAACAGGGCTCTGAACCTTGGAAACAGCCTATGGAGAAATTTCAGGTCTTCATTTTGTTCTGGTAATATGTCCTTCTGGGCCTATGTATGTACTGTTTTTTTTTTTTTTTTCTCTTCTTCATTTTTTCCTGACCTGCTTTTAAATGTTTTGTTTCCCAAGAGTCACATCATGTTTCTTCTTAGGGCCTTAGCTTTCTGTTGTCTTCCTCCACATGTAATGTCTTGTCTTCAGATGTTTGTACTTCCACAGTCCCTTGTGATTTCCATGCTCTGTGGCATCCATCTACTGACTTCTGTGGCTTCCAGACTTAGATTCAAAAAACATTCTCTCAGGTAGCCCACAGATAGATGAGAACATTGCAAATAAGTTTCAATCTGCTCTTCACACTCCACAAGAGAAAACTCAGAATTGAGCTGTTTCTTCCCAACTGTGTCACATCATGTTGCAGGAGTGGGTTGGGCAATGACAAAAAACTCTGTGGACTTCCCTGCCACTTTAAAATTATCCTTTCTTTTGGCATTCCCTTGGCTGATGCAGGTTTTTTGACTTGTTTCCAGAGCTCTTGTAGAGTTGTTTTTGTCAGTCTGTAGTTGTGAACCAGTCAGAAATAACAAATTCTGGAGCCGAAAAATAAGTAACTAAATTGTAAATTTCACTATTTCACCATGAAAATAAGGGTCTGCATTTTCTTGATCTGCTGTCTTGCTCTAAATTGATTTTTATTTGGTATTATCTGGGCCCTCTATCTTCACTGATGCAAATAATAGAGGGGTACCTGCATTACTAATTCTGTATGTTAATACAATCATTATGTAGGAACAGGAGGCACTAATTGATCAGAAAAAGATATCCCAAATAGAGTCAATATCAAAAAGAAACAATAGCATCATGCTGTGTGGAAAAGCTATAACCAGGTAGATTTTTCTCCTATTTATACCTATTACTTCTCCCACAACAGAAATACTACCTCGTCTAGGTTATGAATACTCAAAAACTTAAGACTAATTTTAGACAACTTCAGTTCTAGATATAGTTATTAGATTTCAAGTCTACAGTGTATTTTTTCTGTCTTCTATAAATGCTACACAGTTCAGACATTGCTCCAATAGTCATCCAAACTTGAGTTGCCTTCTCATATAAATGCTGTCTATCCTTACAGGTCCACATCAAACTATATTGCTTTCTAGAATTTGTCTCTGAATGCTCCAGCATATATTGTTCTCTCTTATTTGGATGATTCAGGCAGTTAAAACACACAAGAACTTTTTTAAAAGAGATTTTACTAGAACCTTTTGGGCTGAAAGGCACTGGGTGACATTAGTATCTGCATTTCTTCCAGTTTAAAAAAAAAACAAAACCAGGACACATTAGCAAATTCTTCATCCAAGACATTGCTATATTTGGAAGAAGGTAGAGGTCAGTTGACTAGAGAAGGGATATCAGATAGAAAGGAGATGACTTAGGGATCCACAGTAGGGAGCTAGGGGAGGAAAGGATAAAAAGGAGTCAGGGAAAATATATGGATGAATACTTGCCCAACCATAGTTTTACCAGGGACCCCATTCTTCTCAGAAGCATTACTTTCATCTCAGATTGCTATTCTTATATTGCTTTAATTTCATATACCTGGCATATGAAATCCGATCTTGGTTATATGAACATGAACTCATAATTCTGTGTACAAAGAAATTTGGGGTGGCTCAGTAATTTTTCTTCTTTCTGGAAAAATGAAAGCCATGTTTATATAAAGTAGCATTTGATATGCATTTTATTATATATTTGGGCAATATTTTCCTCTAATATACACTACAATTAGAAAAGTTTCGGGGATTACTTAAAATGGATGAACCCTATAGTTCTAATTAAAATGTCTTTTTCCAGTTAGTTCTTTGGAAATGGTTAGTGAAAGTGATCTGTAATATTTAAAGGGTTGAATAAATGCTAAAGATAAACACAGCACAAAGTTTGAAGTATATCCATTTCTGTACTTATAAATGAAAATTTAGTTCAAAAAAAAAAAATATAACTCTGGTGAGTTCAGAAGCTTGCAAGTAAATCATATTAACCTATCTGATTAGTTTTTTGGGGAAAATCATGGTGATTTTATGGCCATAACTTTTATAAGAATACATTTAGTGTTTGTGTATTAAATCTTGAAAAAAAATAGACTACTGTTATTGGGATTTTTGTTTATATTTTCCATTTTGACTTTGTTAATGTTATAACAATTTTTAGTTTTCTGAAGCCCATATTTCTGACTATGGGGCTTAAGAAAATTATTCTGCAGACAGTATCTGCACAGATTCCCAACAAGTAGGTCAGGGTATGTGTTAAGATGGTTATCTGAAAGTTTCTGAACTGAACTGATTTTATCTCTGTTCTTTGTCTCTGGTTCATCTCAGCTTTTGTGTTAACTTGGGAATATGTGAAGTTGATAATCAATAGAATTATCTCACCAGGAAATCCTAAATCATATATCATTTTCAGAAATATGTTTTGATATGAATTCTTGGACAGGGACACCCAAAGAGTCACTGAAGTTCAAAGTATTGTTTATGTGATGCATTTGGTACTAGGGATGAATGTTGTTCCTCGTGATGGGAGAGGAAGTTTATGGGCTAAATTTCAGGATGATACTTAAAATATTTTGATTAAATTGTTAACTTTGGGCAAATTGGTTAAGTAACTTATAAAAAATGTTGGCTATGTAACTTCCCCAAAAAGATTCATAGCTGTTGAAGTGAGAGTCAGGATTTAAATAAAATCTTAATTTGTATGATTTTTTTCTTCTTTCTACTTCAACTCACCTTTTTCTCCCCTTTCTTGTTCAAAGGTATTTACCCATCAAAATGTAAAAGGGATGATGTCTACTAAAGGAGAAAATTTAACTTTCATTTTTTAAACAGCTTCATTTTCTGTCATCCATGGCCTTCTAATTAATCTATGTCTCTTTCCATTATCTGCTTTCCTCTGTGTTTTAGGGCTGCCCCTGTTAATTTTTCTTGCATACTGTAATAGTTACTAGACTTAGCAAGAGTATGTCTGGAGCATTTTATGGTATTTTTTTTTTGCCCAATTAAGGTGCATTTTGAACAGAATTTCTGAAAACCTCTACTCTTTCCATATACATCTAGTTATTGAAATCATTTTCCCCTCACTTCCTCTGTGACTTTTCCCCCCAAAGTAGAATCTGTTTCAGAAAAGGTTCTTGAGCAGGTGGGCATGTTAAGTTCAACAACAGCTCTTTTAATTTGTCCCTCGTTAGGTTTTATTACATGGTTTGCGGCTGCCTCAGTATTTTCAACATTTGCATTGGATGGGGGCTGACAACATTGACTTAGTGAAAAACTTTTCGGGCCCTTTTGTGCTTAGTGTTGGCTTGGGAGAAACAACTTTGCTTTCTTTTGGCCTTGTCTTCTTCCACTTGATCTTCATTGTTTTCTCCAAATTTTTCTTTTTACAGTCTCTCTTAGAACAACTTCATCATCATCAGATGTTTGTTCTTCTGCTGTGGTACTTTCTGAGATTTTTGTTCAATGTCATGAGCTACTAAGCAAGGTGAGTTCCTGTTTGTTCTGAACATCTTTTAAAAGCTCCACCTTGGTGATATCAGGCTTTCTTATATTCTGAAATGAATTTCTGCAAGCAGGCTGAAATTGAAGAATAATGAATATCAGAAACAGAGGCTTCAGTCATTTTTCCTGTGATGCTATTAAAAAGAACTATTTTAGTATGATTTATATTTTGTAAAATAATATCTTCAGATGCTATGTTTAAAAAATTTTTTTAAAAGAAACATGAAAATTTAAAGAAATATTTGTTGGTATCTATGGTTTCTTTTACATTCAGGGATTATTTTATTAAACTACCATAATTTACTCCAGAGTTTTTAAAGGAAGCTAACACAGGGTTTTTCTTTTTTTTTTTTTTGGGTTAAACTTTTATCTTGTTGCATCATATATACACATTTACTTTGAAAGTTTGTGACAGAAATAGACATGATAATATATTTTTCTAAAATTGTTGATAGGTTATTAGAGAAAGTGAAATGTACATATGTTGAACAAAAATACAATGTATTATCTGATCTTGACTTTTTAAAATGATAACCAAGATTGTGAAGGTGTTTTACTCTTTAATTGCTATCGTCCTATTCTTGATTCTTTGGATATATTTTCCAAAAGAATATTCAAAATATAGGTTTTCATTTTTTCTCACTTCCCTAGGCAATTCACATTTCATTTTCAATGTCTAAAGATAGATCAAAGACAAGACCATTATAATTGAATAACATAATTTCTCCATTTCAGTAGCCTTTGATGATGCCACAACCTCCAAATTGTTAATAACCCCAGACCTAACATTCCTTTGCAATCTGCAAGCCAAGTTTTCAAATATTGGTGCCCTAGAAGAATATCTTCCATAGAAACAAAATAAAGAACAGTCTATTTAAGAACTTAAAACACAAAACAGTTTTGATTTCTGTGTTATTGGGGAGAATAGTTTAGAAAATCAAATTCATTCTATATGACTTTGGGATTTGTTACTATTATAGTTTTAATATGTACATACCTAGTGTATTGGAAATTTATGGTATCTCAGAACATAAAGTGAAGCCCTGGGGCACAGTGAACAAGTGCCTAGGTTCTCTTTACTCTCTTTTCTTAGAATTCATGTGAGGGAAAAAATTTTACAGCTTGGAAAGACTGTCATATGGCTCAAAAAAATTAAGGCAAAAAGATTAAATTAGTATGTCATCTCATAATAATCTCAGTATTTGGATATGCAAAAAAAAAAAGCCAATTAAAATATTTAACAGCCCCAAAACCTAGTTGAATGGACTGCAGAACAGTGTTGAAGAAAATTTACTTCAAGTTTCTGCTCCAGGGAGAATAGTTCTATAAAACTTTGTTCATTGTCCAAGCAAAGATTATACCCCCAAACACACTTGGTCCTCTTGATAGTGAATGCTGTAAGTACCAGCAGCTCTGATAAAAATCAAAATGTGTGGGCTAGTATAATTCTACTGCCAGACCATCCCTTTTCCTCAGTGGTATAGTTTCCTTTTAACAAGACACTATCTTTGCATTTTAAAGTTCCACAAGTTAATATATTTGGAGCCAAAATATGAAGCTGCAGAGCAGAGTTAGGGACCAAAACAAGAGGAAACAGGTTAATCAATATGGCAGCATTAAAGTTAGCTGTATTTTGAAGGGAGAAGAAAAAACCCTTTACACTTCTTGATTATAGAAGAACTATTAAAGTGAAATAATAAGAATAAGTATAATCTAAGAGTTTTAGCTGATGATGTGGATGAATATTTTTAAAGTAAAAAGTAGCATAATATGTAGAACCTTAGATTTGAGAAATTATTTTATATAGTTTTATGATTATAATTTCAGTCAGCATGATTTTACTGCCAATGGTGTATGTATGTTAGTTCTCAGTTATGTCCAACTCTGCAGCCCCATGGACTGTAAACCAGGTTCCTCTGTCCATGAAATTCTCCAAGCAAGAACATTGGAGTGGGTTGCCATGCCATTCTCCAGAGGATCTTCCTGACCCAGGGATCAGATCCCATTCTCTGCATGCAGGCAGATTCTTTATTGTGTGAGCCACCTGGGAAGTCCACTGTCAAGGGTGGACTTCTTATTTTTAAAAAATCAGTTTAAATTGATTGTCTTAGGAAAACTCACCTGAGACTTTTTTGAGTGAGCCCCCGAGCTGATTTGGGAAGTCCAGTAAATCTATAACTATACAGATGAACTTGTGAAACCAATTGTCCTATAGGGTGGACAACAAAAATCCATTCCCATATACCCATCTGATGAAATGACTCACAGAACAACCATATCTCACTTTTTTCTTGATATTTTTTTTTACACTTACCTCAAAGGGTTTTTTTTCTAGTTGTCCCATCTTATTCAGTGAGGTACGTCTTTCTCTCTTTAACTTTCCCACAGTAGATTGTCTGAGGTTTAATTTTTTCCACTTATTGATGCTCTTCTCAGTTCTGCTTGCTACATCCAGTATGTTTTAAACATTCCATCTTGGAGCTTCCCTGGTGGTCCAGTGGGTAAGGACACCACCTTGGCAAGGGGTGCCGGTTTGATCCCTGGCCTGGGACGATCCCCCGTGCCGCGGAGCAGCTGGACCGATGTGTCCAATTACCGAGCCAGAGCTCTGGAGCGCATGTGCCCAGAGCCGGTGCTCTGCAGCAAGAGAGGTCACGGTGATGGGAGGCCCATACGGGCCAAAGAACAAAGATGGATGAAAATAGATAAATGAAAGATCAATAGAAGTAGTCCGCCTGCTCCCTTCCCCCCCCACCCCCCCAAAAATAAATAAATAAATCTTTAAAAAAAACAAAAAAACATTCCATCTTAAGTTTCTCAAGAGGTTGAGTTTTGATAGAAATTACTGCTAAATGTTCTGAGATAATGTTTGGATCTACTTTGAGTGGTTTATTCCCAACATGTGAAACTATCTTAATTTTACAGTCCTCTAAAACTGAATCTTTAGTTGATTCTTTATCTAAGTCAGGAATCATGTAAACAATATACCCTTTTGCCTTTTGAATAATTCTGTTAACATCTAAATCTCTGAAGGAAACTAGCGTTTGAATTCTCTGAACTGGATCAAAGGAAAAGTTTGAAGCTTCATTAATAATTAAATTAGCCACTTTTTCAGGGAAAATTCTGTTTCTACTTTTAATATCATCATAAAGATCCTTTTGGCTTCCAGATTGGTGTAGTACATTATTATAAATAGAATTTCCCGTATTACTCTTTATATTCTTACAAATGGAGTCTTTAGATTTATATTCCTTCAAAATACTGCACACAGAGGTGTGAACAACTTTGTTGACCTGTAGTTTATCAATTGATAATATTTTATCTAGGAAAACTAGTGTATTTGAAGAGTATATTTTAGTTGTCATATGTATCTTATCCATAGTTATTCTCTGAACTTTGGATGGTGCTTCATCTATATTTGATTCTTTATGCCTGGGATATTCCTTAGAAACTGATGACACATTATCTGCAAGTGGAAAAGACTGATTTCCTTTATCTGGCCTAAATACCTTAATTTGAGCAGAAAACTCCTTTAACGCTGAATCAATAAGTTTAATAACTATGTCATAGAGTTCAGCTTGATTTTCATCATCAGTTATATTTTGACATTCATCATATGCTTCTATTTCGGGTGAAGAAGAAAAGACCAATTTGTTAACCTCTAAAAACTAAGCAGGACAAATCCCAGGTTCACATTTTGGTGGGCACTGGGCATTGTCTGGTTTACTAGGCTCCTTTTTAATATCCTTAACTTTCACTTTTTCATTTTTTCTTTTTTCCCCTCTCTCTTTCTCGTTCTCTTTTTCTATTTTCCTTGCTTGCTCTTTTTCTTCTTCTTTCTCTTTGGCAGAGAGCTCTTTGTTAACTGAGAGGGATAAATCCTTTGTTAAAACAGACTGTGCAAAATCCTTACCAGTCTCTTGAGTTATAGGCAATGTTTGAGTTGTAGGCGATGATGTATGACTTAGGAGACCCTGTTTTCACTTATCTGTTGATTCTTGAGAATGAAACATTCTTAAGACATTTTGATAAATATTTTCAGTGACATTTTGGACATATTCATAATCTGATTACTGTCCTTCCTTTATGTCTATTTGAGTTGGAGAGTCTTTCCTCTCATTGTTTGGCTTCTGGGTTTTCAAAGTTTTCTCTGTTGTGGTATCTGTATTTCCTGCCTTGGATATCAAAGATAGCTGAGGAGGCTTGTCTTCTTCTTTCAATGTTCTCTTGTTTTGTCACTCTTCTTCTCATTGTCTATTTTAAAATCTAGTTGGAAAAAATTCCGAAATTTTTTCTCCCTTTTTTTGCTTTTCTTTTGCTATTGCCCCCTTTTATTCTAAAATTCCAAAATTTTCTGGTTTAATTGGTTGTGATTTTTTCTTAAAGTAAATTGATTCTTTTAACATTTTTATTTTGAAATTTTCTTGGAATGTTCAAACCCTTTATAAGATCGAATTTTGTGAAAAGGTAAACCCGTCTCCTAAAAAGTGATTTAACTTTGGAACGGATTACTTTTCTAAAAAACTCTTTTTAAACTTTTTTTTGTCATCCAAATATCTTAGATCCAACTTTCTTTGAATGAATTGAAAAAAGATTCTTGTAATGTCTCTTTACAACTGGTAGAAAAAAATTTTCTTAGCATTTGGTAGAATTTAATTTACTTTTTCCCAAATTTTCTACAGAGTTTTAAAAAATTTTTGGGAAAGCTCATTCATCACTTTTTTTTTTTTCTTAGATCCATATCTTGGGAAGAAATAAAATTTTGAATGGGCAACTTACACTTCCAAAAATTTAGCTGAATTAATATTAAATTTTTTTCTTTAAATGTAGAAAGAACATGATCTTTTTTTTGGAAAATTTCTTACCTGAAGAAGGTAATGAGATTAGGTTTCCTTCAAAAAAAGCTATTTTTGAGAAGGTCCCTTTTCCAATTTTTGGACTTCATTGAAATTAGAGTTTTTCAAAAAATTTTCAATATAAGTTTTTCAAATTTTTCCCCATTGCATACTTTTGCATTTTTCTGCCTAGCAAATGGGTTTTTCAAAATTTCTTTGTAGTTTCATCAGTTCGTTTTGATGCTGCATCCACAAATTCAAATCTGGTGAAACCTTTCCTCTTTTAGTTCACTGTGAGTGTCAGTCAAAATATGAACTAGAAGCTTGTGAATCATATCTTCTAAAAGTGCGTGACAGCACATCTACATGATGGCAAGGTGTGGCTATCTATGATGATGACATTAAGCACATTTCTGATGATTTTATCAGCTTGAGGATAAGAAGAGGAACAAGATACTAATTCTCCTGAAACAAATTACTTTACCTGAGAATCATAAATTTCTTCCAAAAGAAATTAATATTTTTTATCCCAAAAACGGAGTGTCATTTTTTCTTTTTTTGAATCAAATTTATATTCACCTAATATTTTTCATAAATTCAGTTGACTGTTTTTGAATCATTTCTTTATATCCTTCTGAAAGATACATATCACCATCAAAGTCATCTGCAAGAAAAAACTCTGATGTCGTGAACTCCAGAACAATTGATTTTACTAACGTTGTAACAATGCCAGTAATTTTGGCTTTAACTTTATCTGGGCTTTGAGAAGTCAAGACATTGTGTGAGAATGCATAAAGGAGTTTACATAAAAGTTCAGAAATTACTTTCTCCAAAAAACCCCAAAAAACGGCTTTTTTTAAATTTCCCAAAAGAAAGTTCTAAAAACATTGCTGCCAAATAAGTAAATCCAAACTTGAGTTGCCTTCTCATATAAATGCTGTCTATCCTTACAGGTCCACATCAAACTATATTGCTTTCTAGAATTTGTCTCTGAATGCTCCAGCATATATTGTTCTCTCTTATTTGGATGATTCAGGCAGTTAAACACACAAGAACATTTTTAAAGAGAGTTGACTAGAAACCTTTTGGGCTGAAAGGTACTGGGTGACATTAGTATCTGCACTATCTTCCAGTTTAAACAAAAAACGGAACCAGGACATATTAGCAAATTCTTCATCCAAGACACCTCTATATTAGGAAGAAGGTAGAGGTCAGATGACTAGAGAAGGGATATCAGATAGAAAGGAGAGGACTTAGGGAATCCACAGTGGGGAGCTAGGAGAGGAAAGGATAAAAAGGAGACAAGAAAGATATATGGATGAATACTTGCCCAACCATAGTTTTACCAGGGACCCCATTCAGAAGCATTACTTTTATCTCAGACTGCTATTTTTATATTGCTTTAATTTCATATACCTGGCATATGAAATCAGATCTTGGTTATATGAAGATGAACTCATAATTCTGTGTACAAAGTAATATGATGGCTCAGTAATTTTTTCTTCTTTCTGGAAAAATGCAAGCTATGTTTATATAAAGTAGCATTTGATATGCATTTTATTATATACTTGGCAATATTTTCCCCTCTAATATACACTACAATTAGAAAAAGCTTCAGGGATTACTTAAAAATGGATGAACCCTATAGTTCTAATTAAAATGTCTTTTTCCAGTATAGTTCTTTGGAAATGGTTAGTGAAAGTGATCTGTAATACTTAAGTTTGAATAAATGCTAAAGATAAACACAGCACAAAGTTTGAAGTATATAGTTTTTCATTTCTGTACTTAAAATGAAAATTTAGTTCAAAAAACAAAAAAGTGATATAACTCTGGTGAGTTCAGAAGCTTGTCAAGTCAGTCATATTAACCTGTCTGATTAGTTTGTTGGGAAATCATGCGTGATTTTATGGCCATAACTTTTGTAAGAATACATTTAGTGTTGTGTGTATTAAAATCTTGAAAAAATAGACTACTGTTATTGGGATTATTGTTTATACTATCCATTTTGACTTTGTTAATGTTATAACAATTCTTTAGTTTTCTGTGAAGCCCATATTTCTGACTATGAGTCTTAAGAAAATTATTCTGCAGACAGTATCTGCACAGATTCCCAACAAGTAGGTCAGGGTATGTGTTAAGATGGTTTATCTGAGAAGCTTCTGAACTGAACTGAGTAGTATCTCTGTTCTTTGTCTCTGGTTCATCTCAGCTTTTGTGTTAACTTGGGAATCATGTGAAGTCATTAATCAATAGAATTATCTCACCAGGAAATCCTAAATCATATATCATTTTCAGAAATATGTTTTGATATGAATTCTTGGACAGGGACCACCCAAAGAGTCACTGAAGTTCAAAGTATTGTATTATGTGATGCATTTGGTACTAGGGATGAATGTTGTTCCTCGTGATGGGAGAGGAAAGTTTATGGGCTGAATTCAGGGATGATACTTAAAATATTTTGATTGAATTGTTAACTTTGGGCAAATTGGTTAAGTAACTTACATAAAAAATGTTGGCTATGTAACTTGCCCAAAAGATTCATAGCTGTTGAAGTGAGAGTCAGGATTTAAATAATCTTAATTTGTATGGATTTTTTTTCTTCTTTCTACTTCAACTCACCTTTTTTCTGCCCTTCTTGTTCAAGAGGTATTTACCCATCAAAATGTAAAAGGGATGATGTCTGCTAAAGGAGTAAATAATTAGCTTTCATTTCTCAAACAGCTTCCATTTTCTGTCATCCATGGCCTTCTAAATTAATCTATGTCTCTTTCCATTATCTGCTTTCCTCTGTGTTTTATGACTGCACTTGTTAATTATTTCTTGCATACTGTAATAGTTGCCAGACTTAGCAAGAGTATGTCTGGAGCCACTTTATAGTATTATTTTCTGCCCAATTAAGGTGCATTTTTGAACAGAATTTCTGAAAACCTCTACTCTTTCCATATACATCTAGTTATTGAAAATCATGTTTCTCACTTTCCTCTGTGACTTTTCCTCCCCAGTAGAATCTGTTTCAGAAAAGGTTCTTGAGCAGGTGGACATGTCAAGTTCAACAACAGCTCTTTTAATTTGTCCCTCGTTAGGTTTTATTACATGGTTTGCGCCTGCCTCAGTATTTTCAGCATTTGCATTGGATGTGGACTGACAACACTGACTTAGTGAAAAAAACTTTTTCAGGCTCTTTGTGCTTCATGTTGGCTTGGGAGAAACAACTTTGCTTTCTGTTGGCCTTGTCACTTCTTCCACTTGATCTTCATTGTTTTCTCCTAAATTTTCTTTTACAGTCTCTCTTAGAACAACTTCATCATCATCAGATGTTTGTCCTTCTGCTGTGGTACTTTCTGAGATTTTTTGTTCAATATCATGAGCTACTAAGCAAAGGATGAGTTCTTGTTTGTTCTGAACATATTTTAAAAGCTCCACCTTGGTGATATCAGGCTTTCTTATATTCTGAAATGAATTTCTGCAAGCAGCCTGGAATTGAAGATATAATGAATATCAGAAACAGAGGCTTCAGTCATTTTTCCTGTGATGCTATTATATAAAAGAGCTATTTTAGTATGATATATAGCTTCGGTGTAAAATAATTCTTCAGATGCTATGTTTACATAGGAAATATTTTAAAAAAGAAACATGAAAATTGTAAGAAATATTTGTTGGTATCTATGGCTTCTTTTACATTCAGGGATTATTTTATTAATCTATCATAATTTACTCCAGAGTTTTTTAAAGGAAGGGCTAACACAAGTTCTTCTTTTATTTTTTTTTTTTGGCTTAAATTTTTATCTTGGTGTATCATATATACATTTTTTTTTCATTTACTTTGAAAGTTTGTGACAGAAATAGACATGATAATATATTTTTCTAAAATTGTTGATAGGTTATTGTAGAGAAAGTGAAATGTACATATGTTGAACAAAAATACAATGTATTATCTGATCTTGACTTTTTAAAGTGATAACCAGGATTGTGAAGGTGTTTTACTCTTTAATTGCTATCGTCCTACTCTTGATTCTTTGGATATATTTTCCAAAAGAATATTCAAAACATAAGTTTTCATTTTTTTCTCACTTCCCTAGGCAAATTTCACATTTCATTTTCAATGTCTAAAGATAGATCAAAGACAAGACCATTATAATTGAATAACATAACTTCTCCATTTCAGTAGCCTTTGATGATGCCACAGAACCTCCAAATTGTTAATAATCCTAGACCTAAACATTCCTTTGCAATGCTGCAAGCCAAGTTTTCAAATATTGGTGCCCTAAAAGAATATCTTCTGTAGAAACAAAATAAAGAAACAGTCTATTTAAGAACTTAAAACACAAATCAGTTTTGATTTCTGTGTTATTGGGGGAGAGAAATAGTTTAGAAAATCAAATTCATTCTATATGACTTTGGAATTTGTTACTATGTATAGTTTTAATATGTACATGCCTAGTGTATTGGAAATTCATGGTATCTCAGAACATAAAGTGAAGCCCTGGGGCACAGTGAACAAGTGCCTAGGTTCTCTTTACTCTCTTTTTCTTAAGAATCCATGTGAAGAATAAATTTTACAGCTTGGAAAGACTGTCATATGGCTCAAATGATTTAAGGCCAGCAAGATTAAATTAGTATGTCATCTCATAATAATCTCAGTATTTGTATATGAAAAAAAGTGCCAATTAAAATATTTAACAGCCCCAAGACCTAGTTGAATGGGCTGCAGAACAGTGCTGAAGAAAATTTACTTCAAGTTTCTGCTCCAGGGAGAATAGTTCTGTAAAACTTTGTTCATTGTCCAAGCAAAGATTATACCCCTCAGCACACTTGGTCCTCGTGATAGTGAATGCTGTAAGTACCAGCAGCTCTGATAAAAATCAAAATGTGTGGACTAGTATAATTCTACTGGCCAGACCATCCCTTTATCCTCAGTGGTATAGTTTCCTTGTAACAAGACACTATCTTTGCATTTTAAAGTGTCCACAAGTTTAATATATTTGGAGCCATAATATGATGCTGCAGAGCAGAGTTAGGGACCAAAACAAGAGGAAACAGGTTAATCAATATGGCAGCATTAAAGTTAGCTGTATTTAGTAGAAGGAGGGAAGAAAAACCTTGACACTTCTTGATTATAGAAGAACTATTAAAGTGAAATAATAAGAAATAAGTATAATCTAAGAGTTTGTAGCCTGATGCATGTGGATGAATATTGTTAGAAGTAAAAAAAAGTAGCAAAATTATTGTAGAACCTTAGATTTGAGAAATTATTTTATATAGTTTTATGATTATAATTTCAGTCAGCATGATTTTACTGCCAATGGTGTATGTATGTTAGTTGCTCAGTCATGTCCAACTCTGCAGCCCCATGGACTGTGGCCAGCCAGGCTCCTCTGTCCATGAAATTCTCCAAGCAAGAACATTGGAGTGGGTTGCCATACCATTCTCCAGAGGATCTTCCTGACCCAGGGATCAGACCCCGTTCTCTGCACTGCAGGCAGATTCTTTATCGTCTGAGCCACCTGGGAAGTCCACTGTCAAGGGTGGACTTCTTATTTTTAAAAAATCAGTTTAAATTGATTGTCTTAGGAAAACTCACCTGAGACTTTTAGAGTGAGCCCAGAGCTGATGTGGCAAGTCCGAGTAAATCATATAACTTATACAGATGAACTTGTGAAACCAGTTGTCCTATTAGGGTGGACAACAAAAAAAATCCATTCCCATATACCCATCTGATGAAATGACTCACAGAACAACCATATCTCACTTTTTTCTTGATATTTTTTTTTACACTTACCTCAAAGGGTTTTATGTCTAGTTGTCCCATCTTATTCAGTGAGGTACGTCTTTCTCTCCTTAACTCTCCCACAGTAGATTTGTCTGAGATGTAACTTCTTCCACTTATTGATGCTCTTCTCAGTTCTGCTATGCTACATCCAGTATGTTTTAAACATTCCATCTTGGGGCTTCCCTGGTGGTCCAGTGGGTAAGGACACCACCTTGCAGTGCAAGAGGCGCCGGTTCGATCCCTGGCCTGGGAGAATCCCACGTGCTGCGGAGCGGCTGGACACATGTGTCCAATTGCCGAGCTGGAGCTCTGGAGTGCATGTGCCCAGAGTCGATGCTCTGCTACAACAGAGGCCACCGTGATGGGAGGCCCACATGGACCAAAGAACAAAGATGGATGAAAACAGATAAATGAAAGATCAATAGAAGTAGTCCGCCTGCTCCCTTCCCTCCCCACCCCCCCATAAATAAATAAATAAATCTTTAAAAAAAACAAAAAAACATTCCATCTTAAGTTTCTCAAGAGGTTGAGTTTTGATAGAAATTACTGCTAAATGTTCTGAGATAATGTTTGGATCTACTTTGAGTGGTTTATTCCCAACATGTGAAACTATCTTAATTTTACAGTCCTCTAAAACTGAATCTTTAGTTGATTCTTTATCTAAGTCAGGAATCATGTAAACAATATACTCTTGTGCCTTTTGAATAATTCTGTTAACATCTAAATCTCTGAAGGAAACTAGCGTTTGAATTCTCTGAACTGGATCAAAGGAAAAGTTTGAAGCTTCATTAATAATTAAATTAGCCACTTTTTCAGGGAAAATTCTGTTTCTACTTTTAATATCATCATAAAGATCCTTTTGGCTTCCAGATTGGTGTAGTACATTATTATAAATAGAATCAATCACCTCAGAAACTATTTCTATACTTTCTGGATTTAAAAAGTGTTCTTCAGAATCAGAAGCAACAAGATTAATATTTCTCTTAGAAATTTCAGTTGTCACAGATTTTGTCAGTTGAGATGCAATTTTATTTAATTCAGGCTTTGATAAATTTTTTCCATGTATGCTTGAGGCACTTGGCAACCTTAGTATTTTAGCCAAGAACAGTGCCAGTGCTTCCTCTAAAACTGTGGCATCTAACATAGTACTTTCTTTGGATGAAGACTTTTCCTGGGACTTAACCTCATCAACTATTTTGACCACTTTTTCCATAATTTGGACGGCTTCCAAAGTCAATTCTGGGCTTGATAATTCTTCTTGCACTTGAGGTTGAAATTTAGTGTTGGAAATTTCTTTCACCATTAAAAACCCTATTATATCAGAGAGATTACTCTTGCCCATTAAATCTTTAAGTATAGAAGTGGGTGAGCCAGAGTGCTTTAAAATCCTGGCATAAACAGAATCAACTACTTTCTCAATAGTTACACTCTCAACTAAAGGTACAGTAGATACTTCCTTTGCTGGTGATACAACTTTAATCTCATTTTTGGAGATAAACTCTTGGATTGAATTTAGTATTTTTGAGGTTATTTTTTGCATTTCAGTTTCTAGGGATTTGGGTCTTACTCTTGGAAACACAGATAAAAGCTTTGATAAAAATTTTACAGCAATTTCTTCTATTAAGTCATAAGGCAGTGTACTCACGTGTGATGGTTGAGGCTGATGAACATCAGCCATTTGGACCACATCTTTATGAATATTTTCAACAACACTGTCAACTTCTGCACACTGACATGGAGTTAGCTCTCCAGAAGGATAGTTCTGTAATTTATTGCCCAGCACTTCTCGTAGAATTAAGTCAACTATGGTTTCTGAAAGAATTATACATCCACTGACTGCACAATTTTGTATAATCTCTTGTGAACCAAATTGTGACAAGAGATTACTATAGAGTGAGTGAACCACTAATTTAATAATTTCATCATCATTGGGATATAAAGATTCCACATACTGTATAATCACATCTTCATATTTGGAGATCTCTGTTGTAACTGTACTTAATAACTTCATTTGAAGGGAATCCAATTCTGTAAACCTGTTGCCCTCAGATGTTTCTGCTTCAGTGTTGGATACTGTTGAGAAAATTTTAGATAAAAGAGCAGAAATTACATTCTCTAAAAATTTATAAGGCAGCATGATGGTATATGGTGATGACGTCTGACATTCTTTGCTAGCTGTTTGAGCCACATTTTGAACCTTTTTAAGAACATCCTTAGTTTCCAGAGGCAAACATGATGAAGCTGGAACCTCGTCACACAGTATCAAATTAAGCTTATGTTGAAAAATTTCGTTTATAACTGTACTAGTTAGTCTTTTTTCTACATTTCCCGTATTACTCTTTATATTCTTACAAATGGAGTCTTTAGATTTATATTCCTTCAAAATACTGCACAGAGAGGCATGAACAATTTGGTTGACCAATAGTTTATCAATTGATAATATTTTATCTAGGAAAACTAGCTTGTTTGAAGAGGGTATTTTAGTTGTCATATGTATCTTATCCACAGTTACTCTCTGAACTTTAGATGGCGCTTCATCTATATTTGATTCTTTATGCCTGGGATATTCCTTAGGAACTGATGACACATTATCTGCAGGTGGAAAAGACTGATTATCTTTGTCTGGCCTAAATACCTTAATTTGAGCATCAGAAAACTCCTTTAACATTGAATCAATAAGTTTAATAGCTATGTCATAGTGTTCAGCTTGATTTTCAACATCACTTATATTTTGACATTCATCGTATGCTTGTGTTTCTGGTGAAGAAGAAAAGACCAATTTGTTAACCATTTCAGTAATAACATCTTCTAAAAAATTAGCAGGAAAAATCCCAGGTTCACATTTTGGCGGGCACTGGGTACTGTCTGGTTTACTAGGCTCCTTTCTAATATCCTTAACTTTCACTTTTTCATTTTCTCTTTTTTCCCCTCTCTCTTTCTCCTTCTCTTTTTCTCTTTTCCTTGCTTGCTCTTTTTCTTCTTTCTCTTTGGCAGAGAGCTCTTTGTTAACTGAGAGGAATAAATCCTTTGTTAAAACAGACTGTGCAAAATCCTTACCAGTCTCTTGAGTTATAGGCAATGTTTGAGTTGTAGGCGATGCTGTATGATTTAGGAGATTCTGTTTTGAATTATCTGTTGATTCTTGAGAATGAAACATTCCTAAGACATTTTGATAAATATTTTCAGTGACATTCTGGACATATTCATAATCTGAGTACTGTCCTTCCTTTATGTCTATTTGAGTTGGAGAGTCTTTCCTCTCATTGTTTGGCTTCTGGGTTTTCAAAGTTTTCTCTGTTGTGGTATCTGTATTTCCTGCCTTGGATATCAAAGATAGCTGAGGAGGCTTGTCTTCTTCTTTCAATGTTCTCTTGTTTTGTCACTCTTCTTCTCATTGTCTATTTTAAAATCTAGTTGAAAGTCTTCTCCTTCACCATCAGAAGTTCCTAGAAATTGTGTGTGTACTTTCTTACCTTGGCCCTCCTTATCTGAAGCTGATATGCTTTTATTCTCAGTTTCATTATTTTCAAGTGGTCCCTTCAAATATGGTTCCTGTGCATCTTTATTCTTCACACTAGTAGTTGGAAAAGTAGCTTTTGATACATTATATTTTTGAATTGCACTTGCCACTTTGTTGTCACCTTCTTTACTAGCCACATCAGCAGCTAGCCCTGATAACAGGTTAAACATGTTGCTTTTCATAATTCTTATTACAGTGGTAGTGACTGGATCTTGGATGTCACCTTTTTTCATTGATGTCTCCTTAGTTTTGAACTTTTCTTTTTGCTCATTGCACCTCTATCTACTTCTAAAGTATCCAACACATTATTCTGGTTTGAGATTAGAGATGTGTGTTATATGATTGTTCTGGTAAAGTAAGTTGATTCTCCTTTAAGCATCTGTTTATCTGTGTAGAAATTTGCTGTGGAAGGTGTTCAACCCTTTGAGTAATGTTATCTGAATTTAGAAATGAAAAGAAAGTGGAAGACCAGTCTCCTGAAAAAAGTGATTGAATCTTGGAAGCAGAGATTGACTTTTGGGCTAAAGTAGCAATCATTTCTATAACACTGTTATTTTTGTCATCCAGAATATCATTAGATCCATACTTTCTTATGAACTGATCATATAGAAAATCAGATATCTTGTCAACTGTCTCTTTATCAACTGGTAGACCAGAAAACTTTTCTTCAGCATTTGGTAGAACTTTAATTTCACTTTTCCTAAATTCTTCTATCAGAGTTTGAAAATTTTGTAGCAAAGCTCATTACATCTGACTCTTTTTTTTCTTTTTGCTTAGACTCTTCAGTAGTACTTGGAAGAGAATAAAATTTGAGAATAAGGTCAACAATTACATCTTCCAAAAATTTAGCTGAATATAATATTGAGAAGGGGGTCTCTTTTCTTTATAAGGTGTAGTATATAGAGAGACATGATCATAATTAGATAAATTATTGGAAGATGGTTCTTCACCATGTAAGAATGGCTGCAGATGATGATTCATGGTTTCCTTCATAATGAAACCAGCTATTTTGCTGAGGAATGAGCCTCCCTTTTGTCCACATCTTTCTGGACTTCAGCTTGAAATTCAGAGTTTTTCAAAAATATTATTCAATATAGAGTTAATCAAATTGTCTGTCACTTCTGATTGCATACTTTCTGCATTCTCCTCTGCCATAGCAAGATGGATCTCATGTTCAGAAATTTCTTTGATAGTTTCATCAGTTCGTTTTGATGCTGCATCCACAAATTCATAATCTGGTGAAACCTTTCCCTCTTTTAGTTCACTGTGAGTGTCAGTCAAAGGGATATGAACTAGAAGCTTGTGAATCATATCTTCTAAAAGTGAACGTGACAGCACAGTACTACATGATGGCAAGGTGTGGCTATCTATGATGATGACATTAAGCACATTTCTGATGATTTTATCAGCTTGAGGATAAGAAGAGGAACAAGATACTAATTCTCCTGAAACAAATTACTTTACCTGAGAATCATAAATTTCTTCCAAAAGAAAATTACATATTTTTCATCCAAAATCGGCAGTGTCATTTTGTATAGCTCTGTATATTTGAATCAGAGATTTATATTCACCTAATATTTTTTCATAAATTCAGTTGACTGTTTTTTGAATCATTTCTTTATATCCTTCTGAAAGATACATATCACCATCAAAGTCATCTGCAAGAAAAATCTCTGATGTCGTGAACTCCAGAACAATTGATTTTACTAACGTTGTAACAATGCCAGTAATTTTGGCTTTAACTTTATCTGGGCTTTGAGAAGTCAAGACATTGTGTGAGAATGCATAAAGGAGTTTACATAAAAGTTCAGAAATTACTTTCTCCAAAAACACGGCTGAATTCATGATGAGTTTTTTTATTATTATTCTTTATTTTAAAGGTTTTACAGAGTTTTGTTGTTCACAGACATGTATGTTCCCAGATCAGTCATATGCATATCCCTGGTCCCCACCCCCTCAGTTCCCCCATCCCACCCCTCCAGACCATCTCCCCATGCCATTGTAAGCACTCCTATTCCCTTAGCACAATGACAATAGCTATCTTTTCCACACATGACAGTATAGGTTTCCATGTTACTCCCTCCATGCCTCCCCCTCCCTATTTCTTCCCCCCAATGTCCCTTTGTCTATGCTCTGTTTTTCTATGAGTTCACTGCGTGTGTTATCAAGACCGTCCTACTAGATTCCATATATGTGTGTTAGTATACTGTATTTGTCTTTCTCTTTTTGACTTACTTCACTTTTTATAATAGGTTCTAGAGCCAGCCACCTCATTAGGACTGAGTCTTCTGCATTTCTTTTAACAGCTGAGTACCATTGTATATGTGTACCAGAGCTTCTGTATCTATTCATTCGTCGATGGACATCTAGGTTGCTTCCATGTTCTGGCTATTGTATAGAGAGCTGCAATGAACATTGGGGTACAGGTGCTTCTTTCAGTTTTGATTTCATCAGGGTATAGGCCTAAGAGTGGGATTGCTGGGTCATAGGGTGCTTCTGTTTTTAGTTTTTTAAGGAATCTCCATACTGTCTTCCATAGAGGCTGTATCAATTTAGATTCCCACCAGCAATGCAAGAGGGTTCCCTTTTCTCCACACCCTCTCCAGCGTGTATGGACTGCAGATTTTTTGAAGATGGCCATTCTGACGGGTGTGAGGTGATATCTCATTGTCGTTTTGATTTGCATTTCTCTAATAATAAGCGAGGTTGAGCACCATTTCATGTGCTTTTGGGCCATCTGTATGTCTCTAAAATTTTCCAAAGTTGACTGTTTTTGAATCAATAGAAAGATACATATCACCATCAAAGTCATCTGCAAGAAAAATCTCTGATGTCGTGAACTCCAGAACAATTGATTTTACTAACGTTGTAACAATGCCAGTAATTTTGGCTTTAACTTTATCTGGGCTTTGAGAAGTCAAGACATTGTGTGAGAATGCATAAAGGAGTTTACATAAAAGTTCAGAAATTACTTTCTCCAAAAACACGGCTGAATTCATGATGAGTTTTTTTATTATTATTCTTTATTTTAAAGGTTTTACAGAGTTTTGTTGTTCACAGACATGTATGTTCCCAGATCAGTCATATGCATATCCCTGGTCCCCACCCCCTCAGTTCCCCCATCCCACCCCTCCAGACCATCTCCCCATGCCATTGTAAGCACTCCTATTCCCTTAGCACAATGACAATAGCTATCTTTTCCACACATGACAGTATAGGTTTCCATGTTACTCCCTCCATGCCTCCCCCTCCCTATTTCTTCCCCACAATGTCCCTTTGTCTATGCTCTGTTTTTCTATGAGTTCACTGCGTGTGTTATCAAGACCGTCCTACTAGATTCCATATATGTGTGTTAGTATACTGTATTTGTCTTTCTCTTTTTGACTTACTTCACTTTTTATAATAGGTTCTAGAGCCAGCCACCTCATTAGGACTGAGTCTTCTGCATTTCTTTTAACAGCTGAGTACCATTGTATATGTGTACCAGAGCTTCTGTATCTATTCATTCGTCGATGGACATCTAGGTTGCTTCCATGTTCTGGCTATTGTATAGAGAGCTGCAATGAACATTGGGGTACAGGTGCTTCTTTCAGTTTTGATTTCATCAGGGTATAGGCCTAAGAGTGGGATTGCTGGGTCATAGGGTGCTTCTGTTTTTAGTTTTTTAAGGAATCTCCATACTGTCTTCCATAGAGGCTGTATCAATTTAGATTCCCACCAGCAATGCAAGAGGGTTCCCTTTTCTCCACACCCTCTCCAGCGTGTATGGACTGCAGATTTTTTGAAGATGGCCATTCTGACGGGTGTGAGGTGATATCTCATTGTCGTTTTGATTTGCATTTCTCTAATAATAAGCGAGGTTGAGCACCATTTCATGTGCTTTTGGGCCATCTGTATGTCATCTTTGGAGAGGTGTCTCTTCAGATCTTTTTCCCATTTTTTGATTGGGTTGTTCGTTTTTCCTGTGCTGAGTTGTCTGAGTTGCTTGTAGATTTTGGAGATTAATTCTTTGTCTGTTGTTTCATTTGCTATGATTTTCTCCCACTCTGTGGGGTGTCTGTTCATCTTTTTTGTAATTTCTTTTGCTGTACAAAAGCTTTTAAGTTTCATGAGGTCCCACATGTTCATTTTTCTTTTCAATTCCGCTATTCTAGTCGGTGGGTGAGAGAAGATCTTCTTTGATTTATGTCCTTGAGGGTTTTGCCTATATTCTCCTCTAAGAGTTTGATGACTTCTGGTCTTTAATCCATTTTGAGTTGATGGTGTCAGGGAATGTTCCAACTTCAGCTTCTTGCATGTAGCTGTCCAATTTTCCCAACACCACTTGTTTAAGAGGCTGTCTTTGTCCCCTTTTAGATTTCGCCTCCTTTGTCAGAAAGAAGGTACCCATAGGTGCGTGGGTGTATCTCTGGGCTCTTGATCTTGTTCCATTGGTGTATAGTTCTGTTTTTGTGCCCTTACCGTACTGTCTTGATAACTGTTGCTTTGTAGCACAGTCTGAAGTTAGGGAGGCTGATTCCTCCAGCTCCGTTTTTCTTTCTCAGGATTGCTTTGGCTATTTGAGGTCTTCTGTGTTTCCATATGAACTGTGTTATTCTTTGGTCTAGTTCTGTGAAGAATGTCAGTGGTAGTTGCATAGGTATTGCACTGAATCTGTAGATGATATTTGGTAGTATGGTCATTTTCACAATATTGATTCTTCCAACCCAGGAACATGGAATATTTCTCCATCTGTTTAAGTCTTCTTTAATTTCTTTCATAAGTGTCTTGTAATTTTCTGTGTATAATTCTTTTGTTTCTTTGGGTAGGTTAATTCCTAGGTATTTTATTCTTTTGGTTGCAATGGTGAAGGGGATTGCCTCTTTGATTTCGTTTTCTGATTTTTCATTGTTTGTGTATAGGAATGCCATTGCTTTCTCTGTGTGTTGACTTTGTATCCTGCGACTTTGCTGAATTCGTTGATTAGCTCTAGTAGCTTTGTAATAGAGTCTTTGGGATTTTCTATGTATAATATCATGTCATCTGCAAAAAAAGAAAGCTTGACTTCTTCCTTTCCAATCTGGATTCCTTTGATTTCTTTCTCTTCTCTTATTGCTGTTGCTAGAACTTCCAGGACTATGTTGAATAGTAGTGGTGAAAGTGGACACCCCTGTCTTGTTCCTGATCTTAGAGGGAGTGCTTTCAGTTTTTCATCATTGAGGATAATGTTCGCTGTGGGCTTCTCATATATGGCTTTTATTATGTTGAGATAGGTTCCTTCTATGCCCATTTTCTGAAGAGTTTTTATCATAAATGGATGTTGTACTTTGTCGAAGGCTTTTTCTGCATCTATTGAAATGATCATGTGATTTTTGTCTTTCAACTTGTTGATATGGTGTATCACGTTGATTGATTTGCAGATGTTGAAGAAGCCTTGCATGCCTGGGATGAATGTGGCTTGATCATGATGTATGAGTTTTTTGATGTGTCGTTGAATTCTGTTTGCTAGGATTTTGTTGAGGATCTTGGCATCTAAGTTCATCAGGGAAATTGGTCTGTAATTTTCCTTTTTTGTGTTGTCTTTGCCTGGTTTGGGTATCAGGGTGATGGTGGCCTCGTAGAATATGTTTGGAAGTGTTCCTTCTTGTGCAATTTTTTGAAAGAGTTTTAGACGGAAGGACAGGCATTAGCTCTTCTTTAAATGTTTGGTAGAATTCGGCTGTGAAGCCATCTGGCCCTGGGCTTTTCTTTTTGGGTAGATTTTTAATAACAAATTTGATTTCTGAGCTTGTGATTGGGTTGTTCAAAGTTTCTGCTTCTTCCTGGTTGAGTGTTGGGAGATTAATCTTCCCCAAGAAACTGTCCGTTTCTTCCAGGTTGTCCAGTTTGTTGCCATAGAGTTGTTCATAATAGTCTCTTAGAATCCTTTGGATTTCTGCATTATCTGTTGTAATCTCTCCTTTTTCGTTTTTGATTTTATTAATCTGGTTCTTCTCTCTTTTTTTCTTGATGAGTCTGGCGAGTGACTTGTCAATTTTGTTTACCTTTTTGAAGAACCAGCTTTTTGTTTTATTTATCTTTACTATAGTTTCTTTCATTTCTTTCTCATTTATTTCTGCTCTAGTCTTTATGATTTCTCTTCTTCTTCTGGCTTTGGAGTATTTTTGTTCTTCTTTCTCCAGTTGTTTTAAGCTTAAGGTTAGGTTGTCTGTTTGATATTTTCACAGTTTCTTGAGGTAGGATTGCATTGTTATAAATTTCCTTCTTAGAACTGCTTTTGTGGTATCCCATAGGTTTAAAGATTTCTTTTATTATAAAACTTGCTATTTTGGAAACAGGGATATTACTTATATCTTTTTTGTCTTTTGTGAGAGACATATATATTTGAATAGGAAAGATCAGTATAAATGTAATCAACCATGGATTGGATATCTTTTTCTTAAATCATACTATTTTTTCATTTCCATGTTTAATAATATATATTACATGTCTTAAAATTATTAACATGATTGTATTCATCAGTTTTATGAGTGCATTACTTAAGTCTGATTAAGAAGTATCTGAATGTTCTGTACTGGAGGCCAACTGACTCATCTGAGATATAAGCTGAGACACAATTTTTTCCAAATGAGTATATGATAATATAGTAGTATATATTGAAGCCTGTCTTTGGGACCTTGATTTAATAATGTCACAGTGAACTTTCTTCATCAAAACATCAGTAGCAAGTTTGGACTGTGACCCAAATGGAATCTTTTTTATAAGATTTGGATGAATTTGGAAATCAGAGGTTTCAACCAGGATGATATTAGTTATCCTTGCAGCCAGTGTCTTTGTGTCATTTAGAAAACCTTTCTTAGGCATTATTTCCATTTCATATTCTTGCACAACTTTGCTGTATACTGTATCAATAATGCTTTTGACTCTGTCTCTCTTCACTGGAGGCAAACAAAATTTTTCCTCAGAATTCTCTAAAATGCTTACTTGACCTTCTAAGAATTCCTCTGTTATGTAATGTATGAGTTTTCCAGTTTTATCAAACAGTTCATCTTCTGAATCTCTTATTGATTTTGTTCGTACAATACCTAATAACCTATGGAATATTTTGCTTAAAATCCCAGAAATCACATCTTCCAAAAAAGTAGAGGAATAACGCTGGCATAGAACCACTGCTTTCTCTCATCACTAAAATACATGTATGATGAAGAAGGTAATGATTTTCCATCCACAAATGGCTAGAGATGTTGTTGACAGACATGTTTAATGATAAAACCTGCTATCCTGTCAATAAGAACATCATTACTGCTTGTGATATTTTGCTCAACTGATTCTTGAGACTCAGAATTTGAAATGTTTTTGAATACTGAATTCATGAGATGCTCAACATCATCTTCTGAATAAACAAACATAGTTTCTTCTTCATCTCTTGAGAATCGAATTTAATGTTGGGAAACTTTCCTTCTGATATCAATGATTATATTTGAAACAATTTCCTCGAAATTAGCTTTTGATCGGTATTTGGGAATTTCTCTGTTTGCAACAATGCTACATGCAAAGGGAAAAATTCTAGATAATAGTACTCTGATCATGTCTTCTAAAAATGTGTTATGTGTTTCGGTGTTATGCTTTGAACTAAAAATTCTTGGTAAAAGTCTGGCAACAATTTTCCCTACAAATGTCTCAGGGTAAATGCCTGAGGGCAATGATGTCTGGGGTTGATGTGACTCTATGACTTCACTGATAACGTGATTAACCATGTTTGATACTGCATCTGATGGAGTCTTTGGATGAGGTAAACCTTCTCCACACAAAAATGGCTGAAGATGATTTTCAGTGATCTCTTGGATAATAAAACTGGCTATTTGGTCAACCAAAACTGAGCTTCAGCTGATCATACTTTTCTGTACTGAAATTAGTAAGAGAGTCATATGTTCGCATAATATTTCTATAAACAGAATCTACCATCTTCTGGAGATTTATTCCTGTAGACAGATATTGATTATCACATGTAATGAACCAAATTTTATGTTTTGAAATGGCTGATATAATCTTATTTATTATATGGTAGACATTTCTTTAAAATCTGAGCTCATGAAATATTTTTTTTCCCAAAGATGAAGCCTTATTGGGTGGATGAATGAGTTGAAATAAAAATCTTCTGATGATGTCTTCTAAAAATGAGCATGATAACATGGTGCTATACCCTGATAAAGACCTAGGTGAAGTAAATTCTCTCAGGTTATTTTGAAGTTTCTGTAATATAATTTCAGCATTGAGAGGGTAATATGAATAATGTAAGAGCTTTTCTCTGAAGCATGATGAAAGTTGGTAGTCCAAAATCTCTAGCAATATGCTGTTAGTTATTTGTTCTGCTATTAAAGTACTGTCCTGTGCCAGATTACCCCCACAAGTCACTTTTGATTTATATTGCTGTAAAACATCATAATAAACTGAGTCAACAATCCTGTTAATAGCTTCTTTATGGATTGGTGGAAAACACAGTCTTTGTTCAGAATTCCGTAGAACAGTGATCCTTGCCTTATTAAACTCATTCACTGTACTGTTGACAAATAACATATTAAGCTCATCGAGCTGGGCCTCTGTGATGTTTTCATTTTTGTCCCACAGTGAAACAGACAGTTTAAAAAACAGTTCGGAAATTATGTCCTCTAAAAATTTGGCTGAATAAACACCTGTGTTCATATCTCCTGGAGATAGCTTATTATGGATGGTTATTGTATCCATATCCTTTGTTCCCTGTCCTTCAAGAGGTGACACATTAGTGAAATTTACTGAATATTTTTTGCCAAATGGTGCTTGTATTTTGGAGCTGACTCTACTGGGGTTATTCAGGGGTTCTGTCCAAGCATGGCAATCATAACTCATGAATCCTAAAGAACCTCTACCTTGTCCTAATTCTGTTAGTTCTTGCATTTTAGCTTTTATAAAGCTAGACTGTGTTTCCCTTGTTCCATACTTAAAATGGTTGTTTGTAAAAGGTGGACTTTGGGGGAGTTGTATACTGTGATGTAGTTAATCCATTAATGATTTAAGCAAACTGTGGATAATAATAGTAAGCATATAGTCTGATGACAATAAATCTTGATCCATTTTCACCAGATTTTCCAAAATGTCTGACATATAATCCTCTTTAAATTGTTCAGAGTCCATCGCTCCCTTACAATAGTCCAATTATTCATCTTCTACACTTTGAAGTGTTTTTAATAGTTGATGTTCTTCTGCTGATACTTCTGCAGAAAGAACGTTATTATCAAGAAAGTTAATGCATTTTTCTAAAAGTGTTCTGTTAAGTTTTTCACACACAACATTGAGAAGTAAAACTGATTTAGGAGCGAGCCCTACATTTTTTCCAAGTATGTTATTACATTGGTAATCATTTGATGATGATAAAAAATGTTCTTGCTTTTATTTCAGAATCTATCACCTCATCTGGATGTTCATCTGGTAAAAATAAATCTAAAACAATACTGAAAACTTTGTTGACTTCTTCTTTGGACTCACGAGTTTCCAGGCTACCAGCCATACTATATAACTTGTGTGCCAGATAATTTATTTTTTTGATATCAGTAGTTTAGTGAGTAGCTAATTCCCAGTCTCTGGAACATTTCTGTCTTTGCATGGCATTTTTATGGTTGCCAATGGGCACACTATTGCTCCTAAACATAGGAAATTGTCTGTTTCTTCCACTGTTTTCAAGATGATGACTTAACCCTATTTTTTGTAACAGTACATGAATCACACCTATTAAGAGATCCAGATAGAGATCATCAAAGTCAGGAGCACCTACTCCTGGGCAGTAAGTGTACTCTCTTGTTAATGAAAACATTTGCTGCGCATTGTCAGACTCTATGATGTTACTATTTAAAAGGATTTCAGTAATGATTTCAGAAATATTTAAAGGAAGTTCTCCAACAGAAATCAGCCTACTCTCAAACACTTGAGAATCAACTGAAATAACAGTGTTAAATGCTACAGTTTGTCTTTCCAAAAGGGGTGAAAGCTTGACATTAAATGGAAGTACTCATGATTTCAAAATGAAAAGTGAAGATCTTAAATGCTTCTAATATTTGGGGTTGATACTGTGATGTAGTTAATCCATTAATGATTTAAGCAAACTGTGGATAATAATAGTAAGCATATAGTCTGATGACAATAAATCTTGATCCATTTTCACCAGATTTTCCAAAATGTCTGACATATAATCCTCTTTAAATTGTTCAGAGTCCATCGCTCCCTTACAATAGTCCAATTATTCATCTTCTACACTTTGAAGTGTTTTTAATAGTTGATGTTCTTCTGCTGATACTTCTGCAGAAAGAACGTTATTATCAAGAAAGTTAATGCATTTTTCTAAAAGTGTTCTGTTAAGTTTTTCACACACAACATTGAGAAGTAAAACTGATTTAGGAGCGAGCCCTACATTTTTTCCAAGTATGTTATTACATTGGTAATCATTTGATGATGATAAAAAATGTTCTTGCTTTTATTTCAGAATCTATCACCTCATCTGGATGTTCATCTGGTAAAAATAAATCTAAAACAATACTGAAAACTTTGTTGACTTCTTCTTTGGACTCACGAGTTTCCAGGCTACCAGCCATACTATATAACTTGTGTGCCAGATAATTTATTTTTTTGATATCAGTAGTTTAGTGAGTAGCTAATTCCCAGTCTCTGGAACATTTCTGTCTTTGCATGGCATTTTTATGGTTGCCAATGGGCACACTATTGCTCCTAAACATAGGAAATTGTCTGTTTCTTCCACTGTTTTCAAGATGATGACTTAACCCTATTTTTTGTAACAGTACATGAATCACACCTATTAAGAGATCCAGATAGAGATCATCAAAGTCAGGAGCACCTACTCCTGGGCAGTAAGTGTACTCTCTTGTTAATGAAAACATTTGCTGCGCATTGTCAGACTCTATGATGTTACTATTTAAAAGGATTTCAGTAATGATTTCAGAAATATTTAAAGGAAGTTCTCCAACAGAAATCAGCCTACTCTCAAACACTTGAGAATCAACTGAAATAACAGTGTTAAATGCTACAGTTTGTCTTTCCAATGCTTTCTCATTTTCTTTGCAATCTGTGGTGCTATCAGAAATGCTTGACATTAAATGGAAAATGATAGACTCAGTGAGATGTTCACAAAATTGATAAAGTGAAGAATCATTATATATGCTTCTAAGAGATGATTTTGATTCAGATTTTTTTCTTGACAATGTGGAAACAATAGACACCTTCTCCTTACTGGAAACTTGAGAAAGAAAACATTACCATTTTAGTATGCATTAAGGGACATATGAAAAATTCAGTATTTTGATAATTTTAAAATAAACTATGAATTTCATCTTTGGAACACGTCACTAAGGAAAAGTATCTAGCCAAGAAAAATATTGAGTTTTCTTCAAATACTTATTTCCTACCTGTGGAATCTTAAAATTTAGCCATAAAGTTGAGAAAATAACACTCAAGAATTCAAATCTCTTAGTTGCTTAGATGGGTAAAGTCCTGTAAGGAGCTGGAAATTCTGGGGCAGAGAAATGATTTCCAAATGTAGTGTTACATCCTAGTAGGTACACAGTGGCAAGACCAGCGGAGAGGGGAGACTTTAAGCTGAACGTTGACAGCTAGACAGGTTTTGGACATCTTGAGATGAAGTGAGGAAAGGGTGTTCCACGTGGAAGGAGCATGAGTGAAATCGCTGGAAAGCCCTGGACATGTATGAGAATAGAGAAGAGATATGATAGAAAGAAGAGGTTTCCCAGGTGACTCAGTGGTATGAAATCAGTCTGCTAAGGCAAGAGACACAGGTTCTATCCCTGAGTTGGGAAGATCCCCTGGAAAAGGAAATGACAACCCACTCCAGTATTCTTGCCTGGAAAATTCCATGGACAGAGGAGCTACAATCCATGGGGTCACAAAAGAGTAAGACTCCACTTAGCGACTAAATGACAACCAGTGGGATGGGATTATGGATCTTCTCTTGTTTGCTTTTTCTTTATTCTCTAATTTCAGTTAGGCTGTTCTTGAAGAAATTCTACTTAAAAGCTTAGAATTGCAATCACACAACTGTCCACCTTGAAATAACAGCAGTTTTAATTATAGGAAATGGCCTCATTATGCAGGTAGTTAGTACCGATAGTATGTGTTCTGCTATTTCAATGATGGTTAAGTGATGTATCTAAACTGGTAAAGTAGCAACTGATTATTGGCAACTGGAATTACTGGTTTTGTTCAAGGCTATATTAGTAGTAGATTGAATTTTATGAAATTTCCAGTAATTATGAGGTTTTGACAGAAAAGAGTGGCTATCATATATGGTTCAACCTATTATATACAGATATGTGTGTGCTCAACCACTAAGTTGTGTCCGACTCTCTTGTGACCCTGTGAACTGTAGCCTGCCAGGCTCCTCTATCCATGGGATTTTTCCAGGCAAGAATACTAGAGTGGGTTTCCATTTCCTCCTCTAGCAGATCTTCCTGACCTAGGGATTGTACCCACGTATCCTACGTCTCTTGCATTGGCTGGCTTGTTCTTTACCACTGAGCCACCTAGAAAGTTCAATATATACAGATGAGCATTTTCAAAGAGGGAGTGGAATATATTTGAAGGGTATGTTTAGAGTATTTTACCTAAAAGGAATATAATAATGCTGGTAATTCCACTGTTCTTATAAACTATGATTAATAATAGCAATGACTTCAACTGTACACCTTAAAGTTAAAACATAACCTTCAAACAGTTACCTGTACATTTGATATGATTATAAAGAAGTCATGCATGAGAACTTTAAAAGATCTTTTAGGACTCAGACCTCATGTTCAAACCAAAAACCTCCTGCTTTAGAACAGTCACATTTTCTCTCATCTGCAGATACGGAAAATTGAACAACAGATTTTTTCAGAGTCAAACTATGTGAATGTTGAACTTTTTTTTTTTTTTTTTTTAGTATCCTTATATATTAAGAAGTATTAAAGACTCTCCATCTAAGTCTGTTTTCAGAAAATAGAGTAAATGAAACTTCTTGAACAGGAGGTTTTAAATATATCTATTTTCTAAATTATGCCCCTTTTGCTTACCTCTACTGTCGAAGTTCTTGAAATATGTGACCACAGATGTGGTAACATGCCTTGCTACCAGATGAATTTCATTTGGACCCACCTTATGATCAGCAAAAGCAATGATTTCAACTTCCTTCAGAGTCTTTATCTTGAGGAAACTTTTATTTTCCCATTTTTGCCATAAAGAAAAATCTCCCTTGCTGACTTCAGGTTTTTTGCTTTCTTCTTCAGATGTATAGCTGGTTCTTTTATCCCACATGCTAAGCAGACTTTTCTCCTCATTCTTTTGTCCTCCAGATATTGCAGACAGAGTTTTGCTTGGATATGAAAAATGGTTTCATTGTTTCTGTGCTTTCATTAATGTGCAGTTGACTTGGAAAGTCATAGCTTGACAGCACAGTACTAACAATTTTTCCTGCAGCTAAGCAAATTTTGAGTGTAGAAACACTTGTCTGGATTTGGTTTGGTTCAACAACTGGTTTGGAGATCTCATAATGAAACACTCTTGGATTTTCACCTTTTCTCATTTCTGTAAATGACATGACTTGCTTTAATGCTATTTTTGTGGATTCATTTGCTTTCTTTAAGAGTTTTTGTGAGACACTCTCTTTAGGGAGAGAGCTATTTCCTTTCATAGCTTCATCAAAATAATCAAACTCAGATTCCTTTGGGATAAAGTCTGGTACTTTGTTTCCAGAGGCTGAAGGTACATTTTCTGAATCAGGCCCTTCCATTGACTCTTGAGTTTCTGATTGTGTCTTCTTCCAGAGAATATGAGGGTAAATTTGATGAAGACGTATACCTGTTTTTCGTATCTTCCTCTGAATAAAAACCCAAACCTGGAACACTGCTTTGTGGAAGATTATTCACAAAACTTACTTCCTTTAACTTTGACATGGGCATTTTCATATTAGTTGCTAATTCAACTTGATTAACAATGTAGGTCTTTTCTACTCCTTGTAACAAACTTTCCTTGGGAAGGTTTTTGATCAGGGACTCGCTGAAATGAGCACACTGGTCCGTTAATGTACCAATGATCTCACATGCTGCAGTGTTCTCTTTCAATATGCTAACAGAAGATGGTTCTGCTTGACTTATTTCTTTGCCTAGCTTGTTCTTAATTATACCAAGCATGTCACTGACAATATTAACAGTGTACATAAGTAATTCTGAATGGAATGAATGAACCTCTAAAAGGGTATTCTGTACATTTTCCTTGGAAACAATAGTACTGGACCTGGAGTCATCAGAAAATTTTTTCAGTGGTTGTAATTTTGGCAACATCTTTTTGCTTAACAGTCTCTGTTGAATAGGAAAAGGATTTTCTACAGGTGTTTTCACCATTTCAGAAAACTCATATTTAGAGATATGTTTAAACTGTAAGTCCACAAATGACTCTAACATGTTTAAAACCCTTTCCATAATTTCTTGAAGAATTTGGTTTCTAGAGTCCAAAGGACTTTGGTCCTTGGTTGGAAAACTGTACTGACTTTTAGTAGTAATGTGTTCTTTCCTACTTGCTGGAGTTTCTTTGCTATCTGAGACAAAAAACACAGTTGTAATTTTTCAAACAGCATTTCAACAATTTCACTTCCAAACATACTAATTTGTGCTTTGATGTCTTCAGCTCCAGTAGAAGCTCCCTTAAAACAACTATGTAACCCGTTTTCACAATCCTCAAGATGTGGCAGATTTAAAAGTGATAGAGAATACTCTAATTCTTTTGCTTTTATTGAAATTTCAGTCAAACCATTTTCAGCTATCATCAAGAGCTAACATTTTTCATTTTCCATGACATTTGATTCTGCTTGCCATTTGTCAAACATTTTTACAATATACCTTCCTTAGTTAAACGTCTGTTCTAACTGTGAAGAAACATTTTCCAGATAAAACAGGCTTGTTATTTGGCAAGAAATTCTGCACCTAAATTCCCTGTGAAACTTCGTGGCCATCTAGATGGGAGAAGTTACTTCCTTTAACTTTGACATGGGCATTTTCATATTAGTTGCTAATTCAACTTGATTAACAATGTAGGTCTTTTCTACTCCTTGTAACAAACTTTCCTTGGGAAGGTTTTTGATCAGGGACTCGCTGAAATGAGCACACTGGTCCGTTAATGTACCAATGATCTCACATGCTGCAGTGTTCTCTTTCAATATGCTAACAGAAGATGGTTCTGCTTGACTTATTTCTTTGCCTAGCTTGTTCTTAATTATACCAAGCATGTCACTGACAATATTAACAGTGTACATAAGTAATTCTGAATGGAATGAATGAACCTCTAAAAGGGTATTCTGTACATTTTCCTTGGAAACAATAGTACTGGACCTGGAGTCATCAGAAAATTTTTTCAGTGGTTGTAATTTTGGCAACATCTTTTTGCTTAACAGTCTCTGTTGAATAGGAAAAGGATTTTCTACAGGTGTTTTCACCATTTCAGAAAACTCATATTTAGAGATATGTTTAAACTGTAAGTCCACAAATGACTCTAACATGTTTAAAACCCTTTCCATAATTTCTTGAAGAATTTGGTTTCTAGAGTCCAAAGGACTTTGGTCCTTGGTTGGAAAACTGTACTGACTTTTAGTAGTAATGTGTTCTTTCCTACTTGCTGGAGTTTCTTTGCTATCTGAGACAAAAAACACAGTTGTAATTTTTCAAACAGCATTTCAACAATTTCACTTCCAAACATACTAATTTGTGCTTTGATGTCTTCAGCTCCAGTAGAAGCTCCCTTAAAACAACTATGTAACCCGTTTTCACAATCCTCAAGATGTGGCAGATTTAAAAGTGATAGAGAATACTCTAATTCTTTTGCTTTTATTGAAATTTCAGTCAAACCATTTTCAGCTATCATCAAGAGCTTACATTTTTCATTTTCCATGTCATTTGATTCTGCTTGCCATTTGTCAAACATTTTTTACAATATACCTTCCTTAGTTAAACGTCTGTTCTAACTGTGAAGAAACATTTTCCAGATAAAAACAGGCTTGTTATTTGGCAAGAAATTCTGCACCTAAATTCCCCTGTGAAACTTCGTGGCCATCTAGATGGGAGAATTTGATAGGATTAGCCACACTGTGGTTATTTGTTGCATGTAATCCTTGCAAAACTATAATGACTATTTTATTTGCTGCCATGATTTGGTCAGACGGTAAAGCTATATTGTTTCCCATTGCTCTCGTTTGCATCACTTTTTCCAACTCTTTAACAGTTGTTTTCAGGATATTACTTATTATACCCTTGGCATACATTTTTAGTTCTGAAGTAGACAGTTTCATTTCCAGTAAGTTTTTGGCATCTCCTGTTGATAGGATGCATGGCAGCTCAGTATTAGTCTTGGACCAGATGTCTTTTGGGGTCTTCTCTCTAGGACCTAATTTGTTCTTGCTTTTGGTTTTAGCACGATTAAGTCCCATGTGTGGTTTTGTTCTAAATTTAGGCAAAGGAGTAGCTTTTGATTTTGCTTTTAAACTTGTTTTAATACTTGGCTTAGAGCTGTGCTTAGGGTTCACTTTAGAACTCTGTAGCCTTAAAGGTTGCAACTCATCAAAACAGCCTTCATAGGACACAGTCTCTGCTAGATAAAGTGATACAAAATTTGTGGTCTTATGAAGAACCACTTGAACTAAATTCTTCCCTCCTTGTGATGGTAAATATCGTAAGAAAGTGTTTTCCAATTGAGAGACATTTTGACTGCCTGCATAAGGATAAACCTGTGGTAGCACATATCTAGTGACACTACTTCCTGCTCCTGCTTTAGTTTCTCTGGTGCATGATGATTTCTTTGGTAAAATATTTTTGTCACCTGGTTCTACTTTGTTACTTTCATATAATGATGTCACAACTACAGAGTACATTTTCCCCAAAACATTTTTAACTATGTCACTTGCTACACTGTTAATGTGATAGACAGAAGTTTTTTTTGTGTTATGTCTGATGTTTTAGAGTTAGATATAAAGTGAGGGTTTTCATTAAATGAAGACAAATGGCCTATGATTTGTATTATTTTTTGATACACTTTATTTAACACCTCTTCCACTGCACCGAATAATGCAGTTCTTTCCCTTTGTTTTGATTCTTAATTACTCATAAATATTTCTTCTAAAACAATTCTCTGGCTTTCCCTTTCCAATCTCATTTGAGTTTGTTCTAATGGATACTTTGAAAACAGAGGTAGTTTAGTGTTTTTTTCCTGAACTACTTGTCCCAGCAGTATTTCATTTGATACAGTTAGTTGTGAAAGTAAGTTAGGACTATCTTTTGAGTAAAAACTTATTTCCTTTACAGATCTTTTACATTAATTCTTTAAGATACTGTTGACAATTTTGCTAACAGTGGTGATATCTTGCAATGAGACATTGTTTGGACATGGCTGCATCTTTTGGATTTCGAGGTCCAAGTCATTTTTAATAAGCTTCAAAATGGCACTGGCAATGATGTCAGCATGTTCCTTAAGGCTAGCTTGTGATAGATGAATTTCAGATCCAGCTTTTTCACTGTAACTGGTGAAAGTGGAATCTGTGAGCTCTTAGCTAAGAAGAGTTTCATTTGATATTTTTGGGATTTTCACGTTTGATTCCACCTGGCTTGATTCATACAAGACAATGCCATCTTGTTTACAGTTTTCCAGTTCTGGGCTCACAAATGACTTATCTTTGGTTTGGAAAGCAAGAGTAATTAATGAATCTATCCTTTCTGTGGTAAATGATTCTAACCGATTAAAAATAGCTTTAGTAATGCAGTCAGCACTTTCCTCACATGGGTCAGGAACAGATCTCTTGAGGTCTCCTTTCTCTACTACAGTTATCTGGCTATCATTAGCATAAGATGATTTAAGAATTTTTGAAGAGGGAAAATGCTCTGTTTTTTTTTTTTTTTTTTTTTCTTCTTTTCTTTTCACTTTCTGACTCCATAAGAAGAGATTGTTTACGTGATACTTTTGGAAACATATCACAAACGGTCAGGGGCCATCTTATAGAATTAGGATCCTTTGCATTTATACTAAGTATGACAGTAGAACTGAGATTATGAAGGGCAGGATCTACTATATCATTGGATAGCAAAGTAACGTCTGATTTAGGAACTGAAAATTTTGGAAGACTCTTACTTGTACCCTCAATGAAAATGTCAGAATTTGCTCTGGAATGTTTGTCAGCAATGCTACATTTCAAAGTGGGTGTGACGAATGAGAGATTACCCTGATCCAGTGTTTTTTCATAAATATCACTTAAGATACTTTCAATGGTATCTTACATTTGAAACTGAAGTACTTGGTGATACCCAGTCTTATTAAAAAGCTTTTCAATAATACCTTCTTGCTGATCTGAACTGATCTTTTTTGTCAGAATTACTCTTGTCATATTTTCCTTTAGATGATACAATATCTAACACCGTGTTAACACTCTGACTTGCAGTACTTTCAGAAACCACAATATTATGAGTTAAGAAAGGAGTCGCCCTCTCTTTATCTAATTCATGTTTGAGTCCTTATAAAATTCTTCTGGCCACTTCTCTTGCATATGTATTTAATTTATTCAAAGAGACCTGACATAATGAGTTAGTGTTTTCTGACACAACATTATCTACTGAGAAAGATGAAAACTGACCATCAGAATACAAATCTTTGACTGGCAAACCTCTGCTTTATCTTGCTGAACAGGTGAAGCTATTGAAACTGTGAAGTTGATTTGGGGACAAAAAAGAGATTGTACTTTGGAAGTAGAAAAAGTTTCAAAACTTGTTAATATTGCCTGCACAATATCTTCAACTATGATTTCTTTAGCCTGTCAACACTAAATCTGAACTGAAGAGTATATGGATTCCTGTTCAGCACAGTGATTGAGGGCTTTCCTCCTCCACAGGTGTGTTCATGAAAAGAAACATTTGCTGAGAAGGTGATGGTTTTATACCTATTTTCACTTGCATTTCTCTCTGTCTTAGCAGCTGTATAAAGTTCATCAAATACAGTTGTACCAACATCATCTGTCACTATGGTTACATCTGTCTCAGACACCATCATTTTATCTAGAAATTGAACAGATGTTTGAGCAACTGGCTCATCAACATTGTGAGGGATATCACTTAAATGGAAATGGGAAAAAAATGGATATTTAATTGACTGACCAAAGCATTTTGAAAAATCTCATTCAAAATAGTTCTTATAACGGGAACAACTGGAGATTTCTGTGGTTCTTTGAGTTTCACTTCAAGTTTGTTTAAGGTTCTTTCTAGAACCCAATGTTGAGGAGAATCTGATTTAGTTTCTTCTCTTAGTGATGTTTTGTTGCAAATGAATTCCTTCTCTGTGTTGGAAGCATCTTCTAGAAATGAATCTGATTCAGCTCCACCAGTAAGAAAATATCCATAGGTTGGCCTGTATTGATAAGTTTCAGCATCTCTCTCTTCAGATTCAGTTTCATTAGGCATTTTTGAGGATACTGCGTCTAAGATTGAACTGACTGTATTCCCTAGCATTTGTTTCTCAGGTGGTGGTGTTTTGACACTTGTCCTCAAATATAATGAGTTAATATTTAATTCTTCTTGGATTGCTTTCAAAATAGCACTTGATATTTTCTTTGCATTTGTGTATAATGCAGACTGCAACAGTTCTTCATGTGTGTCCAGGAAAACACTGGGACTTTCACATTCCAAGTCTATCTTACTGCTTTTTTAATTTCCATCATTAGTAGAACCCAGAGTTTCTAAATGTCCATTTGCAAAACATTCTAGTTTAGCAAAAACCATATTAAGAATATCTGAAGCTATAGCTTTTAGTTTATTTGCATGCTTTTCTTTTGTACTCACTCTTTTGGAAGGCTTAGGAGCAGAAGATTTTTCCATCCTTTTAGTCATTTCTTTGTTACCCTCTTGAACCATCCTGGAAACTATGCTGGAGATTCTGTCAGTGTATTTGCCCATTTTCTCAATATTGCAGTAAATGATAGACTATCAATATCAAGAGACTCTGAGACAGCTTTACATCCAGAACTACAGAACTAGTATCTGTGTCAACATTACATAATTTTTCAAGGATATATTCCAAAATTGTTGTGGAAATTAGCTGAATATTAGACTTCAATTCAGTGACTGTTTCCTGATTCTCACTCGTGTTTTCTCTGCTTAGCTCACAACAAGATGGCTGACACTGAAGGTGGGCTCCTGTGAGCTTCCATAGCATTTCATAGAGTGTTTTCCCTAACACTTTCATAGAGTGTTTCGAACACTTGTAATCTGGAATTCTCATTGAGATCTTTTTCATTAGTGACACTATGGAGAGCACATGGAGTAGCTAAAATTTTGTAAAAAGAGTTTTTAGCCTGTATGCTTGGCAAAATGTTCCCTTTATAAACATTGCCAGACCCACGTGAGGTTACTGGCTTTGAGTTATCTGAAGAGAGTGAAGTATTTCTTTGTTCTGAATGTTCACTTGATAATATTTCACAAATACAGGTTAATAATGTAGAGTCCATGTAATCACTGAGATCTGAGATAAGAGGTTCTAATTTATTAGTGTCAATAGAAAACCCTTTACCTGTAAGGGATTTGGTATGGTCTGTATCCCTATGATTTAGGTTTTTCTCATTGAGTTCTAGTTCATTCTGGATAGCATGCAAAACAATGTTTACCACTTTAGCTGTGTAAATACTAAGTTGAGATGGTAATGAAGATTGCTCTGCAAGTGAAGGTTTGAAGCTCATCTGCAATTTTGGATAAAAAAGTAACTTCAGTATTTTAAAAACTGCATTAATGATCTTATCTGTAATTTCATCAACAGGTTTAGGTTTACTTTCTTCTGATTTTAATGGGGTTAGGTTTTGATGAATCTACATCAAGTGAAGAAAAGTATTTCATTTTCTTATCACACTTGAATAACATTTATAGGGGCTTTTTATTTAGAACAACTTGGGCCACGTGGTGAATGTAAGGACTCTTCAGAGAAGCGGGATGAAATGACGATGAAATGGGACTTTTGGTAGTGCTGGGAATGCTGCTTGCCATATGAAGTTTATTTAATACAGTGTCTGTTATTTCTTGATTGATTGCACCAATTTCTGACACAAAAAACATCTGATCTATCCATTCATTTCTTTTTTAAAAAACTTTTATTTTACTGTAAACTTTTACAGAGTTGTGTCGTTTACAGATATGTATGTTCCCAGATTAGACATATGTATATCCCCCCCCACCCCCATCCCACCCCTCCAGACCGTCCCACAGTACCCCTGCAGGATCCCCTTTTCTCACAGAGCAATGACCCCAGCTATTCTCTTCACATATGATAGTACAAGTTTTCACGCTACTTCCTTTATGCCTCCCACCCCCTGTTCAGTCCCCACAATGTCCATATGTCTACCGTCCATGTCTGTCTCTCCATCACTTCACTGCATGTGTAATCATTGCCATCCTACTAGACTCCATATACACGTGTTAGTATATTGTACTTGTCCTTCTCTTTTTGACTGACTTCACTTTTTATGATAAGTTCTAGATCCAGCCACCTCATTAGTGCTGATTCTTCAGCATTTCTCTTTACAGCTGTGTAGTAGTATCCCATTGTGTATAAGTACCAGAGCTTTTGTATCCGTTCATTCATCGATGGACATCTAGGTTGCTTCCATGTTCTAGCTATTGTATAGAGAGCTGCAATGAACATTGGGGTACAGGTGCTTCTTTCAGTTTTGATTCCATCAGGGAATAGGCCTAAGAGTGGGTGGGATTGCTGGGTCGTGTGATGCTTCTATTTTTAGTTTTTTAAGAAATCTCCATACTGTCTTCCATAGCGGCCGTATCCATTTACATTCCCAGCAGCAATGCAGGAGGGTTCCCTTTTCTCCGCACTCTCTCCAGCATTTGTTGTCTGTCGATTTGTTGATGATGACCATTCTGACGGGTGTGAGGAGATAACTCATTGTCGTTTTGACTTGCATTTCTCTAATAATAAGCGAGGTTGAGCATCGTTTCATGTGCTTTTGGGCCACCTGTATGTCCTCTTTGGAGGTGTCTGTTTAGGTCCTTTTCCCATTTTTTGATTGGGTGGTTCATTTGTCCAGTGTTGAGTTGTCTGAGTTGCTTGGAGATTAATTCTTTGTCTGTTGTTTCATTTGCTACGATTTTCTCCCATCTTGTGGGCTGTCTGTGCACCTTTTTTTGTAGTTTCTTTTGCTGTACAAAAGCTTTTAAGTTTTATTAGGCCCCACGTGTTCATTTTTGGTTTTAGTTCTACTATTCTAGTCAGTGGGTCAGAGAAGATCTTGCTTTGATTTATGTCCTTGAGTGTTTTGCCTATCTTCTCCTCTAAGAGTTTTAGGGTTTCTGGTCTTACATTTAGGCCTTTAATCCATTTTGAGTTGATCTTTTTGTATGGTGTCGGGGGATGTTCCAACTTCATTTTTTTGCATGTGGCTGTCCAGTTTTCTCAGCACCATTTTTGGAAGAGGCTGTCTTTATCCCATTTGATAGTTTCTCCTCCTTTGTCAGAAAGAAGGTACCCATGGGTGCGTGGGTTTATCTCTGGGTTCTCTATCTTGTTCCAGTGGTCGATATTTCTGTTTTTGTGCCAGTACCATACTGTCTTGATGACTGTTGCTTTGTAGTATATTCTCCTTCACCCACTGTTCATCACCACAATCTGCATTTTTCTACACTCCATGTCTGTTTTTTCTTTGATTGACTGCATGTGTTTTGCTTCATCAAAACTACCACTTAGTAGGAAAACTTTTAAATACCTTTTAAAATCCAAATGCCTACAGAATTATTTTTTTAAGAAGACTTATGCCGTGGTATTACTTTTTTTTTTTTTTGGTGAATTTCCGGCTGTGTTTCTAGTGAGTAGAGATGTTTAAAAAAAACTGGACTATATGAGAATCTTTTACTTTTATTTATCTAGTGTGTTACACTTTTTAAATTTCAGGTTTAGTGCTCCTGTCTTATAGCTTATGTTTTCCTATTTTTCCATCTATTCTTTTGGGGTTTTTTTTGATGCTCTTACTCATGTCTCTGTCATGTAAACTAGAAAAGCTCTTGTATCCATATATATGTCTGTAAAAATTATGTATAATATACTTATTTTTAAAAAACTTATGAATATTTGACTAAAACACTTATGACATTTTGATTGTGCTTGTTTTACATAATGTAAATATAATACTACATTTGTAATGTAAAAATGCCAGATATAGAACAAGCAACAAAGACTTACTCTCTAGCACAGGGAATTATAATTATTATATGATAATAACCTATAATGGGAAATAATTTTTAAATCATATAGGTAGGTATGTCCAACAGACACAGAAAGAATTCTACTTTTGAAATGTCGTAAGTTTTTTCCAGTGTTCTTTGGTTTTAGTTCTACTATTCTAGTCAGTGGGTCAGAGAAGATCTTGCTTTGATTTATGTCCTTGAGTGTTTTGCCTATCTTCTCCTCTAAGAGTTTTAGGGTTTCTGGTCTTACATTTAGGCCTTTAATCCATTTTGAGTTGATCTTTTTGTATGGTGTCGGGGGATGTTCCAACTTCATTTTTTTGCATGTGGCTGTCCAGTTTTCTCAGCACCATTTTTGGAAGAGGCTGTCTTTATCCCATTTGATAGTTTCTCCTCCTTTGTCAGAAAGAAGGTACCCATGGGTGCGTGGGTTTATCTCTGGGTTCTCTATCTTGTTCCAGTGGTCGATATTTCTGTTTTTGTGCCAGTACCATACTGTCTTGATGACTGTTGCTTTGTAGTATATTCTCCTTCACCCACTGTTCATCACCACAATCTGCATTTTTCTACACTCCATGTCTGTTTTTTCTTTGATTGACTGCATGTGTTTTGCTTCATCAAAACTACCACTTAGTAGGAAAACTTTTAAATACCTTTTAAAATCCAAATGCCTACAGAATTATTTTTTTAAGAAGACTTATGCCGTGGTATTACTTTTTTTTTTTTTTGGTGAATTTCCGGCTGTGTTTCTAGTGAGTAGAGATGTTTAAAAAAAACTGGACTATATGAGAATCTTTTACTTTTATTTATCTAGTGTGTTACACTTTTTAAATTTCAGGTTTAGTGCTCCTGTCTTATAGCTTATGTTTTCCTATTTTTCCATCTATTCTTTTGGGGTTTTTTTTGATGCTCTTACTCATGTCTCTGTCATGTAAACTAGAAAAGCTCTTGTATCCATATATATGTCTGTAAAAATTATGTATAATATACTTATTTTTAAAAAACTTATGAATATTTGACTAAAACACTTATGACATTTTGATTGTGCTTGTTTTACATAATGTAAATATAATACTACATTTGTAATGTAAAAATGCCAGATATAGAACAAGCAACAAAGACTTACTCTCTAGCACAGGGAATTATAATTATTATATGATAATAACCTATAATGGGAAATAATTTTTAAATCATATATGTATGTATGTCCAACAGACACAGAAAGAATTCTACTTTTTGAAATGTCGTAATGGTTATCTTTTACCCATTTTTCTAACTGTCCTATGAAATCTAATCACAACATATAAGATACAGAATTTAAATATATATGTGTAGAATATAAGCTTAATATAAATTAATATATATGGAAATCTATTATATTTAAAATATTAATGATATCATTCATGATGCTCCTATTCTTATTTTTCTGCACTTGATAAAATATTTTCAGAGAGATATTAGGATGTCTCACTATGATTATATATTTTTTTCTTTCCCCTTTTATTTCTTCTCATTTTTGCTTTATGTACCTTTTTTTGTTTGTTTGTTTGTTCTTAGGTGTCTAATGGTTTTTGGTGTCTATCTTCTTTGTGAATTGTACCTTGATAATTAAAAATATTCATCTTTGTTTCATTAAAACTACTTTTAAAATCAATACTGTAAAAATAAAAAGAAATTGTAATTAAGAAATACCTAAAAAAGTAACTCCTAGCCAAGATAGCTTCACCAGTAAATTTTATAAAGTGCTTAAGGAAAATATCACCCCAATATTCTACCTACCTCTTCCAGAAGAAAGTCAAGGATGGAACACTAATGAGGATAGCATAACCATGTCAAATAAGGTATGAGAAATGAAAATTATAGGACAATCACTATTATCACTACAGAAGCAAAAAATGTAAAACCAAATATAAGCAGATATTATCCAGGTATGGAGAAAAATAATACATAATGATCATATGATGATTATTTGAAGTGAAACAGTTAATTCTCCTGTCTTATAAGCTTTTATGTTTTTACTCATGTCTCTGTCATGTAAACTAGAAAAGCTCTTGTATCCATATATATGTCTGTAAAAATTATGTATAATATACTTATTTTTAAAAAACTTATGAATATTTGACTAAAACACTTATGACATTTTGATTGTGCTTGTTTTACATAATGTAAATATAATACTACATTTGTAATGTAAAAATGCCAGATATAGAACAAGCAACAAAGACTTACTCTCTAGCACAGGGAATTATAATTATTATATGATAATAACCTATAATGGGAAAAAATTTTTTAAATCATATATGTATGTATGTCCAACAGACACAGAAAGAATTCTACTTTTTGAAATGTCGTAATGGTTATCTTTTACCCATTTTTCTAACTGTCCTATGAAATCTAATCACAACATATAAGATACAGAATTTAAATATATATGTGTAGAATATAAGCTTAATATAAATTAATATATATGGAAATCTATTATATTTAAAATATTAATGATATCATTCATGATGCTCCTATTCTTATTTTTCTGCACTTGATAAAATATTTTCAGAGAGATATTAGGATGTCTCACTATGATTATATATTTTTTTCTTTCCCCTTTTATTTCTTCTCATTTTTGCTTTATGTACCTTTTTTTGTTTGTTTGTTTGTTCTTAGGTGTCTAATGGTTTTTGGTGTCTATCTTCTTTGTGAATTGTACCTTGATAATTAAAAATATTCATCTTTGTTTCATTAAAACTACTTTTAAAATCAATACTGTAAAAATAAAAAGAAATTGTAATTAAGAAATACCTAAAAAAGTAACTCCTAGCCAAGATAGCTTCACCAGTAAATTTTATAAAGTGCTTAAGGAAAATATCACCCCAATATTCTACCTACCTCTTCCAGAAGAAAGTCAAGGATGGAACACTAATGAGGATAGCATAACCATGTCAAATAAGGTATGAGAAATGAAAATTATAGGACAATCACTATTATCACTACAGAAGCAAAAAATGTAAAACCAAATATAAGCAGATATTATCCAGGTATGGAGAAAAATAATACATAATGATCATATGATGATTATTTGAAGTGAAACAGTTTAGACTTCCATGGCATCTCAGACAGAGAATCTGCCTGTAATGCAGGTGACCCAGATTCTGCCCCTGGGTTGGAAAGATTCTGTGGAGAAAGGAGTGGCAACCCATTCCAGTATTCTTGCCTGGAGAATTACATGGACAGAGGAGCCTGGCAGACTAGAGTCCATGGGTCCTCACGAGTTGCACAAGACTGAGCTTTCACTTTCTTTTAAAAAATTTTGGAGCAGTATTTTAAAAATCAACGTAATTCAGTAAGAGGATAACGGAAAATAATCATGTAACCATTTCAACAGATGCAAAACAACAGCAAAATCCAATTGAATTTTCATTCAAAATGAAAGATCTTAGTAGGTTAAGGATTTAAGAGTACATCCTTAATATGCTAAGATCTTAAAAACAAACAAAACACAAAACAAAAAATATCAGAAGGCATTTTTGTTCTCAGTCTCAGATTGGGAATAAGAAGCTGCCTTGTTCAACACACACTAATGATACTAGACAGTTAAAAAGTCAAAACACACACACAAATATAGAATCTATGAGCATGATCCTTATAAACCAAAGGAAAAAATATCATGATATATCAATAGGTAGAGATTTTTTAAATTAATGATTTTGTTTCATAAAGTAAAATTCATAATTTCATCTTCAATTTTTTTGATTTAAGATGAAAAACTTTATAATGTTTCTCTAGCAGTGGGAACCTGTTTATACATGAATGTGGGAAAACTTTTATAAAAATGGCAAAAATGTTAAAATTACTTAGGAATAAGCTCAAGCACAGAACCAGTCTATATCCTATATCACATATTTATGTCATATATGCATATAATAAAACAATATTGAAAGCAACCTCTAAACAAATAGAAAGGCATTCAATATTTAGAGAAAGAACAATTAATATTAAAAAATATCCGTTATTCAAAAGAGAAAATTCTTTCCCATTCTTCATGTCTTATGTATGACCTATATTAAAAGGTCTTCTCTTAGGACCCTATGTAGACTTAGGTACTTTCTTCTTTGTATTTCCTCTGATATGTATGCACACCTACTTTCTTTATTATACTTAACCATATTGGGTTGTGGTTATTGTCTGTCTCTGTATTACACTATAATTCCCTAGGTAAGAACTATGGGTTTTCTTTGTTTGGGCTTGGCAGCATACTTGGCATGAATCAGGAGCCCAATAAATGCTAGCTGAAAGAATGAATTAACAGACTGCATGATTTACTCAATAGCTCTTGATATTTACCTGATTCACAGAAGCAGCCTGGTCTCTTTGATCTTCCATTCCATTCAGCATTGCCCTCCTTCTATATAATCCAAACAACAAAACAACTATCATTTTTCTCCCAGGATCTAATTAGTATTTATATATTTAAAACAGAGAGATTTAAGATTTTGAGAACTTCTCTTACATACCAATATTTTAAGAAATGAACACACTTTGATGGTTATAGTACATCTCTTATTCATAGAATTCACAAGTTCATAGTTATATTATAGGAGGCCATAAGACTGTGCACATATGGTAATTTGCTAAGACTCATAGTTGAAGGCATTTTTGTTCTCAGTCTCAGATTGGGAATAAGAAGCTGCCTTGTTCAACACACTAATGATACTAGACAGTTAAAAAGTCAAAACACACACACAAATATAGAATCTATGAGCATGATCCTTATAAACCAAAGGAAAAAATATCATGATATATCAATAGGTAGAGATTTTTTAAATTAATGATTTTGTTTCATAAAGTAAAATTCATAATTTCATCTTCAATTTTTTGATTTAAGATAAAAAACTTTATAATGTTTCTCTAGCAGTGGGAACCTGTTTATACATGAATGTGGGAAAACTTTTATAAAAATGGCAAAAATGTTAAAATTACTTAGGAATAAGCTCAAGCACAGAACCAGTCTATATCCTATATCACATATTTATGTCATATATGCATATAATAAAACAATATTGAAAGCAACCTCTAAACAAATAGAAAGGCATTCAATATTTAGAGAAAGAACAATTAATATTAAAAAATATCCGTTATTCAAAAGAGAAAATTCTTTCCCATTCTTCATGTCTTATGTATGACCTATATTAAAAGGTCTTCTCTTAGGACCCTATGTAGACTTAGGTACTTTCTTCTTTGTATTTCCTCTGATATGTATGCACACCTACTTTCTTTATTATACTTAACCATATTGGGTTGTGGTTATTGTCTGTCTCTGTATTACACTATAATTCCCTAGGTAAGAACTATGGGTTTTCTTTGTTTGGGCTTGGCAGCATACTTGGCATGAATCAGGAGCCCAATAAATGCTAGCTGAAAGAATGAATTAACAGACTGCATGATTTACTCAATAGCTCTTGATATTTACCTGATTCACAGAAGCAGCCTGGTCTCTTTGATCTTCCATTCCATTCAGCATTGCCCTCCTTCTATATAATCCAAACAACAAAACAACTATCATTTTTCTCCCAGGATCTAATTAGTATTTATATATTTAAAACAGAGAGATTTAAGATTTTGAGAACTTCTCTTACATACCAATATTTTAAGAAATGAACACACTTTGATGGTTATAGTACATCTCTTATTCATAGAATTCACAAGTTCATAGTTATATTATAGGAGGGCCATAAGACTGTGCACATATGGTAATTTGCTAAGACTCATGGGACCCAATATAGTTATTCTCACTATATTGTACAATATAGTTGTACTCAATATATGTATAATATTTATTATATTTATTATTTATAATATTTATTATTTTAATAGTAAAAGGATACACTATAAGATATGCAAGGGAGAAAGACATAGGAGGAGTCTGGGAAAGTCCATGCGCAGTCTTTGTTTCTGTTCTGTCTCTCCTGCAAAAGGACACATTTGTCTCTCCTGTGAAAAGGACACACTCTTTTCTCCAACAATAAAAAAATGCAGTAACATGTGTGCAATGTTTGGCCTCAAAAAATTCCTAGAAGAAAATGACAATGAACACACAACAGTGCAAAACCTATGGGATACTGCAAAAGCAGTTCTAAGAGGGAAGTTTATAGCAATTCAATCCCACCTCAAGAAACTAGGAAAATCTCAGACGACCTTACCTTACGCTTAAAACAACTGGAGAAAGAAGAACAAAAACACCCCAAAGCCAGCAGAAGAAGGGAAATCATAAAGATCAGAGCAGAAATAAATGAAAAAGAAACAAAAGAAACAATAGTAAAGATAAATAAAACAAAAAGCTGGTTCTTTGAAAAAGTCAATAAAATCGACACACCACTGGCCAGACTCATCAAGAAAAAGAGAGAGAAGAACCAGATCACCAAAATCAAAAATGAAAAAGGAGAGATTACAACGGATAATGCAGAAATCCAAAGGATTATAAGAGACTATTATGAACAACTCTATGGCAACAAACTGGACAACCTGGAAGAAATGGACAGCTTCTTAGAGAAGATTAATCTCCCAAGACTCAACCAGGAAGAAATAGAAACTATGAACAAGCCAATCACAAGCTCAGAAATCGACCTTGTGATCAAAAATCTACCCAAAGATAAAAGCCCAGGGCCAGATGGTTTCACAAGTGAATTCTACCAAACATTTAAAGAAGAGCTAATGCCTGTCCTTCTAAAACTCTTCCAAAAAATTGCACAGGAAGGAACAATTCCAAACACATTCTATGAGGCCACCATCACCCTGATACCAAAGCCAGGCAAAGACATCACAAAAAAAGAAAATTATAGGCAATCTCAACTATGCCCCCCCAAAAGTGAAAATCAAAACCATAAGACTGTGCACATATGGTAATTTGCTAAGACTCATGGGACCCAATATAGTTATTCTCACTATATTGTACAATATAGTTGTACTCAATATATGTATAATATTTATTATATTTATTATTTATAATATTTATTATTTTAATAGTAAAAGGATACACTATAAGATATGCAAGGGAGAAAGACATAGGAGGAGTCTGGGAAAGTCCATGCGCAGTCTTTGTTTCTGTTCTGTCTCTCCTGCAAAAGGACACATTTGTCTCTCCTGTGAAAAGGACACACTCTTTTCTCCAACAATAAAAAAATGCAGTAACATGTGTGCAATGTTTGGCCTCAAAAAATTCCTAGAAGAAAATGACAATGAACACACAACAGTGCAAAACCTATGGGATACTGCAAAAGCAGTTCTAAGAGGGAAGTTTATAGCAATTCAATCCCACCTCAAGAAACTAGGAAAATCTCAGACGACCTTACCTTACGCTTAAAACAACTGGAGAAAGAAGAACAAAAACACCCCAAAGCCAGCAGAAGAAGGGAAATCATAAAGATCAGAGCAGAAATAAATGAAAAAGAAACAAAAGAAACAATAGTAAAGATAAATAAAACAAAAAGCTGGTTCTTTGAAAAAGTCAATAAAATCGACACACCACTGGCCAGACTCATCAAGAAAAAGAGAGAGAAGAACCAGATCACCAAAATCAAAAATGAAAAAGGAGAGATTACAACGGATAATGCAGAAATCCAAAGGATTATAAGAGACTATTATGAACAACTCTATGGCAACAAACTGGACAACCTGGAAGAAATGGACAGCTTCTTAGAGAAGATTAATCTCCCAAGACTCAACCAGGAAGAAATAGAAACTATGAACAAGCCAATCACAAGCTCAGAAATCGACCTTGTGATCAAAAATCTACCCAAAGATAAAAGCCCAGGGCCAGATGGTTTCACAAGTGAATTCTACCAAACATTTAAAGAAGAGCTAATGCCTGTCCTTCTAAAACTCTTCCAAAAAATTGCACAGGAAGGAACAATTCCAAACACATTCTATGAGGCCACCATCACCCTGATACCAAAGCCAGGCAAAGACATCACAAAAAAAGAAAATTATAGGCCAATCTCACTGATGAATCTAGATGCCAAAATCCTCAACAAAATCCTAGCAAACAGAATTCAGCAACACATCAAAAAGCTCATTCATCACGATCAAGTTGGGTTCATCCCAGGCATGCAAGGATTCTTCAACATCTGCAAATCAATCAATGTGATACACCATATCAACAAATTGAAAGACAAAAATCACATGATCATCTCAATAGATGCAGAAAAAGCCTTTGACAAAGTACAGCATCCGTTTATGATAAAAACGCTTCAAAAAATGGGCATAGAAGGAACTTATCTTAACATAGTGAAAGCCATATATGAGAAGCCCACAGCAAACATTATCCTCAATGGTGAAAAACTCAAAGCATTCCCTCTAAGATCAGGAACAAGACAAGGGTGTCCACTTTCACCACTCTTATTCAACATAGTCCTGGAAGTTCTAGCAACAGCAATAAGAGAAGAGAAAGAAATCAAAGGAATCCAGATTGGAAAAGAAGAAGTCAAACTCTCTCTATTTGCAGATGACATGATATTATACATAGAAAATCCCAAAGACACTATTACAAAACTTCTAGAGTTAATCAGCGAATTCAGCAAAGTCGCAGGATACAAAATCAATATACAGAAATCACTGGCATTCCTATACACAAACAATGAAAAATCAGAAAACGAAATCAAAGAGGCAATCCCCTTCACCATCGCAGCCAAAAGAATCAAATATCTAGGAATAAACCTACCCAAAGAAACAAAAGAACTGTACACAGAAAATTACAAGACACTCATGAGAGACATTAAAGAAGAGTTAAACAGATGGAGAAATATTCCATGTTCCTGGGTCGAGAAAATAAATATTGTGAAAATGACCATACTACCAAATGTCATCATACTACCAGATGAAGTTAAAGTTAATCTCCCAAGACTCAACCAGGAAGAAATAGAAACTATGAACAAGCCAATCACAAGCTCAGAAATCGACCTTGTGATCAAAAATCTACCCAAAGATAAAAGCCCAGGGCCAGATGGTTTCACAAGTGAATTCTACCAAACATTTAAAGAAGAGCTAATGCCTGTCCTTCTAAAACTCTTCCAAAAAATTGCACAGGAAGGAACAATTCCAAACACATTCTATGAGGCCACCATCACCCTGATACCAAAGCCAGGCAAAGACATCACAAAAAAAGAAAATTATAGGCCAATCTCACTGATGAATCTAGATGCCAAAATCCTCAACAAAATCCTAGCAAACAGAATTCAGCAACACATCAAAAAGCTCATTCATCACGATCAAGTTGGGTTCATCCCAGGCATGCAAGGATTCTTCAACATCTGCAAATCAATCAATGTGATACACCATATCAACAAATTGAAAGACAAAAATCACATGATCATCTCAATAGATGCAGAAAAAGCCTTTGACAAAGTACAGCATCCGTTTATGATAAAAACGCTTCAAAAAATGGGCATAGAAGGAACTTATCTTAACATAGTGAAAGCCATATATGAGAAGCCCACAGCAAACATTATCCTCAATGGTGAAAAACTCAAAGCATTCCCTCTAAGATCAGGAACAAGACAAGGGTGTCCACTTTCACCACTCTTATTCAACATAGTCCTGGAAGTTCTAGCAACAGCAATAAGAGAAGAGAAAGAAATCAAAGGAATCCAGATTGGAAAAGAAGAAGTCAAACTCTCTATTTGCAGATGACATGATATTATACATAGAAAATCCCAAAGACACTATTACAAAACTTCTAGAGTTAATCAGCGAATTCAGCAAAGTCGCAGGATACAAAATCAATATACAGAAATCACTGGCATTCCTATACACAAACAATGAAAAATCAGAAAACGAAATCAAAGAGGCAATCCCCTTCACCATCGCAGCCAAAAGAATCAAATATCTAGGAATAAACCTACCCAAAGAAACAAAAGAACTGTACACAGAAAATTACAAGACACTCATGAGAGACATTAAAGAAGAGTTAAACAGATGGAGAAATATTCCATGTTCCTGGGTCGGGAGAATCAATATTGTGAAAATGACCATACTACCAAATGTCATCTATAGATTCAATGCGATCCCTATCAAACTTCCAATAACATTCTTCACAGAACTGGACCAACAAATAACACAGTTCATATGGAAACACAAAAGACCTCGAATAGCCAAAGCAATCCTGAGGAAGAAGAATGGAGCTGGGGGGATCAGCCTCCCCAACTTCAGACTCTACTATAAAGCAACAGTCCTCATGACAGTATGGTACTGGCACAAAAACAGAAATACCGACCAATGGAACAAGATCGAGAACCCAGAGATAAAGCCACTCACCTATGGGTACCTTATTTTTGACAAAGGAGGCGAACATATAAAATGGGACAAAGACAGCCTCTTCAACAAATGGTGCTGGAAAAATTGGTCAGCTACATGCAAGAAAATGAAGTTGGAACATACCCTGACACCATACACAAAGATCAACTCCAAATGGATTAAAGACTTAAATGTAAGGCCAGAAACCATCAAACTCTTAGAGGAGAATATAGGCAAAACCCTCAAGGACATCAATCAAAGCAAGATCTTCTCTGACCCACCTACTAGAATAGTGGAACTAAAAAGACAAATGAACATGTGGGACCTAATGAAACTTAAAAGCTTTTGCACAGCTAAAGAAATTACAAAAAAGCTGAATAGACAGCCCACAGAGTGGGAGAAAATCATAGCAAATGAAACAACAGACAAAGAATTAATCTCCAAAATCTACAAGCAACTCAGACAACTCAGCACTGGAAAAACGAACAACCCAATCAAAAAATGGGAAAAGGACCTAAACAGACACCTCTCCAACGATGACATACAGATGGCCCAAAAACACTATTACAAAACTACTAGAGTTAATCAGCGAATTCAGCAAAGTCGCAGGATACAAAATCAATATACAGAAATCACTGGCATTCCTATACACAAACAATGAAAAATCAGAAAACGAAATCAAAGAGGCAATCCCCTTCACCATCGCAGCCAAAAGAATCAAATATCTAGGAATAAACCTACCCAAAGAAACAAAAGAACTGTACACAGAAAATTACAAGACACTCATGAGAGACATTAAAGAAGAGTTAAACAGATGGAGAAATATTCCATGTTCCTGGGTCGGGAGAATCAATATTGTGAAAATGACCATACTACCAAATGTCATCTATAGATTCAATGCGATCCCTATCAAACTTCCAATAACATTCTTCACAGAACTGGACCAACAAATAACACAGTTCATATGGAAACACAAAAGACCTCGAATAGCCAAAGCAATCCTGAGGAAGAAGAATGGAGCTGGGGGGATCAGCCTCCCCAACTTCAGACTCTACTATAAAGCAACAGTCCTCATGACAGTATGGTACTGGCACAAAAACAGAAATACCGACCAATGGAACAAGATCGAGAACCCAGAGATAAAGCCACTCACCTATGGGTACCTTATTTTTGACAAAGGAGGCGAACATATAAAATGGGACAAAGACAGCCTCTTCAACAAATGGTGCTGGAAAAATTGGTCAGCTACATGCAAGAAAATGAAGTTGGAACATACCCTGACACCATACACAAAGATCAACTCCAAATGGATTAAAGACTTAAATGTAAGGCCAGAAACCATCAAACTCTTAGAGGAGAATATAGGCAAAACCCTCAAGGACATCAATCAAAGCAAGATCTTCTCTGACCCACCTACTAGAATAGTGGAACTAAAAAGACAAATGAACATGTGGGACCTAATGAAACTTAAAAGCTTTTGCACAGCTAAAGAAATTACAAAAAAGCTGAATAGACAGCCCACAGAGTGGGAGAAAATCATAGCAAATGAAACAACAGACAAAGAATTAATCTCCAAAATCTACAAGCAACTCAGACAACTCAGCACTGGAAAAACGAACAACCCAATCAAAAAATGGGAAAAGGACCTAAACAGACACCTCTCCAACGATGACATACAGATGGCCCAAAAACACATGAAACGATGCTCAACTTCACTAATAATTAGAGAAATGCAAATCAAAACTACAATGAGATATCACCTCACACCCGTCAGAATGGCCATCATCCACAAATCGACAGACAATAAATGCTGGAGAGGCTGCAGAGAAAAGGGAACACTCCTGCATTGCTGGTGGGAGTGTAAATTGATACAGCCTCTATGGAAGACAGTATGGAGATTTCTTAAAAAACTAAAAATAGAAGCATCACACGACCCAGCAATCCCACTCTTAGGCTTATACCCTGACGAAATCAAAACTGAAAGAAGCACCTGTACCCCAATGTTCATTGCAGCTCTCTATGCAATAGCTAGAACATGGAAGGAACCTAGATGCCCATCGACGAACGAATGGATCCAAAATCTCTGGTACATATATACAATGGAGTACTACACAGCTGTAAAGAGAAATGCAGAAGAATCAGCCCTAACAAGGTGGCTGGATCTAGAACGTATCATCAAAAGTGAAGTCAGTCAGAAAGAGAAGGACAAATACAGTATATTAACACATATCTATGGAATCTAGTAGGATGGTGATGATGGCACATGCAGTGAAGTGACAGAAAGACAGACATGGACAGTGGACATATGGACATTGTGGGGAAGGAACAGAGGGTGGGAGGCGTAAAGGAAGTAGCATGAAGGCCTGTACTACCATAAGTGAAGAAAATAGCTCTAGTCATTGCTCTGTGAGAAAAGGGGATCCTTCAGGGGTGCTGTGTGATGGTCGGGAGGCTGGGGTGATATACATATGACTAATCTGGGAACATACATGTCTGTAAACAACAAAACTCTGTAAAAGTTAAAAGTAAAATAAAGGTTTTAAAAAAAATACATTAGAAATTCAGCAGTTAAGGTTTTTATTGAGGACTGATCATGAAGACATCGTCTGCCTAATGCATATCTGACATTCTAGCCTTCCCAAAGGAAATCAGATGTTCAACAAAAATCACATTATCTGCAGTCTAGATACATGCATACACCTATTCAGTACGGAATTTTCCTATCAGTTAGGGATTGTTAGAAAAGCCAAGTACCCAAAACACTAGCCACAGGCCAGTCCTGCAATCAAGCTGTTACAAAATCAGCAGTCTCAAGCCTGCTATGTTAACTCTCGAGATATCACCTCACACCCGTCAGAATGGCCATCATCCACAAATCGACAGACAATAAATGCTGGAGAGGCTGCGGAGAAAAGGGAACACTCCTGCATTGCTGGTGGGAGTGTAAATTGATACAGCCTCTATGGAAGACAGTATGGAGATTTCTTAAAAAACTAAAAATAGAAGCATCACACGACCCAGCAATCCCACTCTTAGGCTTATACCCTGACGAAATCAAAACTGAAAGAAGCACCTGTACCCCAATGTTCATTGCAGCTCTCTATGCAATAGCTAGAACATGGAAGGAACCTAGATGCCCATCGACGAACGAATGGATCCAAAATCTCTGGTACATATATACAATGGAGTACTACACAGCTGTAAAGAGAAATGCAGAAGAATCAGCCCTAACAAGGTGGCTGGATCTAGAACGTATCATCAAAAGTGAAGTCAGTCAGAAAGAGAAGGACAAATACAGTATATTAACACATATCTATGGAATCTAGTATGATGGTGATGATGGCACATGCAGTGAAGCAACAGAAAGACAGACATGGACAGTGGACATATGGACATTGTGGGGAAGGAACAGAGGGTGGGAGGCGTAAAGGAAGTAGCATGAAGGCCTGTACTACCATAAGTGAAGAAAATAGCTCTAGTCATTGCTCTGTGAGAAAAGGGGATCCTTCAGGGGTGCTGTGTGATGGTCGGGAGGCTGGGGTGATATACATATGACTAATCTGGGAACATACATGTCTGTAAACAACAAAACTCTGTAAAAGTTAAAAGTAAAATAAAGGTTTTAAAAAAAATACATTAGAAATTCAGCAGTTAAGGTTTTTATTGAGGACTGATCATGAAGACATCGTCTGCCTAATGCATATCTGACATTCTAGCCTTCCCAAAGGAAATCAGATGTTCAACAAAAATCACATTATCTGCAGTCTAGATACATGCATACACCTATTCAGTACGGAATTTTCCTATCAGTTAGGGATTGTTAGAAAAGCCAAGTACCCAAAACACTAGCCACAGGCCAGTCCTGCAATCAAGCTGTTACAAAATCAGCAGTCTCAAGCCTGCTATGTTAACTCTCTTCTGCACAATATTATTTATTGTTAAATTAACTATCTTGAGAGTGCACTGATTAGTAAGAAAGTTAACGCAATGGAATAAGTGAATAGGTCTATATTTTTTAACAAGCTAACAAATGATATAAGTGGAACTGGATGGCAGAGAGCAGATTCTCTGAATATAAGAGGATTTGACTCTGAGAGCACTGAGTCCAATGCAATAGAGTTTTTTCTTTTCTTTCTTTTTTTTTTTTTTTGACTACATTGTATAGCTTACAGGATCATAGTTCCCAGACCAGGGATGAAACCCTGGCCTCCAGTGGTGAAAACACCAAGTCCTAACCACTAGACTGCCAGGGAATTTCCACAACAGACTTTTTAAATTCCCCGATCTGAGAGTTGATCAAAGACCACCAGAAATATACTTCTGACAGTGGTAAGCTTTGTCCAACATGATGTACACAGGATGTAATACTTACCACAATAAAATTCTCATGGTATTTCTCAAAATAAACATTTGTGGACATTTAATATTCCTTTTAAAGCAATATATATGGAAAATTTAGGAATACACTCAGTACTAAAAAATGGTCAATAATAAAATATATTTTAAAAAAGTTTTGTGTTGTTGTTTTGGTTTGGTTTTTAATAAATGATATAGTATTTACTATCTTTTGGGAAACATGAGGACTTTAGATGTTGAGAGCTGGTAAAAAGTTTCTTTTTCATGGTTAATCTGGTTTAATGCAGTAGAACACTGAAACGTAAACTGATTGTTCATAATAAAACTGTGCTACAGAGAAACATATTATAGTAATCATACATTTATGAGTTGTATATAATGTACTCCATCAATAATTATGCATTAGAGGATGTGGAAGGTCATGATGCTACATTCTGCCCTAATCAAAAAGAATTCATTTAGAATGAATTTAATAAATTTCCAGTATACTGAAATCTCTCTCAAACTGTGTTATCTTTTTGTTGTTGTTAGGATTTGTTACTTTCATTTTATGCCTTCTCAGGTCCATGACCCTGTGGACTGTGGGAAAAGCCAAGTACCCAAAACACTAGCCACAGGCCAGTCCTGCAATCAAGTGTTACAAAATCAGCAGTCTCAAGCCTGCTATGTTAACTCTCTTCTGCACAATATTATTTATTGTTAAATTAACTATCTTGAGAGTGCACTGATTAGTAAGAAAGTTAACGCAATGGAATAAGTGAATAGGTCTATATTTTTTAACAAGCTAACAAATGATATAAGTGGAACTGGATGGCAGAGAGCAGATTCTCTGAATATAAGAGGATTTGACTCTGAGAGCACTGAGTCCAATGCAATAGAGTTTTTTCTTTTCTTTCTTTTTTTTTTTTTTTGACTACATTGTATAGCTTACAGGATCATAGTTCCCAGACCAGGGATGAAACCCTGGCCTCCAGTGGTGAAAACACCAAGTCCTAACCACTAGACTGCCAGGGAATTTCCACAACAGACTTTTTAAATTCCCCGATCTGAGAGTTGATCAAAGACCACCAGAAATATACTTCTGACAGTGGTAAGCTTTGTCCAACATGATGTACACAGGATGTAATACTTACCACAATAAAATTCTCATGGTATTTCTCAAAATAAACATTTGTGGACATTTAATATTCCTTTTAAAGCAATATATATGGAAAATTTAGGAATACACTCAGTACTAAAAAATGGTCAATAATAAAATATATTTTAAAAAAGTTTTGTGTTGTTGTTTTGGTTTGGTTTTTAATAAATGATATAGTATTTACTATCTTTTGGGAAACATGAGGACTTTAGATGTTGAGAGCTGGTAAAAAGTTTCTTTTTCATGGTTAATCTGGTTTAATGCAGTAGAACACTGAAACGTAAACTGATTGTTCATAATAAAACTGTGCTACAGAGAAACATATTATAGTAATCATACATTTATGAGTTGTATATAATGTACTCCATCAATAATTATGCATTAGAGGATGTGGAAGGTCATGATGCTACATTCTGCCCTAATCAAAAAGAATTCATTTAGAATGAATTTAATAAATTTCCAGTATACTGAAATCTCTCTCAAACTGTGTTAACTTTTTTTGTTGTTGTTAGGATTTGTTACTTTCATTTTATGTCTCACTTGCTCAGTTGTGTCCATGACCCTGTGGACTGTAGCCTGCTAGGCTCCTCTGTCCATAGAATTCTCCAGGCAAGAATACTGGAGTGGGTTGCCATTTCCTTCTCCATCAAACCATGTTAACTTTTTAAGAGTCAAATCAGTTAACACTGTGCAACTACTGTAATGGAAGATATGGTTTTTAACCCCTATAATAGCAAGTTATCAACCTACAGAGAAAAGCATCTATATATCTATGTTATATCCAGAAACTACACCCTGATGTTAGCTGGTAACTTTTCAAGAGCAATTAAATGAACACTAATCAAAGGGAATGGGGAGATGGTCTGTCTCTGAACAGTCCATCAGTACTAGCCAAAGCCCAATCAAATGAACCTAATTTTATACTTTCTCTGAAAGCTGCAGATCTGTACTAGGAACTATATGTTGTAATCTATATTTGGGAATCTTATAGTATGATTAATTTCAGTGAGTAAATTTGTTCTATATGGTAACTTCATGAATTTTTTAACCAGTGATGATCATTAGATTATATTTCACATAATATTTACATTTGCAGCAAAGGAAATACTATATACCTCAACTTTTGAATAATCCAGATAAGATAGTGAAGATTTGAGAAAATTTCTTGTAGCTGAATTCTTAGCTGAAATCATTGAATCTTGACCAGAGCCATATGACTCCCCTGGAGAAAGAAGAGATACTATTACATATGAAAAGATAATATTGCTGGATTAAGGATGAATGTTAAAGAAAAGAACCTGTCCAATGTTCTCGCAGCTGACCTGCCACATCACTGGGTTACATCCATCAAGGATTTACCTGAGTAAAGGAGGTATCTTCAAGAATAAAACGAGTTTTCTTGATGTTTCAGTGCCTACAAATTTCAAGTCATTCACCACTGGGATCAGGAACAAGTCTGAGATCCTTAACCTCTGATCTTAATTTATTGAATATTAATATTATGCCAACTTTATTCCTATAATAACAAACTACTGGCAGATTTAACTGGTTATTTGCAATTCATTCAGTCTGTGATGGAAAACCATTCACAACTTGAGTAGGGGAATAAACAAAACTGTTTAAGGAAAAGTGCTTTTACATCAAAATGTATAGTGGATTAAAAACAGGAGGAAGAGGTTGGGGAAAGGTTACTAAAATGTTCGAGGATGGATGAAACAAACTCAGCAGTTGTGGGAATAGAAAAGATGAGACGAGAAGAGGAATAAAGTAGGTAGATTAGACAGAAATCAGAAACATTGGGATCCTAAATTTAAGAAAGAGGAAGAGTCACAGATTAGTCAACTTTTGTGCCTGGGTAAAAACAAAAGGATTAAGAAGATGAAGAATTTGATTTTTGAACTGAATTTGAGGTAGTCATTTGCAACTACATAGAGGTGTCTAACATGTTCCATGTGTGTATACTGGAGGATATGCCTGGAGTGTTTTGAGTGACTTCCAGAAATCTAACAAGGTGCAGAAGAACTATTGTATATTCCATTCAGAGGGAGACAGGAACTAGGGTATGTTGTCCATGGGGAATAGAGGGCAGTGGAGTATGAGGAGCTTAAAAGGAAGCTGGTAGATATTGGTCATATCAAAGTAATGACTTAAAGTTCTTTAAACTTTCTTCCTTTTTTTCTTTTTCTTCAGTTTGCTCTTTCTCTACTTCTTCCTTTTCTTCATCCCTATATTTTTTTCTGGTACTCTCTAGTCTTTATGGCTGACAAAATAGTAGAACACCATGTTGGTATGTAATAGAAACTATTTACAAAGTTTAGTTTCAGTTACAAAATATATTTTAAGGGTAAGGAAGTTGGCTAGAACTGTAGTATAGGCAAGCCTGCCTGCTGAATCACTTGATAAGTCTATTTTAGTTTGTTTTAATTTTTACATAAATGTCTACATTTCAAAATGAATAGGGAAATGCCTAGAAACCTTCTGTGGTACAAAGCAGGTAGTAAAAATGAGCAACAGTTCTGCAAAAGGATTTTTTATGTAAATACATAGACAAGCCCTTTCTGCATGGCTACATTAGCTTTTAATGTTCTCACATTCATCATGTAGTCCATCTTGTTCTCTGTTATCATTTGTAGTTTTCTTTATCTTTTTTAATGCCACTTTTTTGCATTTTTTGTAAACAATAAGACATTTTTTTCTCTAGAAGAGCTTGTTTCTAAAATATTCAGTATATTGGTTAACATCAACTTGCTGTTTAGAAATATAAATAAATATTTAAAATGTGACAGTATGTTGGAAATGAGCAGTTGTTCCTGTCCTGTGACTTGTAAGATTATTCTAAATATAATTTTGGGGGTGTGGAATATAAATATGGAATATGAATTTGAGAGGGTGATAATAGGAAAATTTCCATATGTTGGCCAGCATGAAAAGTATATTTAACCCTTAGGATGTAATTTATGTCCATTGCACACTTTCACAGTGTCCAGTTTCAGATTAATAGCATCTCAATGCATTGCTCTCCTGTGAGTTTAAGCAGTTCTAAATCATCTTCAGCTGGAGAAGTCCTTAACCAAAAGTCACTCAGGCCTAACATAGGTAAATATAACATCATACATAAAATTTGACTTCTTTTTGTAAATCTCTGGACTAATACTGACACTGGATGTACCAGAAGAGAGATAGCTCCACAGAGAAAGAGACCCAGAAATTTTCAGTAAATTTCCTGGAGGAGTAGTGAGCAAGAGAATGGATTAGCACATGTATGTGAGAAACTACTCAAGCCAAAGACAGGTTCATCCCAAAAGATTCATGGTATTTGTCAGCAACTTATGATGCTTATTCTCATGAGCATCCTCAGAAAAAAATTCATAAGTCATAGGACACTGAGTAGAGTACTACAATGGATCTTGCCTCAGTCGTGGGGTATAACTAGTTCCAGATTCAATATGGTTCCATCCTTCCCCAATCTAACAAATATTAAAAAAGCAGAACATATAAAAAATCAAACTATTTCCAAGTAAACTACCTATCTACATCCAAGAAAAAATAGCTAAAGACAATTTATAAAAAGATGAAAACACACAATATATAAAATTCACAACATTTGGCATACAATCAAAGAATGCCAAGCATATAGAGCAGCACAGAAATATGTCTACATTTCAAAATGAATAGGGAAATGCCTAGAAACCTTCTGTGGTACAAAGCAGGTAGTAAAAATGAGCAACAGTTCTGCAAAAGGATTTTTTATGTAAATACATAGACAAGCCCTTTCTGCATGGCTACATTAGCTTTTAATGTTCTCACATTCATCATGTAGTCCATCTTGTTCTCTGTTATCATTTGTAGTTTTCTTTATCTTTTTTAATGCCACTTTTTTGCATTTTTTGTAAACAATAAGACATTTTTTTCTCTAGAAGAGCTTGTTTCTAAAATATTCAGTATATTGGTTAACATCAACTTGCTGTTTAGAAATATAAATAAATATTTAAAATGTGACAGTATGTTGGAAATGAGCAGTTGTTCCTGTCCTGTGACTTGTAAGATTATTCTAAATATAATTTTGGGGGTGTGGAATATAAATATGGAATATGAATTTGAGAGGGTGATAATAGGAAAATTTCCATATGTTGGCCAGCATGAAAAGTATATTTAACCCTTAGGATGTAATTTATGTCCATTGCACACTTTCACAGTGTCCAGTTTCAGATTAATAGCATCTCAATGCATTGCTCTCCTGTGAGTTTAAGCAGTTCTAAATCATCTTCAGCTGGAGAAGTCCTTAACCAAAAGTCACTCAGGCCTAACATAGGTAAATATAACATCATACATAAAATTTGACTTCTTTTTGTAAATCTCTGGACTAATACTGACACTGGATGTACCAGAAGAGAGATAGCTCCACAGAGAAAGAGACCCAGAAATTTTCAGTAAATTTCCTGGAGGAGTAGTGAGCAAGAGAATGGATTAGCACATGTATGTGAGAAACTACTCAAGCCAAAGACAGGTTCATCCCAAAAGATTCATGGTATTTGTCAGCAACTTATGATGCTTATTCTCATGAGCATCCTCAGAAAAAAATTCATAAGTCATAGGACACTGAGTAGAGTACTACAATGGATCTTGCCTCAGTCGTGGGGTATAACTAGTTCCAGATTCAATATGGTTCCATCCTTCCCCAATCTAACAAATATTAAAAAAGCAGAACATATAAAAAATCAAACTATTTCCAAGTAAACTACCTATCTACATCCAAGAAAAAATAGCTAAAGACAATTTATAAAAAGATGAAAACACACAATATATAAAATTCACAACATTTGGCATACAATCAAAGAATGCCAAGCATATAGAGCAGCACAGAAATATGACCCATAAAGTGAATAATCAATCAAAAATACCTAGAAATGATACAGAGGTTAGAATTAAAGATAACATTAAAATAGAGTTACCATATGATCCTGCAATCCTACTCCTGGGCATATATCTAGAGAAAACTAGTTCACAAAGATACATGCATACCAATATCAATACTCACTGTAGCATTATTTACAGTAGCCAAGATGTGGAAGTAACCTAAATCTCCATCAACAGGTAAATGGAAAAGAGGATACCACGTATACACACACACACACACATTCACACACACAATAGAATATTACTCAGCTATAAAAAAGAATAACAGTGATATATGCAACAACATGGATGGCCCTGGAATTATCATATTAAGTGAAATATGTCAGATAGAGACAAATATATGATATCACTTATGTGTGAAATCTAAAGAATAATACAAATGAACTATTTACAAACTAGAAATAGACTCACAGACACAGAGAACAAATTTAAGATTGCCAAAGGGGTAGCAGGGAATGGGTAGAGAGATAAATTAAGAGTCTGGTAGTAACATATACACATTATTATATATAAAATAAGTAAACAGGACCTACTGTATAGCACAGGTAACTATATTAAATATTTTCTAATTATCTATAATGGAAAAGAATCTATAAAGGACTTACATATACACACGTATATATGTATAACTGAATCACCTCTGTACACTTGGAAGTAATACATCATTGTAAATTTACTACACTTGAGTTTAAAAACCTAAAATAACTGAATTCCATATATTTATAAGAAACAAGAGACATGGAAGATACAAAAATTGCCCAAATCAGTTTTTTTTAAATGTGTGAGATAAGCAATGTAATGAGTGCATTAATAGCATTGTAGACATTTCAGAAGGAGAGATTAATATGTATTCAGAAAAATAAACCATCCAAAAAGAAACACAAGGAGAAAAAAGTCACAAAATTAGGGAATGTAGTAGAGAAAGGAGACCCTAGACTCACTCTCCAATCATGGGTAATTATGTACATATCACAGTTAAAATGATTTCCAGGGTAACTAAGAGAATGGCAAGAAGACTAGCAGAATAGACTTTCTGTAATTAAGATATAAAGAAGTAACCACAATGACATGCAAAGAGATGCAATATAGTCAAGAACCACACCTTGGCATCAGTGACCCATAAACAAGAGGGTAATCACAATTGCATAGGTTCTTCCAAAGGAGAAAGAATTCCAAGCTTAACATCAGGCTTCCCAGCCAGCAGGTCCTGCACCAAGAAAAAAAACCTCAATATCTGGCTTTGGAAGTCAGCAGGGCTTGCATATGGGAGAACTAGAGGGCAGTAGGAAATAGTGATTTTATTCTGAAAGGGCGCATGTAAATCTCATATGTGCTGATTCCCAGTGCAGAGGCAGTATGGTGAACAACCAAGTTGTCCATCTTGGAGAGACTCCTGGAGAGACAAGAGACAGCTGGCATCCCTTGGAGGATGGAGATGCTGATAGCAGCCATTTTTGGAGGCTTGTTCTACTACAAAGACACAGTGTTGGCAAGTGTCGTTTTTGAGTCCTCCCTCTAGCTTATTAGTACTGAGAGATGACCTGCTCATTAGGGAGCTGGCATCAGTCCTGGGACCCATCTGGGCTATACAATCAGTCTTACTAAGACCCACCCAAAACACACAGAATTAGGCAGAATGAAGAGAGAGAGAAATATGTTCCAAACAAATACAGAACTTCAGAAAAGAACTAAACAAGGAAAGACAAGCGATTTCCCTGATAAAGGGTTCAAGATTATGGTCGAAGGTGCTCAAGAAACACAGAATAAGATGGATGAACCAATGAGAAGTTTCAACAGAAGTTAGAAAAACATGAACAAGAATCAAACAGAACTAATACAGTAAAAAAAAAAAAAAAAAAAAAAAAACACTAGAAGGAATCAACAGATTAGCTGATACAGGGGAATGGATCAGTGAATTGGAAGACAGAGTAGCTGGAATTGAAAAGGACAAAAGAGTTAAACAAAATTACAATATAACAAACCTCTAGATATCAACCATAACATTATTTGCATTACAATGGTCCCAGAAGGAGGAGAAGAGAGAAGGAAAGGGGCCAAGGAATTAGTAGATAGAGA
>JAIOJX010000026.1:12598456-12866111 GCA_022376925.1 Tragulus kanchil | reverse complement strand
CTCAACTGGGAAAAAACAGAGGATTTGCATTGGAGAAAAGACTGGATTGGGAGGCTAGAGCAAATTGTAGAGTCTCCGTGGGGAGACAATTTTATTAAAGTGAGGTTAAAGCACTAAATAGTTTAACTAATTTCAATTCTACTTTTTTCTCACTTCATGTGTGAAACAGAATTCAGCTCAAAACAGATGTGTTCTGTAATAAGAGTTCTGTTCAAGATAAAACTGGTTAAAACCATAACCTAATTAAATGCCAACCAATACAGATACCCTTCCAACCAGGTATACCTCTACATGGCTCTGTTGCTGTTTAGTCCCTAAGTCACAAATTAAATCTCAGTAAGGGGGTGCTAGTGGTAAAGAATCTGCCTGACAATTCAGGAGACTTCAGAGACACAGGTTCCATCCCTGGGTTTAAAATTCCCCTGGAGGAGGGCATGGCAACCCACTTCAGTATTATTGTCTGGAGAATCCCATGGATAGAGGAGCCTGGTGGGTTACAATTCATGGGGTCGCAAAGAGTTGGATATGACTGAGTTAAACACTTTCACTTTGCAGAAAAGGACAAAGAAAGCAATGGAAGAAAATGAAACATCCCTTTACCTTCTCATTCAATTTCGTGGTATAGTATAAGCTGTTGCTTCCTGGGATGGCAGGTAGCTTGGCCCAAGGGGCAGATCCAGTAGCTGAGCCTCTCTGACCCTTCGAAAGTGGGTTTTGTGCACGCCCTGTGAGATACAATGGGAGAGTTTTGTCCTTCCTTTAGGAATAGGACAACTTACTGCTACTCCAACCTAAGGAATGAAGGGTCCCACTCCCCCCGGCAACTGAGAAGACCTCGGCTTGCCTGTCACCAGCTCTCTAGCCTGCGCCACAGCCAGTTGCGGCCATGCCTCATGCATGAGGGCTAAGAAGCTGGACAGTAATGGGCTTCATGCTGGGCATGTCATTGACCCTTTCTGCCCCCGCCCCCCCAGGCGGAGGACAGACATGACCAGTCTGGGCGTCACTCACGTCTCCGCACTGCTGACTGTCTATAGCCAGGACACTTTTGGCCTTCTTGGTGGCAGTGACCTTGGCAGCCTTGGAGCAGGTGCTGAGGTATAGATCCATCGCCAACCCGGGCATCTGTGTCCCCGCTGTCTTCCCCTCCCCACCACCTCTTCCCGGTCACTGGCCCTCTCCCTCTACTGGACCAGAATGACCGGTACCTAACTGCCAGGCTCCGAACATGTGGGCGCATGAACAAATAGTGCCCTCGAGGGCCAGCCCCTCGCGCTGGAGGCCTGGACGCCTCAGAGCCAGCAGCGCATCATGCTTCGGGGGCAGGTCCCAGCACCGAAAGTGCAACGTGATTTGTCTCTACAGCCCTCAGCCAATACTGAGCCAAAATCAAAGCACATAGAGCTTTGCCAGCGTGTTTAGCTGGCCAGTTTTTCCTCTTCTCCAAGGTTTGGTTCCATGTAGAAAATCAACAGGAATGATTATGCAGCCTGTTTTAGGGCCAGAGCTCTGGCTAATACACATGACTCCCATGTAGACTGGGGTCACACCTGGTCTGCCCATAACCTTTTTCCACTCCAGGTCCACATAACTTACTGTCCTCCTTCCTTCTCCAGTCTTTGCCTTTCATTTCTAGATCTTCTTTTTATCCCTCCAGTCCCTTCTGTCCACCTCTCTTGCCTTCTCCCCCATGCCTCTTTTTCCTCCTGTTAACCATTCAGCCAAAATTAAACAGGTGCCTGGCTCCATTGGGCCCCTCCTCTGTACTGGGAACTTAAAGATACAGTGATAAGGAAAAAAAAAAAAAAAATATATATATATATATATATAGTCCTTCCTTCAAGGAGCCAATGAGGCTGTGAGTACATTGAAGGTCTGACATGAATTAGTGACTAAAACAAGCAATACTTTGAAGGCAGAAACTGTATCTGATGTTAGGAATTTGGACTTAGCTCCTTAGATTCCTTATTCTTATCCTCTTATTTTGGGGCCATTTAATAATAATACCTACCATTTATTGAGAATTTGCTAACTTCAGATACTGTGCTAAACATTCTGTGCATTAACCTAAACTTTATAGCACCCTTGACAACAATTACCCCATTTTTTTTTCTTAAAATGAAAGAATGTCAGTCACTATTAAATAGTGGCCCCAGAGGCAGTTTCTTAGGCATTACACTCTTATATCTGGTCTATTTGTTTTAATGTCACTCATAAGCTTAGGATTCCTAAATTTGAAATCTAACCTTTAGTTATGATGCACAAGAATGTCTCACCATCTTCTCAAACTGAATATATTCAAATATCAATCCACACGGTTTCACCATAAGCCCTATTCTTCCTACATTTCCCATGTCAATGAAAATACCATTTTCTACTCACACGAGAAGCTGAGAAATTCTCCTAGACCTACTTCCCATTCTGAGCCTGCTGAGTCAAGACCCTGTCTTTGCTGTGCTGTTTCCTCTGCCTGACAGCCCTTCACACTTCCTTACTTGGACAGTTTCAATCAGTCTTTAATACTGCTTAAATATTCTCACCTCTAGGAAGCCTCTGTGACTCGTGAAGTTTTTGTCAAATTCTCTTCCTCTGTTACTGTTCAGTCTCTAAGTTACATTGAATTTTTTGCAACCTGATAGACTGCAGCATGCCAGGCTCATCTGTCCTTCAGTGTCTCCCAGGGTTTGCTCAGATTCATGTCCATTGAGTGGGTGATGGACATGAATCTAACTACCTCATCCTCTGTGGCCCCCTTTCTCCTTTTGCCTTCAGTCTTTCCCAGTATTAGGGTCTTTTCTAATGAGTCCTCTCTTCCCATCAAAGAAATGAGAGAGGTGGCCAAAGTATTGGGGCTTCAGCTTCAGCATCAGTCTTTCCAATGACTATTCAGGGTTGATTTCCTTTTGGAATGACTGGTTTGATTTTGCAGTCCAAGTGTTCTGCTGCACCACAATTAAAAAGCACCAATTCTTCTCCTTCCTCTGTTTCCTTCCATTTTAGCACTTTTCAGAATACATCAAAAAAAACTTCCTACTTGAGAGAGAATGGAGATGTGTATGTATGGCTGAGTCCCTTCACTGTTAACTTGTAACTATTGTAACATTGCTAATCAGCTATACCCCAGTACAAAGTAAAAAGTTAAAAAAATAATCTCTTTACCTTCCACTCCTCTTTTAAGAGAGGAAAGTAGGTATTTGCTTATTGAACTTTACACATAGTACTTAGCATAGTATCTAGCAAGCATTTAATGAGTCCTAAGTATATTTTTGTTGATACATACTAATGATGTTCCTACCCATACAAAAATAACAACAAAGGTTTTGCTAGCAAAAATCTTTCTCTATGGAGTGCTTTTTTAGCAGGATATTCCTAAATTGTCTAGAATTGCTCTAGGTAAACAAAGAGAAATATGAAGACATAAATATTTTTAGTTATAATATGGATATTTTCCAACCAACTGTAAAGATATGGTTGACTGGAAAATGTTATATAATCTGTATAATCCTCTGTGTATTAAGTATGTCTTATAACTGACTCCTATGAAAGTAAAGTAATGCATTTCTCACAAAAACTGATCTATTAACTTAAGCCAGAGTGCATCTTATGAATAATAGGACCTGGGGACCTGTGCAAGAGGTCTTGGACACTTTTTTGTTTTATCTGTGCCTTATAATTACATATATCCCTGAAATTATTTGTAAGGCTTGATACTAGGTAAGATCTGAGAAATTCTCTTCCTCTGTTACTGTTCAGTCTCTAAGTTACATTGAATTTTTTGCAACCTGATAGACTGCAGCATGCCAGGCTCATCTGTCCTTCAGTGTCTCCCAGGGTTTGCTCAGATTCATGTCCATTGAGTGGGTGATGGACATGAATCTAACTACCTCATCCTCTGTGGCCCCCTTTCTCCTTTTGCCTTCAGTCTTTCCCAGTATTAGGGTCTTTTCTAATGAGTCCTCTCTTCCCATCAAAGAAATGAGAGAGGTGGCCAAAGTATTGGGGCTTCAGCTTCAGCATCAGTCTTTCCAATGACTATTCAGGGTTGATTTCCTTTTGGAATGACTGGTTTGATTTTGCAGTCCAAGTGTTCTGCTGCACCACAATTAAAAAGCACCAATTCTTCTCCTTCCTCTGTTTCCTTCCATTTTAGCACTTTTCAGAATACATCAAAAATAACTTCCTACTTGAGAGAGAATGGAGATGTGTATGTATGGCTGAGTCCCTTCACTGTTAACTTGTAACTATTGTAACATTGCTAATCAGCTATACCCCAGTACAAAGTAAAAAGTTAAAAAAATAATCTCTTTACCTTCCACTCCTCTTTTAAGAGAGGAAAGTAGGTATTTGCTTATTGAACTTTACACATAGTACTTAGCATAGTATCTAGCAAGCATTTAATGAGTCCTAAGTATATTTTTGTTGATACATACTAATGATGTTCCTACCCATACAAAAATAACAACAAAGGTTTTGCTAGCAAAAATCTTTCTCTATGGAGTGCTTTTTTAGCAGGATATTCCTAAATTGTCTAGAATTGCTCAAGGTAAACAAAGAGAAATATGAAGACATAAATATTTTTAGTTATAATATGGATATTTTCCAACCAACTGTAAAGATATGGTTGACTGGAAAATGTTATATAATCTGTATAATCCTCTGTGTATTAAGTATGTCTTATAACTGACTCCTATGAAAGTAAAGTAATGCATTTCTCACAAAAAAACTGATCTATTAACTTAAGCCAGAGTGCATCTTATGAATAATAGGACCTGGGGACCTGTGCAAGAGGTCTTGGACACTTTTTTGTTTTATCTGTGCCTTATAATTACATATATCCCTGAAATTATTTGTAAGGCTTGATACTAGGTAAGATCTGAGTCCCTGAACCTGAATCATCAATCTAACCCTTTATGTTAAATTCTAAGATGTATTGATTTCTATGGTAGCCCTTCTCAAATTACATCCTATTAATTGATATAATCATGTAGGGTCCCTCAAAAGATACAAGCAGCAGAATTTTATCTTGGTTAAGTCATAAATATATGTGGGTAAATTTCTGAACACTCTGAAGTAAAATAAGTTACCCTTTCTCAGATACCAAGACTCTCAACCTGAAACAAACAACTGTATTTTGTGTATAGTTATGTACATGCAAACATATCTTAATGAAGTGTTAAGTGTTCATTTTCACTGAGACATATGTCTTGAAGATCATTGCATATGAGCACACAGTGATTTAATTTAGCTTTTAACTATACATATATAGTGCATAATGCTGTAATTATCATATTCAACTAGTCTTATATTTATGAATTTTTAGAGTTCTGTTATAAAAATTCTATAATAAGCATTCATTTAAATAGATTCCTAAAGAGTGTCTTGATTTTAGTTTTTAATTTAAAGATATTGTCGTGTTTCCCTCAAAGCAGTTACACAAGTTTATCCTCCCACAAATGGAGATATGGTAAGGTACATACCTGTGTATTGTCTTCTTTCTGTCCTGATAGATTATTTTTCCCATTTTGGGTTGTGGTTTCAAGTAAAAAACCCAAAAAAAAAGGTTTTGCTAGCAAAATCTTTCTCTATGGAGTGCTTTTTAGCAGGATATTCCTAAATTGTCTAGAATTGCTCAGGTAAACAAAGAGAAATATGAAGACATAAATATTTTTAGTTATAATATGGATATTTTCCAACCAACTGTAAAGATATGGTTGACTGGAAAATGTTATATAATCTGTATAATCCTCTGTGTATTAAGTATGTCTTATAACTGACTCCTATGAAAGTAAAGTAATGCATTTCTCACAAAAAAACTGATCTATTAACTTAAGCCAGAGTGCATCTTATGAATAATAGGACCTGGGGACCTGTGCAAGAGGTCTTGGACACTTTTTTGTTTTATCTGTGCCTTATAATTACATATATCCCTGAAATTATTTGTAAGGCTTGATACTAGGTAAGATCTGAGTCCCTGAACCTGAATCATCAATCTAACCCTTTATGTTAAATTCTAAGATGTATTGATTTCTATGGTAGCCCTTCTCAAATTACATCCTATTAATTGATATAATCATGTAGGGTCCCTCAAAAGATACAAGCAGCAGAATTTTATCTTGGTTAAGTCATAAATATATGTGGGTAAATTTCTGAACACTCTGAAGTAAAATAAGTTACCCTTTCTCAGATACCAAGACTCTCAACCTGAAACAAACAACTGTATTTTGTGTATAGTTATGTACATGCAAACATATCTTAATGAAGTGTTAAGTGTTCATTTTCACTGAGACATATGTCTTGAAGATCATTGCATATGAGCACACAGTGATTTAATTTAGCTTTTAACTATACATATATAGTGCATAATGCTGTAATTATCATATTCAACTAGTCTTATATTTATGAATTTTTAGAGTTCTGTTATAAAAATTCTATAATAAGCATTCATTTAAATAGATTCCTAAAGAGTGTCTTGATTTTAGTTTTTAATTTAAAGATATTGTCGTGTTTCCCTCAAAGCAGTTACACAAGTTTATCCTCCCACAAATGGAGATATGGTAAGGTACATACCTGTGTATTGTCTTCTTTCTGTCCTGATAGATATTTCCCATGGGTTGTGGTTTCAAGTAACAAGCAGAAAACTAGTTTTTCTCTAATTTTTGTTTGGTTCAAAGATGATGTAGTTTTTTTCCCTCAATTTTTTTTGTTTATTTTTTATTTTGAAATTTTACTCTGCTAACTTTGAGCAAAATCACTAGACAACTTTCTGTTACATGTATTTAAAGTTATATAAACTTGGAGAATGAATAAGAGAAGAGTGAGTCAAATTGATTATGGACTAACTGGCAAAATATTTTTTGTCTCCATTAACAGTAAAGGTAATATTTAAAAATAACAAACATGTATGCTCAGTTCAAAATATTTTACATATTAAAAATGAACTTTTCAGTCTATGTACAAAAGAGTTAATACACTAGACCAGAGACTGCTATCTTATTAGAGGAGCTTGCATGCAAGATTTTCTCATGATTGGCATCTGGGAACTTGGCAGCTGAAACATTTACAAATTGATTACATGGGTTCAGTGTGCCTAGATTGTTTGTAAAAACAATGGTTATGCTGGACACATGATTTCTATCTGGGCATCTGGGATTTTGATATGTGCTATTGAAAGGAGTTAATAGGCAGATTTGACAAGGGAGCCAGCAGGTCCCAAGGAGGAGAGGGGGAGGAAAAAGGAGACAATAAGGCAAACATTTTCTAGCCTGAAATGTTTGTTATGATAAAGATCAAGACTAAAACTGAAACTAAGTTTATTGTCTTATGTTAATGTTGTGGACCTAGCAAGGCCTTTACATTAGAATGTCTCACCTAGCCCTGAAGTCTGGAGACTCTCCTCTGGCTAAATGTTATGCTGATATTGTGAGTGTGGGCTTACAGGGTCTTTAAAACTTTAAGATATTCTTTTCATCTATTGTTTTATTAACCGACTGGAGAATACAAATTGTCTTGGCTGAACTGGCTAAGGGTGTTCTCTTCTATGCCCCTTCCAGTGTCTATGCTGAAAGCTCTCTCTCTCTCTCTCTCTCTCTCTAGCCTTTTTACTTAATAAACTTTTACTTCACGAAGCTCTGAGTGACCAAAGCCAAATCTTTTTGATCCCAATGTGAATTCTTCTCCATGGAGATCAAGAATCAGACACCGTTCACGGTAATCTATCCACCATCATGTATCACTAGGAAGCAGGCACTATCTGATCAGCCATCATAAACAGCTGGGGCTCTGTAATGGTTTTAATTATGTTCCCCTAAAATTCTTATGTCAAAGTCCTAACACTCGGTATCTCAGAATGCCAATGTATTTGGGGGAAGGATGGTTAAGTTAAAATGAGATCACTAGAATAGGCTCTATTTTAATATGATGGTAGCCTTATGAGAAGAGGAGGTTAGAATATATGCAGGCACAGAGGGAAGACAGTATCAAGATATGGGTCTACCTCATCATGATAAAATGAAAATTCTGTAGGGAAGAATTTTGTCTGTCTTGTTCATAGCACTCTCCAGTAAGTGGATTAGTGCTCAGTAATTATTATTAAATAGAAAAGACTCAATAGAAGCTATTGAGTAAATAACATTTTTGTAAATGAGTAAACTTAAGAAAAGGGAATGTTTTTTCTTGGTTATTGCTTAAAAGGACATTGCCAGTGTTTACTGGAGGATTTTTTTACCCTTATTTTCATTTTATCTTATTGCCTCCATTTCTGAGCAATGATCCTTCTAATTGACACTGTCTTCTTTAAATAGTATCCCAGATTTTTATCCCCTATTTTATTGTTTTCCTACATGATGTTGAGAACATGAGTTTGGGGGCTGGAGATTATTGTAGAATGTGAAGTCAGATGGAGAAAGGCAAATATATTATATCACTTATATGCAGAATCTAAAAAAATGATACAAATGAACTTATTTATAAACCAGAAATAGACTCACAGACTTAGAAAACAAACTTACAGTTACCAAAAGGAGAAGATGGTGAGAGATAAATTGTGAGTTTTGGATTGACATACATACAACTATATTCAAAACAGATAACAAGGATCTATTGTATCGAACCATAATCAATATTCTGTAATAACCTAAATGGGAAAAGAATTTGAAAAAGAATTGAAATATATAGCTGAAATCACTTGCTGTATACCTGAAAGTAACATTGTAAATCAATTATATTGTACAAAGGAAAATCATGAGCCATAGAGTAGTAAAAAATAAAAACTATGTTCTAGCTTGCCATTCCTTTTTTTCTGTTATTGTTTATTTAAACATTAAGTACATCATTAAATTGATAGTAATAACTCTATTGCATACTTTGATTGCATCAGAATATTTTATTTGCAACTATTCAGCTTTCATAAGGTGATATTTATAATACCTATCTTTATCTATAGATAAAACAAAATTTGGGGCTTATTGATCTGCATAAAGGTGTGATTACTTTGTTAAATGGAGGATCAAAAACTGTTAATTTTTTGTGACATTAACTCAGTGGATCAAGGCAATATTCTTAAAAATAAATAAAAGAAAATTTAAAATAGTGCCTTTCAGACTTAGTATAAATATTTTATGCAAATTTGTTTAGCTATATTTTTATGTAAATTTATTTAACTATAGATGTATATTTGACATATTTTGCTTGCATAAATATATGATATGTAATGTGTATATTATGATTTTCAGGAAGGAAAGTTGTGATAATAGATTATGAGCATTTATATTTCACTGAAAAGATTGTAAAACAGGAATAACTTTCAGAATATTAGAAGAGAAAATAGTATCCAACATTTAAATGCATAGTTTTATATTATAAATGAGGATAATTTGGATTAGTAAAATTAAAATTTTTAAAAGTACTAATAGATTAATGGGAAATTTAATGTGGTAACTCAAGACTGCTGTGAATTTTTCAAATCTTGAAGCTTAAGGAATACAATGCTTTACGCTGCCCAAGCATGTACCTTTAGATCCATTCTACTCAAACTGAAATGGAAATTGAGTTAAGATTAATTTTTCAATAAACATACTTGTTTTATAATAAGTAAAATGACCTCGGAATTATTGTTTTTCTAACTTTGTTAAAAACAAAAACTATAGAAAACAAACTTACAGTTACCAAAAGGAGAAGATGGTGAGAGATAAATTGTGAGTTTTGGATTGACATACACAACTATATTCAAAACAGATAACAAGGATCTATTGTATCGAACCATAATCAATATTCTGTAATAACCTAAATGGGAAAAGAATTTGAAAAAGAATTGAAATATATAGCTGAAATCACTTGCTGTATACCTGAAAGTAACATTGTAAATCAATTATATTGTACAAAGGAAAATCATGAGCCATAGAGTAGTAAAAAATAAAAACTATGTTCTAGCTTGCCATTCCTTTTTTTCTGTTATTGTTTATTTAAACATTAAGTACATCATTAAATTGATAGTAATAACTCTATTGCATACTTTGATTGCATCAGAATATTTTATTTGCAACTATTCAGCTTTCATAAGGTGATATTTATAATACCTATCTTTATCTATAGATAAAACAAAATTTGGGGCTTATTGATCTGCATAAAGGTGTGATTACTTTGTTAAATGGAGGATCAAAAACTGTTAATTTTTTGTGACATTAACTCAGTGGATCAAGGCAATATTCTTAAAAATAAATAAAAGAAAATTTAAAATAGTGCCTTTCAGACTTAGTATAAATATTTTATGCAAATTTGTTTAGCTATATTTTTATGTAAATTTATTTAACTATAGATGTATATTTGACATATTTTGCTTGCATAAATATATGATATGTAATGTGTATATTATGATTTTCAGGAAGGAAAGTTGTGATAATAGATTATGAGCATTTATATTTCACTGAAAAGATTGTAAAACAGGAATAACTTTCAGAATATTAGAAGAGAAAATAGTATCCAACATTTAAATGCATAGTTTTATATTATAAATGAGGATAATTTGGATTAGTAAAATTAAAATTTTTAAAAGTACTAATAGATTAATGGGAAATTTAATGTGGTAACTCAAGACTGCTGTGAATTTTTCAAATCTTGAAGCTTAAGGGAATACAATGCTTTACGCTGCCCAAGCATGTACCTTTAGATCCATTCTACTCAAACTGAAATGGAAATTGAGTTAAGATTAATTTTTTTCAATAAACATACTTGTTTTATAATAAGTAAAATGACCTCGGAAATGTGATTGTTCTTTCTAACTTTGTTAATAAAAGGCATTCATTTAAATATATAATACAATTAGAGGCACTTATTAACTTCTTTACATTTTTTAATCCTTGTAATAATGAATTGATAATTTTTTTGTTCACATGGAATAACTGTCACCTTTTCATATAGTTGGCATTAAAACTGTCCTAATATAAGTGTTCAGAATAAGTACCAATTAAAAATATTATTACATCCTTATCATCTTCTGCCAGCTGGTCATTTATATTAATGTTGCACAGAGTTTTGAGGAAGCAGTTTATCAGTTGTAGGGCTTTTTGTTTGGCTAATTTTTTCACCTAATTAGTGAACAGTCTGGAAAAAAACCCCATATCTTTCGTATGGTTTCAAAAGTAACTAAGGTGGAAATCAAAATGAACTTTGAGCACATTTTATAGAAAAAAAAATCTCTCAGTTCTTCTTTATGAGACTTTCATGTCTGAATTCTACCTTTTCTGATATTAGAAACTCTCTTGTTTTACCAGTTTTAGCACGACAGACATATGCAGTCATCTATTTATTCTAAATCCTTCTGAATCACAGATATGTCTCTGACATACATAAAACAGTTGAATTTTGTTCTGTGGAACAATCTTATATTAAAAAGAAAATAAATTAACCCATTTTCACTGACAAACAAAATATATATGTTCTACTCTGTCAATTTTTAAAATTTATTTTATGTTTATATTTATTTATATTTACTAAGGTTCCATAGGTGAATTTCTTGCTCCCTCTCACCTTTAGCTTTATTAAAGATTTTAATTACCTTATAAAAGCTCCTAGCATTGATATCTGTAAACAAGAAGTGCTAATAAATGTTATTTTGCAGTTATTAAAGCTTTATACTGGAAAAGATCGTTGAGTCATGTAAGTCTGATTTGGGAATGGAATCCTTTCTATTATCTCAGGGTTAAAAACTTGTTTAAGTTTACACAATTAGAAAGTGATTCCTCCCTCATTCCCAAATTCCTATTTATTAGTGTGTTCATAAGAATATTTACCTTTATCACACCAACTTATAAAATTCCAACAGGCTTTTGTACAAGATATCCTTAAGTTCACCTTTACCAATTCTTAACTGAATGAGTTATGAACCACAGTTCCTTAATTCGCAAAATGACAATGATAACAATGTCTGTTAAATAATAATGTTTGTTAGAAAGATGAACTACTTCTCCATTAGCATATAGAGAAGTTGTGCAGTAGCTTATAGACAGCCCTCAATAGATGTTATTTTTCTCTTCTTTATATATATTTTTCCTCTTCCCTCGATGAAAGCAAGAATTATTGTGAGAACTTGAATATATAATACCTGTCTATGATAAAAAGATTCGGATGAATATCATGTATCTTTGGCCAACTTACACTTTTCTCATTAATTTTTTATTAAATTCAGTTTTATGTAAATGAGTTTTATCAGATTTCACCAAAAATTACTTCAGGAGGGGGCGTCAAGATGGCAGAGGAATGAGGGGAAGATTTCACCAGCTCCCCAATAGAATCACCAGAACTAGTCAAGAAATGAAACACTGGCTTCCCTGGTGGTCCAGTGGGTAAGGACACCGCCTTGCAGTGCAAGGGGCGCCGGTTCGAGCCCTGGCCTGGGAAGATCCCATGTGCTGTGGAGCGGCTGGACTGATGTGTCCAATTACCGAGCCGGAGCTCTGCAGCACATGCGCCCAGAGCCGGTGCTGTGCAACAAAAGAGGTCACTGCGATAGGAGGCCCACACGGGCCAAAGAACAAAGATAGCTGAAAATAGACAAATAGAAGCGGCCCGCCCACCCCCTCCCTCACCGCCCCCGCCTCAAAAAGAAGAAATGAAACACCACCAACAAACCAACCGCTAGGTGACAAAAGAACTCCTCAGGTTTACCAGAACTTTCCTGGAGTGCCTGTTCTGAGAGCTCTGTACCACAACCCCTACACTGGACCCAGTGGAGAGAGCGCTGGAAGTGCACCATTAGAGAACCTGGGAAGTTTGCCAGGAGAGAGCTTGGGAAGTGTGCTGGGAATGGAATCCTTTCTATTATCTCAGGGTTAAAAACTTGTTTAAGTTTACACAATTAGAAAGTGATTCCTCACTCATTCCCAAATTCCTATTTATTAGTGTGTTCATAAGAATATTTACCTTTATCACACCAACTTATAAAATTCCAACAGGCTTTTGTACAAGATATCCTTAAGTTCACCTTTACCAATTCTTAACTGAATGAGTTATGAACCACAGTTCCTTAATTCGCAAAATGACAATGATAACAATGTCTGTTAAATAATAATGTTTGTTAGAAAGATGAACTACTTCTCCATTAGCATATAGAGAAGTTGTGCAGTAGCTTATAGACAGCCCTCAATAGATGTTATTTTTCTCTTCTTTATATATATTTTTCCTCTTCCCTCGATGAAAGCAAGAATTATTGTGAGAACTTGAATATATAATACCTGTCTATGATAAAAAGATTCGGATGAATATCATGTATCTTTGGCCAACTTACACTTTTCTCATTAATTTTTTATTAAATTCAGTTTTATGTAAATGAGTTTTATCAGATTTCACCAAAAATTACTTCAGGAGGGGGCGTCAAGATGGCAGAGGAATGAGGGGAAGATTTCACCAGCTCCCCAATAGAATCACCAGAACTAGTCAAGAAATGAAACACTGGCTTCCCTGGTGGTCCAGTGGGTAAGGACACCGCCTTGCAGTGCAAGGGGCGCCGGTTCGAGCCCTGGCCTGGGAAGATCCCATGTGCTGTGGAGCGGCTGGACTGATGTGTCCAATTACCGAGCCGGAGCTCTGCAGCACATGCGCCCAGAGCCGGTGCTGTGCAACAAAAGAGGTCACTGCGATAGGAGGCCCACACGGGCCAAAGAACAAAGATAGCTGAAAATAGACAAATAGAAGCGGCCCGCCCACCCCCTCCCTCACCGCCCCCGCCTCAAAAAGAAGAAATGAAACACCACCAACAAACCAACCGCTAGGTGACAAAAGAACTCCTCAGGTTTACCAGAACTTTCCTGGAGTGCCTGTTCTGAGAGCTCTGTACCACAACCCCTACACTGGACCCAGTGGAGAGAGCGCTGGGAAGTGCACCATTAGAGAACCTGGGAAGTTTGCCAGGAGAGAGCTTGGGAAGTGTGCTGGGAGGACAGAAGGCAGTGCTCAGTGCAAAAATTCCACCGGGTCGTCGAGTGCCAGGTAAGTTGAGACACTGCTAGTGGGGGATTTTGGAGTGGAGCTGGGAAGTCCCTGGTGGGTTGCTGCCCAGAGACCTGGCTTGAGCCAGACGGGGAACCTCGTGCCTGCATTTGGAGGTTGGTCCCATATCTTGAAGTGCGCCTGCGCCAGCAGCCTGAAGAGTCCGTGCAGCCCCAGAGCTGCAGCAGGGAAGCCGTTATCCTGAAGGTGGCAGAGAGTTGTGGAAGAGGAAATCAGGAGAAGAGCAGAGATTGGAGGCTACCAGCAGGTGCACAATGGAACCTGGGAACCCCCACCAGCAGGGGACCACGCCCACGGTTCCTGCCCGACGGACTTGGAGCAGCCTGCTGCACTGGCCAGCACCTGAGCTCGCAGAAAAGCCTTTGTTTTGCTGAAAACAACAGAAACCATAGCAACCGCCTTTGCAAGGGAAAGAATACATCATGAAGAGAACATCATCAAGAGCAAACTGGTGGAAGGTCCACGCACAGATGAGAAGATAAAAACCAGGGACAGTATTTATCCTTTTTTGTTTGTTTTGTTTTGTTTATTTTCTTGTTTGCTTTGGTTTTTTGTCTCTTGTTAATTTTTTTTTTCTTTTTTAACCTTTTTTTTTTTATTTTAATTTAAACTTTTAATTTTGCTTCCTTTCTGCCACTGCTTCCTCTATGTTCTAAATTTAAAATCTTTTTTGATCTACTACTATCCTCTATATAAATATTTCCTATCTTCCTGTCTCTATTGATCTCTTCAAGCTGCACCAAACTCTACAACACACTAATATTTGTTACCTAACCGTACAAAATCCTTGCAAGACGAATCTATTTCTCTCATTACCCATACACTTTCCTCCTCCTCACCCCCCAAGACTTGTCTTAGGAAAAACTGCTTTCATTGTAATATTCCAAGCTGGGACCTTGCCCTGGATCTATTTTTCCAGGCAGTATTTTAATTAATTTAGAGCATAATGGTCAGGTACCATCTTTGATTGCACCATTTGCCAGAAAAATTTCCTATGCTTTATCTCTGTAAGACTGTTCAGTTGTGGTTATTGATGTGTATGTATGTATATTTTTCCACTATGTTAGAAAATATCTGCATGATTTTATGACTGTCACCCATCAGGGATGCACCTCTTGTCCCTCGTATGCTAGTATTTGAACTAGTATCACTGAACGCCATAGCACACCAGACATAGAGCCGACACCCCCAGGCCAGACATCAAACCAAGGATCCTTGGAGTGGAAGCCCTGATTCCAAGACACCGCACTATCAAAAACATACAACACTAGAGATTCTTCACCTGCAAATAAGACCTAACACCACCTAAGACACAAACCACTGAACCTTTTCACAAGGACAGAAACCCAAAGGAAAGGAGAATTCAACCATGAAGTCTGGTGGGAAAAAGAACTCCACACACAGAGACACACACAAAGAATCAAAAATTAACATAAAAATGAAAAGACAGAGAAACACTGCACAAATGAAGGAACGAACTAGAGCAACACAGCTGCAGATGACAGAAGAGGAGATAGACAAAGTATCTGAAAGAGAATTCAGAATAGCGATACTAGTGAGGATTCAAAACACCAAAAACAGAATATTAGAGGAAATTAGTGCACTGAAAAGAGACATGCAAGAAATGAAAAATAAGCAAATAGAGACAAACAACTCAATTGCTGAACTCAAGAATACTATAGAAGGTCTCAACAGTAGAGTATCAGAGGCAGAAGAACAGATAAGTGAGCTGGAAGACAGAATGCTGGAAATGACTGCTGAACAAAGCACAAAGAATCAAAAGAACTGAGGATAGCCTCAGAGGCCTATGGGACAATCTCTACCACACCACCGTTAGAATTATAGGAGTCCCAGAAGAAGAAGAGGGAAAGAAAGGCTATGAAAAAATTCTTGAAGAGGTTATAGTTGCAAACTTCCCCAGCATGGGAAAGGAAATAGTCAACCAAATCCAAGAAGCACAAAGTGTTCCATGCAGGATAAAGCCCAGAAGAAACACACCAAGGCACATTCTAATCAAATGAACAGAGACTAAATATAAAGACAGAATACTTAAAGCAACTAGGAACAAACAACAAGTAACATATAAAGGAAACCCCATATGTTTAACTGCTGATCTTTCCACAGAAACCCTGCATGCCAGAAGAGAATGTCAGGACACACTGAAACGGCTAAAAGAGAATAACCTACAGCCAAGAATTCTTTACTGGGCAAGGGTCTCATTCAGAATCGATGGAGAAGTCAAAAGCTTCACAGATAAGCAAAAGCTAAAAGAATTCTGTACCATGAAACCAGCACTACAACAAATCTTAAAGGGCTTGATATAGCCAATAAATACAAGAGTAGGAGAAGTCCTACAAATCAACCCCCAAATATCTAAGAAGATGACAATAGGAACATTCATATCAATAATTACTTTGAATGTAAATCGACTCAATGCTCCAACCAAAAGACACAGGCTGGCTGAATGGATTCCGAAGCAAGACCCGTATATATGCTGTTTACAAGAGACCCACTTCAGACCTAGAGACACTCATAGACTGAAAGTGAGAGGCTGGAAAAAGATATTCCATGCAAATGGAAATCAAAAGAAAGCTGGAGTAGAAATTCTCATATCACACAGTAGACTTTAAAGTAAAGAAGATTATAAGAGACAAGACAGGTCACTACATCATGATTAAGGGATCTGTCCAAGAGGAAGACATTACAGTCATGAATATCTTTGCACCCAACACAGGTGGGCCTCAATACATAAGACAGATACTTTCAGACATAAAAGAAGAAATCAAAAATAGCACAGTAATAGTAGGAGACTTTAACACTCCTCTCACACCAAGGGACAGATTATCAAAACAGAAAATTAATAAAGAAACATGAGCCTTAAATGACACACTAGAAGAGATGTACCTCACAGATATATTTAGGACTTTCCATCCCTAAGTAGAAGAATACACTTTCTTCTCAAGTGCTCATGGAACATTCTCCAGGATAGACCACATCTTGGGCCACAAATCAAACCTCAGTCAATTCAAGAAAACTGAAATTATATCAACCATCTTCTTGGACCACAGTGCAATGAGACTAGAGGTCAACTGCAGGGAAAAAACCACTAAAAACACAAACACATGGAGATTAAACAACACATACCTAAAAAACCAACTGATTACCGGGTAAATCAATGGAGAAATAAAATAATTCCTAGAAGAAAATGACAATGAACACATGACAGTGCAAAACCTATGGGATACCGCAAAAGCAATTCTAAGAGGGAAATTTATAGCAATACAATCCTACCTCAAGAAACTAGGAAAATCTCATACAGACGACCTTACCTTATGCTTAAAACAACTGGAGAAAGAAGAACAAAAACACCCCAAAGCCAGCAGAAGAAGGGAAATCATAAAGATCAGAACAGAAATAAATGAAAAAGAAATGAAAGAAACAATAGTAAAGATAAATACAACGAAAATCTGGTACTTCGAAAAGGTAAACAAAATTGACAAACCACTGGCTGGACTCATCAAGAAAAAAAGAGAGAAGAACCAGATCAACAAAAATTACTTCAGAGATAGTATTTTTATGACATCTATTATATCTGGGAACTATTAAACTGCTAAGGAGGAAAACCTTACCGGTAAATATCTGGTTGTCCAAGGATGCACAGATAACACCTTTAAATTCTTATTTTATATGAGCTAATCATAAATGAGAACTCTTTTTGATCTGTTACTTAGCATCATTCTACCATTGCAAAATGCTAACATTGCAAAATCTTAGTTCTATGGCTATATTTTAAAATGAAAATTATTACAAGTATCTATTCCTGTACCTTCACAAAGTACAAGAATTAAAAAAAAAAAAATCTGTCTTGTATTGGTAGTTCAAGTTTGCAAACTACCTGGCAAAATTTCCAAAGACTTTTAGCCTGGCAAAGAGAGCAGCCTACTTTAAAAAGAAGAAGATTGTTACACTAACCGAGTTTAAAAGGAATGAAAAATTTGCATGTAGAATATAGAAAAGAGAGACATAAAAAAATAAAAAGAGAGACATAGGGAACAAACTTATGGACATTGAGGGGAGGGAGGAGTAGGTGAGATGTGTGGAAAGAGTAACATGGAAACTTTACCATATGCAAAATAGATAAATGATGGAAATTTGCTGTAAGACTAAGGGAATTCAAACAAGGGCTCTGTAACAACATGGAGGCGTAGGATGGGGAGGTGGATTTCAGGAGGGAAGGAACATAGGGATATATATATCTCCCCTATCCAAAGTTCTCAGACATTTCTCTCTCTCTCTCTCTCTCTATATATATATATATATGTATATGTATATGTATATGTATATGTATATGTATATGTAGGAAACAATTCTTTAGTTGTTTGTGCTCTAGTTGTGATGGGCTGGCATCTCATTGCCGTGGCTTATCTTGTTGCAGAACATGAGGTCTGGAGTGTGGGATCAGTAAGTTATGTTACACAGGTTTAGTTGTTTCTTGCCTGGTGGAATATTCTGGGACCAGACATTGAACCCTTGTATGCTGTGAGCTGTTGACACACCTCAGAGTGAAGCCTCTTCCTGCAGCCATGTTCTGTGTGGTTTTTTGTTTTTCAATCCAGAGATGCTGCTGCTGCTGCTCCTCTAGCAGTGAGCGCTGCCCCACTTCTTTGCCACTGTTCCTGCCCCACCGCCCGGCTGCGCCTGGCCTGCCAACCAGGAGATGGAGGTGGTGCTAGGGTGGGCACTGAGGCTGGTGCTGTGGCCCTGCCACTTTTTTGTTGTTGTTCATACAAGGGTAACTTTATTAATGCAAAGAACTGAACATAATTTGAAAGGACATTTTTCAAAGGATTCCACCTCCATCCCATCTTCTCCTAACTTTGATCTTCACTGAGAAATTGTGCAAGGTTAAGTTTGCTGTTTTCTAGTGCTGCAGTTTTGGCTCGTCTTGGATCTGTTACTTAGCATCATTCTACCATTGCAAAATGCTAACATTGCAAAATCTTAGTTCTATGGCTATATTTTAAAATGAAAATTATTACAAGTATCTATTCCTGTACCTTCACAAAGTACAAGAATTAAAAAAAAAAAAATCTGTCTTGTATTGGTAGTTCAAGTTTGCAAACTACCTGGCAAAATTTCCAAAGACTTTTAGCCTGGCAAAGAGAGCAGCCTACTTTAAAAAGAAGAAGATTGTTACACTAACCGAGTTTAAAAGGAATGAAAAATTTGCATGTAGAATATAGAAAAGAGAGACATAAAAAAATAAAAAGAGAGACATAGGGAACAAACTTATGGACATTGAGGGGAGGGAGGAGTAGGTGAGATGTGTGGAAAGAGTAACATGGAAACTTTACCATATGCAAAATAGATAAATGATGGAAATTTGCTGTAAGACTAAGGGAATTCAAACAAGGGCTCTGTAACAACATGGAGGCGTAGGATGGGGAGGTGGATTTCAGGAGGGAAGGAACATAGGGATATATATATCTCCCCTATCCAAAGTTCTCAGACATTTCTCTCTCTCTCTCTCTCTCTCTCTCTATATATATATATATATGTATATGTATATGTATATGTATATGTATATGTATATGTAGGAAACAATTCTTTAGTTGTTTGTGCTCTAGTTGTGATGGGCTGGCATCTCATTGCCGTGGCTTATCTTGTTGCAGAACATGAGGTCTGGAGTGTGGGATCAGTAAGTTATGTTACACAGGTTTAGTTGTTTCTTGCCTGGTGGAATATTCTGGGACCAGACATTGAACCCTTGTATGCTGTGAGCTGTTGACACACCTCAGAGTGAAGCCTCTTCCTGCAGCCATGTTCTGTGTGGTTTTTTGTTTTTCAATCCAGAGATGCTGCTGCTGCTGCTCCTCTAGCAGTGAGCGCTGCCCCACTTCTTTGCCACTGTTCCTGCCCCACCGCCGGCTGCGCCTGGCCTGCCAACCAGGAGATGGAGGTGGTGCTAGGGTGGGCACTGAGGCTGGTGCTGTGGCCCTGCCACTTTTTTGTTGTTGTTCATACAAGGGTAACTTTATTAATGCAAAGAACTGAACATAATTTGAAAGGACATTTTTTCAAAGGATTCCACCTCCATCCCATCTTCTCCTAACTTTGATCTTCACTGAGAAATTGTGCAAGGTTAAGTTTGCTGTTTTCTAGTGCTGCAGTTTTGGCTCGTCTTGGTAATCTCATCTTCATTTCTGATTCTGGCTCTGGAACTTCATGATCACTTTCAGAGTTAGCCTCAGCCTCCGCAATTTGATGTTCCCTGTTCATTGTAGCTGACACTATCACTTTTCTCCATCTTATGTTGGTCTTTTGCTGAGTGGACTTCATTCAGGTTGCTTTTTCTTTCTGGAAAGGAATTATGTATACCTCTTTATCCTTTTCATCTTTACTTTGAATAACATTCATAGTTGTGATGTCATCCTGTGTTGCTATAACTTGGTCACTACATTCTTTAATTCCTTTTTGTTACTGAAATCTTCATTTTCTCCAAAGTTCTCAGACATTTTCTATCTTTTACTTGCTCCAGAATCTCACTGAACAAACCAGAAAATCTTTAGCAAGATTTCTACTGAGTTCAAAGGACTCAAAGTTTTCATGTAGACCCGAATTTCTGATGAATGTGGACATGTTAGGATCGTGTTGCAAATTTTTCTAGCCAGACTGTCATGAACTGTTAAAGCCTGATAATCACGGGAATTCTTGGCTTGAGGATTTAACCACGTGGTCTTGTCAAATCTAAAAGTACCTCAGCAGCATTAGTGATATGTATTTCAGCTAAAGAAGATGCAGGGGCATTGGCCAGTGTTTGCAGAGTTGAAAGGAAGGCCTCTTAGTCCTGCTTGCATAAGCAAACATGGGGAAGAACATGCCTAAGCAATGTTGAAGATTATTAAGAGCTTATAAAGAGTGCAAAGAGCTAGTATGAACATCTGGAATGCTCTGCTGGATAATCAGTGGAACAGTAATCACTAGAGCCTTAAGTATTGGGGCAGGAGAAAAAACTGGAACTCAAATAAAAGTCCAGTTGCAGGATATGGTTAGCCAAAAAGTATGAACATGAAGGGAGAGCTCATGAAGAATTCTGCCACAGTGGGACAGGGTGAGTTTGTAGAATCATCTGTAGCTTCACTCTGATTAGCGCAGTATGACTAATCTATGAAAGCAGTGGCTTTTGTTTTCATTTTCCCTTCCAAACCTCACATAAGTTACTTTCATTGGCAAATTCTAACCTAGAGCTTACATGGAAGAAGATTTTGAAAAAATAATTTTTATCTTTACTCAGATTGTATTTGGGCTTCCCAGGTGGCACAGGATAAATAATCTACCTGCCTATGCAGGACATGAAAGAGACATGGGTTCCATCCCTGGGTTGGGAAGATCCTCTGGAGTAGAAAATGGCACCTACTTCAGTACTTTGTTTTGTCTTTTTTTAAAAAGATTTATTTATTTTTGGGCGGGGGTCGGGTTGGGGAGGGAGGAGAGTGGGCGGGCCACTTCCATTGGTCTTTCATTTTTCCATTTTCATCCGTCTTTTGTTCTTTGGCTCCTGTGGGCCTCCCATCGCAGTGGCCTCTGTTGTCACAGAGCACTGCCTCTGGGTGCATATGCTCCAGAGCTCCGGCTCAGCAACTGGACACATCGGTCCAGCCGCTCTGCAGCACGTGGGATCTTCCCAGGCCAGGTATCTAACTGGCGCCCCTTGCACTGCAAGGCAGTGTCCTTACCCACTGGACCACCAGGGGAAGCCCTACTTCAGTACTCTTGCCTGGAAAATACCATGAACAGAGGAGCCTGGTGGGTTACAGTCATAAGGTTGCAAAGAGTTGGACAAAACTGAGCATGCACACACACGATTATGTTAGAGACAGGTATAGAAAAGGTCATCTAGAACTGTTATAATGTTTTATTTATATTAAGAAGTAATTATCTTCCTATTTATAGAACAAATTATCTTTTACATGTATTACCATAAAATGAAATACAGACAAACAATAAGTGATCAGAAATTCAGTATAAGACTATGTTAGTGATTGCTTTCCAACTTTTCCCCTGGATTAAAGCTGCAGATATGTTTCTAATGAGCAGCCGTGTTTAAAAACAACTGGACTGGGCTTCCCTGGTGGTCCAGTGGGTAAAGAGTTCATCTTGCAGTGTAAGGAGTACCAGTTCGATCTCTGGCCGTTGAAGATTCCACAGGCTGAGGAACAGCTGGGCCAGTGTGTGCAATTACAAGTCAGCGCTCTGGAGCACATGTGCCCAGAGCCGGTACTCTGCAATGAGAGAGGCCACTGCAATGGGAGGCCCGCACAGGCCGCACAGAATAAAAATGGATGAAAATAAATAGTAAATAAAAAACCAATAAAAGAGGCCAAAATTAAACAAAAAAGATACATATCTAAGGAATAATTTCAGAGATCTTTATAAAAATAAATAAAAATAAAAACTAGACTATGTGATAATCTTTTACTTTCATCTAATTTGTCTATTTCATATTCAGTGTTTCTATTTCATTTAGTTTATTTTGTCCATTTTCTCTTGTCTTTTTTATGTTCTTTCGTAAATCTTTATTAAGTATAGTGGAAAATCTTTTTTAAACATATAAATATAGCATTCATAATATATATATTTTAGGAATCTTATAACATTTTGCCTACCTAAAAAATGTATGACATTTTGATTCTACTTGTTTGGCTGAGTATGAATAGAATGCTAGATTTCTATTTAAAAAAGTAGATGTGCTACAGGTAGCAAAAGGAACTATAGTCAATATGTTGTAATAACCTATAATAGAAAATAATCTCAACGGTAATATATGTGTATATGTATAACTGAATTACTATGGTATGCACCTGAAACATTGTAAGTCAACTATATTTCAATAAAATATATATATTAAGAAATAACTCAGTCCAGATTGTAGCCTCTCTTTGTGTATGAATGTGCTAATCTTAACATTGAGAGATAAAATTAAAAAGAATGTTTTCTTAGATAAATGTTGAGAATAACACATTGCCATAATTTATATTTCATCTTACTGATATTTGTTTTCAAAAGTATTATAACAGCTTCTTTAACTTATTAAAAGAAATGGAAGATTTCTGTTGGCTTAATGCTGTTAATCTTCTCTGAGCCTCAAATTGCAGTGAAGCTGAGCAGACTGTGCATGAATTAGAGTTTGATATTCTTTTATATTGAAGCATATTCTATACCCAATAATTTGCAAGAATATTAAGCATACATCTCTGAGTTTAAAAAAATGAACTCACATGTTTGACTGTTATCTAGATCAAGATCTAGAATATTATCACCCCACAGCAAAAGTCTATCAATGAGGTGTCCAAACAAAATATTATAACATATATCACTATAGATAAAATTTGAATGTTTTCTGTGTTACATAATTCGAATCTAACAGCATGTATCATTTGTGCTTGGCTTCTTCTATTCACTATTATTTCTGAGATTCATTCTTATGTGGAAGTAGTTCATTGAATGGTATTTCACTATATGGGTATAACAGACCACATTTATATTTCATTATTGATGGGCATTTTGATTGTTTCCAGTTTGGAGATATTACAAATAATGATGTTAAAAAATGTTTGTATATGCTCTTAGAAGCACATGTATGTTTCTGGAATGGAATTGATGAGTATTTTCAGCTTTAGTAAACACTGCAAACTTTGTTCCAAAGTGGAATTCTAGTTTGTACTCCTACCAAGAGGACAGAAAAGTCCTAGCTCTCTACATTGTCACCAACAATTGAGATAATCAGTTGTTATTTTATTTTAACCTCTGGCAGACGTGCAATGTTATTTTTCATTTCTCTGGTGACTGATTAATGATGTTGCATATTTTTTCATATGTTATCAGCCATTTACTTATACTCTTTTATGAAGTCTTGGTTCAAAGTTTGACTTTGTACTGGTATGTCTGCTTTTTTATTATTGATTTGTAGCAGCTTTTTTCTGGATTTGGATACATTCTTTATTGGTTTCACATGATGCAAATATCTGTTACTTTGTGGCTTAATTTTCACTTTCTTAGTATTTTTTGATGGACAGAATCTCTTAATGATGATATCTGATTAATCTTAAATATTTTGTTTCTTATATACTTACTCAAAAATTATTGTCTGACCTAGGGTATTGAGGATATTTGCCTATGATGACTTCTAAAAGCTTTATTGTTTTAACTTTCAGATTTAGGTCTATAATCTATCTGAATTGTTATTTGTGTGTTTTAGAGGAAAAGACATTATTTTTCTTATAGGTTCCAACTGATCCAGCATCATTTCAAAAAGACCATCTTTTTTCTCGTTCCAGTGCAGTGACACTTTGGCATAACCAGGTGACAATAGGAGTCAGTATGCTATTCTTTGTTTGCTGAGCTATTTGCCTATACTTGCACCTATTTGTTTTGGTTGCTAAGTTGTGTCTCTTTTGTGACCCCATGGACTTTAGCCTCACCAGGTTTCTCTGTCTATAAGGTTTACAAGGCAGGGATATTGGAGTGGGATGCCATTTCTTTCTTCACGGAATAGAATTTTGTCCAAACAAAATATATAAAACTATAGATAAAATTTGAATGTTTTCTGTGTTACATAATTCGAATCTAACAGCATGTATCATTTGTGCTTGGCTTCTTCTATTCACTATTATTTCTGAGATTCATTCTTATGTGGAAGTAGTTCATTGAATGGTATTTCACTATATGGGTATAACAGACCACATTTATATTTCATTATTGATGGGCATTTTGATTGTTTCCAGTTTGGAGATATTACAAATAATGATGTTAAAAAATGTTTGTATATGCTCTTAGAAGCACATGTATGTTTCTGGAATGGAATTGATGAGTATTTTCAGCTTTAGTAAACACTGCAAACTTTGTTCCAAAGTGGAATTCTAGTTTGTACTCCTACCAAGAGGACAGAAAAGTCCTAGCTCTCTACATTGTCACCAACAATTGAGATAATCAGTTGTTATTTTATTTTAACCTCTGGCAGACGTGCAATGTTATTTTTCATTTCTCTGGTGACTGATTAATGATGTTGCATATTTTTTCATATGTTATCAGCCATTTACTTATACTCTTTTATGAAGTCTTGGTTCAAAGTTTGACTTTGTACTGGTATGTCTGCTTTTTTATTATTGATTTGTAGCAGCTTTTTTCTGGATTTGGATACATTCTTTATTGGTTTCACATGATGCAAATATCTGTTACTTTGTGGCTTAATTTTCACTTTCTTAGTATTTTTTGATGGACAGAATCTCTTAATGATGATATCTGATTAATCTTAAATATTTTGTTTCTTATATACTTACTCAAAAATTATTGTCTGACCTAGGGTATTGAGGATATTTGCCTATGATGACTTCTAAAAGCTTTATTGTTTTAACTTTCAGATTTAGGTCTATAATCTATCTGAATTGTTATTTGTGTGTTTTAGAGGAAAAGACATTATTTTTCTTATAGGTTCCAACTGATCCAGCATCATTTCAAAAAGACCATCTTTTTTCTCGTTCCAGTGCAGTGACACTTTGGCATAACCAGGTGACAATAGGAGTCAGTATGCTATTCTTTGTTTGCTGAGCTATTTGCCTATACTTGCACCTATTTGTTTTGGTTGCTAAGTTGTGTCTCTTTTGTGACCCCATGGACTTTAGCCTCACCAGGTTTCTCTGTCTATAAGGTTTACAAGGCAGGGATATTGGAGTGGGATGCCATTTCTTTCTTCACGGATCTTCCCTACTCAGAGATCAAGCCCACATCTCCTGCTAGTCAGGTGGATTCTTCAGCATTGAGCTGCCTGGGAAGTGCTATGTTGCACTCTTTTTACTATAGATTTACATGGCACTGTACAACATCCAGGTTTCTTTTCATCTTCTAAGCAATCTTACATTTTGGACCTTTTCCATATAAATAAGAATATATAGAAAACGTTCTTATATTCTATGTAAGAATAAGTTCTTATTCTTGAATAAGAACTATAATTCTTGCTCTAGAATAAGTTTGTAAATTTCTATAAAACAAAATAATGTGCCATAATCTTGACTGAAATTGTGAGAAGTATTTTAAGGCTATGCAGTATCTATTTCTTAACACATTTTTATCCATGACTGTTAGTATCTACTGAAGAAAGTTGCCTGAAACAATATGATGGTCATATTTACCTAATTATGATTTGTTCCTAATTCTACTATTCCTACTCTTTTGGTAAACTTGTTAGTTGTGATTATACTGTAAAATGATCATTGTCTACTTTATATTCAGTCTCAGTATTAGATCCTGTTTGTTATTATTTTTGAAACTTTTATTTAAAAAAATATGCATGCTTATAGCTTCTAGGTATTTTTATTAGACAGAGCTAAAAATACACACACATGGAAAGACCTATAAGTCTTTGTTTATTTATCGCCATCTGTTAACACTTTATCTAATTCCAATCAAAAGTCACAGGCTTCATTCTTGTCTTCATCTTTCTTATGTTTTAATTTCTTTCTGGTATCCATTATTTATTTTTTAATGACCTCTTTGCTTAACCATTCCTCAGTCCTGCCAGGCAATGACATAATGTCTCAGTTATATTTACCTCTTATATCTTGGTCACCTTGATAAAAGGAAAGAAAATGAAAAGAAATTGAAACAATACTTTTGAAGGGAAAAGACAGACAAATGACAAGAAAGAAATAATAGATGAAGTGAACAAGATGGATTAAACTAACAGTGCTCATTCATATGTCACCTCAGCAGCAATAACCTGGCAACCATAAATGGGGAAAAGTGCCTTTGTAGGAGCTTTGGGCTCAGGGTAGGAGGTAGTGAAAATTCAGTGGAGTCCCATACTTAAAACAGTCATATTGAGAAGGCATGTCTTTACTCAAGAGGTTGACTTACCAACTGTGGTCTTTATTACAGACCCAGAAACAGTTCTGTACCCCTTAGCAGTGGGGTACAGCACCTTTAGCCATGGTCCTGTTACCAGCACTTACTATGGGGCTGGAGGAGTTGTTCACCAGTGTAACGGTATATTGATCATGAAGCATCATGTGTATATGATAGTGCCCAAGGGAACTTTATAAGCTTTAGTAACCTACATCAAAGAAATGGAGATCTGTAAGTTGTCTGACAGAGAATTCAAATAGTTCTCTTAAACTCGGTGAAATGCAAGAGAACACAGATAAACAACTGACAAAATCAGGATAAAAATGCACTAATAGAATGAGAAGTTTAATAAGGAAATAGAAACCATAAAAAAGAACCAAAGAAATTCTGGAATTGAAGAATGCAATGAACATTTAAATATAAAATGCAAATATCAAATTTCAAAATTCAGGCTTAAATTGAAGCAATGAGGGAAACCCAGTAGACCGTACAAGTATGACCTAAATTAAATCCCTTTTGCTTATGGTATGGAGGTAATGAACAGATTTATGAGATTAGATCTGATAGAGTGCCTGAAGAACTATTGATAGAGGCTCATAACATTGTACAGGAGGCAGTGGCCAAAAACATCCTCAAGAAAAAGAAAGCAAATTGGTTGCCTGAGGAGGCTTTACAAATAGCTGAGGAAAGAAGAAAAGTGAAAGATAAATAAAAAAAGGAAAAGAAAATACCCAACCGAATGCAGAGTTTCAGAGAAGAGCAAGGAGAGATAAGAAGTCATTAAATGAACAATGCAAAGAAATAGAGGAAAACAATAGACTGAGAAAGACTAGAGATCTCTTCAAGAAAATCAGAGATACCAAGGGAATATTTCATGCAAAGAAGGTCACAGTAAAGGACCCAAACAGTAAGAAAAGTGAATTCCAGAAAAACATCTACTTCTTCTTTACTGAGCACATGAAAATCTTTGATTGTGCAAATCAAAGCAAACTGTGGAAAATTCTTAAAGATATGGGAGTACCAGGACAATACCTATCTCCTGAGAAACATATATATATATATATGGGTCAAGAAGAAACAACTAGAACTGGACATGAAACAATGGGCTGGTAAAAATTGGGAAAGGAGTACAACAAGACTAGATATTGTCTACCTGCTTATTTAACTTTATTTAATCTGCAGAGTACATCATGAGAAATGCCAGCCTGAATGAATCACAAGCTGGAATCAAGATTTCCAAGGAGATACCATCAATCTAAGGTAAGCAGATGACACCATCCTAATGGCAGAAAGTGAAGAGAAACTAAAGAGCCTCTTGATCAAGGTGAAGGATAAGAGTGAAAGCTGGCTTGAAGTTCAACATTCAGAAAACTAAGATGGTTGCATCTGGTCCTACCATGTCATGGCAAATAGAAGGGGAAAAAGCGGCAGATTTTATTTTCTTGGTTCCAAAATCACTGCAGCCATGAAGTTAAAAGACACCTAACTCTCTGGAAGGAAAGCTATGACAAACCTAGACAGTGTATTAAAAAGCAGAGACATCACTTTGCCAACAAAGATACATCTAGTCAAAGCTATGGTTTTTCCAGTAGTCATGTACTGATGTGAGAGTTGGACTGTAAAGAAGTCTGATCACTGAAGAATTGGTGCCTTCAAACTGTGGAGATGGAGATGACTCTTGCAAGGAGATCAAACCAATCAACCTTTAAGGAAATTATCCCCGAATATTCATTGGAGGGACTGATGCTGAAGCTCTAATAATTTGGCTACCTGATGCAAAGAGACAGCTCATTGGAAAAAAACCTGATGTTGGGAAAAGAGAAAGCGAAAAGAGAAGGGGATGACAGAGGATGAGATGGTTGGATGATATCACTGAGTCAATGGACATGAGTTTGAGCAGGAAATGAACAATGCAAAGAAATAGAGGAAAACAATAGACTGAGAAAGACTAGAGATCTCTTCAAGAAAATCAGAGATACCAAGGGAATATTTCATGCAAAGAAGGTCACAGTAAAGGACCCAAACAGTAAGAAAAGTGAATTCCAGAAAAACATCTACTTCTTCTTTACTGAGCACATGAAAATCTTTGATTGTGCAAATCAAAGCAAACTGTGGAAAATTCTTAAAGATATGGGAGTACCAGGACAATACCTATCTCCTGAGAAACATATATATATATATATGGGTCAAGAAGAAACAACTAGAACTGGACATGAAACAATGGGCTGGTAAAAATTGGGAAAGGAGTACAACAAGACTAGATATTGTCTACCTGCTTATTTAACTTTATTTAATCTGCAGAGTACATCATGAGAAATGCCAGCCTGAATGAATCACAAGCTGGAATCAAGATTTCCAAGGAGATACCATCAATCTAAGGTAAGCAGATGACACCATCCTAATGGCAGAAAGTGAAGAGAAACTAAAGAGCCTCTTGATCAAGGTGAAGGATAAGAGTGAAAGCTGGCTTGAAGTTCAACATTCAGAAAACTAAGATGGTTGCATCTGGTCCTACCATGTCATGGCAAATAGAAGGGGAAAAAGCGGCAGATTTTATTTTCTTGGTTCCAAAATCACTGCAGCCATGAAGTTAAAAGACACCTAACTCTCTGGAAGGAAAGCTATGACAAACCTAGACAGTGTATTAAAAAGCAGAGACATCACTTTGCCAACAAAGATACATCTAGTCAAAGCTATGGTTTTTCCAGTAGTCATGTACTGATGTGAGAGTTGGACTGTAAAGAAGTCTGATCACTGAAGAATTGGTGCCTTCAAACTGTGGAGATGGAGATGACTCTTGCAAGGAGATCAAACCAATCAACCTTTAAGGAAATTATCCCCGAATATTCATTGGAGGGACTGATGCTGAAGCTCTAATAATTTGGCTACCTGATGCAAAGAGACAGCTCATTGGAAAAAAAAACCTGATGTTGGGAAAATAGAAAGCAAAAAGAGAAGGGGATGACAGAGGATGAGATGGTTGGATGATATCACTGAGTCAATGGACATGAGTTTGAGCAGGCTTCTGGAGATGGTGAAGGACAGGGAAGTACTACACCCCTGAGAATGAAAATTTGTGATGAAGAGAAGCTCTGAGTATGAAGAATAATTCCAATAATATTTTCATTAAAACAATGACTGTGAGAGGTTTTGCAGAGGATAGGATAAAGACATTTCTGTCTTATAATAATCAATTTATAGTTAGCAACTATCCACACATATATATCACTTCATTATGTTTAAATAGTACACATAATTCAGAATTTAATATGCTATTTTACATGTTATAAAGAATCAAGAAGATCAGAGCACACCTCTGTGTTATGTTGGTACATGTGGCACAATTCTAAATGGGATGAATAGTAATATACACATATTTCTCTATTATGCATACAGTAATTTAACCAGCTAGGAAATGAAACTTTTATTTTAAGAAGGAATTGAGTTTTAAACAACCTTTGTATTTCTAAGAAGTTAGATCAAAGTAAATTCTATTATTTGTGTGTGTTCTCTAAATAAAAATAATACTTTAGTCTGGAAAATACATAATCCTCTTGTGAACAATTGGTGGTTAATTATACTCATGAAAAATGTTATTTAGATCTCACCTTTGTATTTATCATTATCATTCTTTTGTAGAACCTGAGATAGGAAACTGACTCTAAATGGGGTCCTTGTTTTATGATAAAAAGGTTTTAAGAAGATACTCGATGACTTAAAATGTGACCAGACACTTTGCCAACAAAGATACATCTAGTCAAAGCTATGGTTTTCCAGTAGTCATGTACTGATGTGAGAGTTGGACTGTAAAGAAGTCTGATCACTGAAGAATTGGTGCCTTCAAACTGTGGAGATGGAGATGACTCTTGCAAGGAGATCAAACCAATCAACCTTTAAGGAAATTATCCCCGAATATTCATTGGAGGGACTGATGCTGAAGCTCTAATAATTTGGCTACCTGATGCAAAGAGACAGCTCATTGGAAAAAAAAACCTGATGTTGGGAAAATAGAAAGCAAAAAGAGAAGGGGATGACAGAGGATGAGATGGTTGGATGATATCACTGAGTCAATGGACATGAGTTTGAGCAGGCTTCTGGAGATGGTGAAGGACAGGGAAGTACTACACCCCTGAGAATGAAAATTTGTGATGAAGAGAAGCTCTGAGTATGAAGAATAATTCCAATAATATTTTCATTAAAACAATGACTGTGAGAGGTTTTGCAGAGGATAGGATAAAGACATTTCTGTCTTATAATAATCAATTTATAGTTAGCAACTATCCACACATATATATCACTTCATTATGTTTAAATAGTACACATAATTCAGAATTTAATATGCTATTTTACATGTTATAAAGAATCAAGAAGATCAGAGCACACCTCTGTGTTATGTTGGTACATGTGGCACAATTCTAAATGGGATGAATAGTAATATACACATATTTCTCTATTATGCATACAGTAATTTAACCAGCTAGGAAATGAAACTTTTATTTTAAGAAGGAATTGAGTTTTTAAACAACCTTTGTATTTCTAAGAAGTTAGATCAAAGTAAATTCTATTATTTGTGTGTGTTCTCTAAATAAAAATAATACTTTAGTCTGGAAAATACATAATCCTCTTGTGAACAATTGGTGGTTAATTATACTCATGAAAAATGTTATTTAGATCTCACCTTTGTATTTATCATTATCATTCTTTTGTAGAACCTGAGATAGGAAACTGACTCTAAATGGGGTCCTTGTTTTATGATAAAAAAGGTTTTTAAGAAGATTATTCAATATCAAAAGAATAAGTAATTTTTCTTAAAATGTGACCAGACACATTTAGAGAACAAGTATCTTTACAAGCACTTAGGTTGGCAACAAATAGAAGCAATATGTTCAAATCATCATTTTGTTTTGTTAAAGAGGTAATTTTTCCAAAATGTCCATGTATGAGATCTCTAAATTCCTTTTCAATGTTAAATTTATATAACTAAATAACATAAGAAATAAAGTCACTTAAAATGATTGTTTTCCACATATTTTGAGCATGAAAGCCTTTAAATACCAAAATATTTCAACCATTTACCATGGTGGCATTGAATTTTCAAACTTAATTGATTAAAGGAAAACATTATGAATAGTAAATATACATAATCAGTAGTTCTTTGGATATATGATTCATTAATCAAAATATCCCACTTAGGGGGCTTCCCTTGTGGTCCAGTGGGTAAGGACACCGCCTTGCAGTGCAAGGGGCACCGGTTCGATCCCTGGCCTGGGAAGATCCCATGTGCCGCGGAGCGGCTGGACCGATGTGTCTAACTACCGAGTCAGAGCTCTGGGGTACATGCGCCCAGAGCCGGTGCTATGCAGGGACAGAGGCCACTGTGGTAGGAGGCCCACACGGGCCAAAAAACAAAGATAGAAATAAATGAAAGACCAATAGAAGTAGCCAAAAACAGAATAAAAAAGTCAAAAAATAATCCCACTTAATGTGTCAAGAATAGTAACATGTATTTTATAGCCTATATAGAAAATTTGTGCAAAAAATAATCGGCCACTTAATGTGTCAAGAATGAAACTTTTATTTTAAGAAGGAATTGATTTTTTAAACAACCTTTGTATTTCTAAGAAGTTAGATCAAAGTAAATTCTATTATTTGTGTGTGTTCTCTAAATAAAAATAATACTTTAGTCTGGAAAATACATAATCCTCTTGTGAACAATTGGTGGTTAATTATACTCATGAAAAATGTTATTTAGATCTCACCTTTGTATTTATCATTATCATTCTTTTGTAGAACCTGAGATAGGAAACTGACTCTAAATGGGGTCCTTGTTTTATGATAAAAAAGGTTTTTAAGAAGATTATTCAATATCAAAAGAATAAGTAATTTTTCTTAAAATGTGACCAGACACATTTAGAGAACAAGTATCTTTACAAGCACTTAGGTTGGCAACAAATAGAAGCAATATGTTCAAATCATCATTTTGTTTTGTTAAAGAGGTAATTTTTCCAAAATGTCCATGTATGAGATCTCTAAATTCCTTTTCAATGTTAAATTTATATAACTAAATAACATAAGAAATAAAGTCACTTAAAATGATTGTTTTCCACATATTTTGAGCATGAAAGCCTTTAAATACCAAAATATTTCAACCATTTACCATGGTGGCATTGAATTTTCAAACTTAATTGATTAAAGGAAAACATTATGAATAGTAAATATACATAATCAGTAGTTCTTTGGATATATGATTCATTAATCAAAATATCCCACTTAGGGGGCTTCCCTTGTGGTCCAGTGGGTAAGGACACCGCCTTGCAGTGCAAGGGGCACCGGTTCGATCCCTGGCCTGGGAAGATCCCATGTGCCGCGGAGCGGCTGGACCGATGTGTCTAACTACCGAGTCAGAGCTCTGGGGTACATGCGCCCAGAGCCGGTGCTATGCAGGGACAGAGGCCACTGTGGTAGGAGGCCCACACGGGCCAAAAAACAAAGATAGAAATAAATGAAAGACCAATAGAAGTAGCCAAAAACAGAAGAAAAAAAAAGTCAAAAAAATAATCCCACTTAATGTGTCAAGAATAGTAACATGTATTTTATAGCCTATATAGATTCATGGAATTTGTGCTATAAATTACCATTAACCCATCTGGTCATCACTTAAATAGAAAATAAAATTAAGTCTGTAAGATATTCAAAAGACAAAAACATTAAAATGATCTTCTATTCTATCCCACTAACTTCTCTTCCAGGGAAATTTCTAATGGGTCTTGAGCTTGCTACAATACTAAGGAATAAAACTAGTATCTATCTATGTATCTAGATATGGCTTCTTGAGTTTTTTCTCCAGAAATGACATAGTGTTTCTCTGCCATATGCCATGTCTGATCTGATATTGACTTGGTTCTAAAGTATTGCCTCAACTTACTATCAATTCAACATTAATAAAACACATCTATTAAATAAGAAAAAGACAAAAATCTCTATTACATATATATGGACACTTGTAGAAATAGAGTGGAATGTTACTTACTGAGGTCTGGAGAGGATGAGGAAATCAGAAGATGTTCTTAAAGGATGTATGTGTGCTTAGTTGCTCAGTCATGTCCAACTTTTGTGATCCTGTGAACTGTAGATTAACAGGCTCCTCCATCCATGGGGATTCTCCAAGTAAGAATACTGGAGTGTGTATCCAAGCCCTCCTGCAGGTGTTAAAGAATACATAATTGCCATTAGTAGGTGAATAAATTCTAGGGAACTAATGGACAGTATAATAATTATAGACAATAATACTGCATTATATACTTCAAAGATGCTAAGAGACTAGATCTCACTCCCCAAATAAGTGATCCTTATATAATATGATAGAGGTGAATTATTTTGAAAATTAATATAATTTTGGGGTTTTGGGGGGGCACCGCCTTGCTGGACCGGTTCGATCCCTGGCCTGGGAAGATCCCATGTGCCGCGGAGCGGCTGGACCGATGTGTCTAACTACCGAGTCAGAGCTCTGGGGTACATGCGCCCAGAGCCGGTGCTATGCAGGGACAGAGGCCACTGTGGTAGGAGGCCCACACGGGCCAAAAAACAAAGATAGAAATAAATGAAAGACCAATAGAAGTAGCCAAAAACAGAAGAAAAAAAAAGTCAAAAAAATAATCCCACTTAATGTGTCAAGAATAGTAACATGTATTTTATAGCCTATATAGATTCATGGAATTTGTGCTATAAATTACCATTAACCCATCTGGTCATCACTTAAATAGAAAATAAAATTAAGTCTGTAAGATATTCAAAAGACAAAAACATTAAAATGATCTTCTATTCTATCCCACTAACTTCTCTTCCAGGGAAATTTCTAATGGGTCTTGAGCTTGCTACAATACTAAGGAATAAAACTAGTATCTATCTATGTATCTAGATATGGCTTCTTGAGTTTTTTCTCCAGAAATGACATAGTGTTTCTCTGCCATATGCCATGTCTGATCTGATATTGACTTGGTTCTAAAGTATTGCCTCAACTTACTATCAATTCAACATTAATAAAACACATCTATTAAATAAGAAAAAGACAAAAATCTCTATTACATATATATGGACACTTGTAGAAATAGAGTGGAATGTTACTTACTGAGGTCTGGAGAGGATGAGGAAATCAGAAGATGTTCTTAAAGGATGTATGTGTGCTTAGTTGCTCAGTCATGTCCAACTTTTGTGATCCTGTGAACTGTAGATTAACAGGCTCCTCCATCCATGGGGATTCTCCAAGTAAGAATACTGGAGTGTGTATCCAAGCCCTCCTGCAGGTGTTAAAGAATACATAATTGCCATTAGTAGGTGAATAAATTCTAGGGAACTAATGGACAGTATAATAATTATAGACAATAATACTGCATTATATACTTCAAAGATGCTAAGAGACTAGATCTCACTCCCCAAATAAGTGATCCTTATATAATATGATAGAGGTGATAGTTAATGCTTTGATGGCAATCATACTATAATATATAAATTTATCAGATCTACACATGCATCTTAAACCTACACAATGTTGTATGTCGACAGATCTGTACATCTGACAGTAGGTGGATTGGATCACATGGAGGCAGTGAAACTGGAGGAACAGTGGTGAGGCGCAGCAGTTCCCAGAACAGCATTTGTGCCCATGCCCTGGTGCCCTGGTCCTGCTGGCAGCAGTGGCAATATCTGTAACACTAGCTTTCCTAGATGTGACTTGTGGTACCTGCAGCACAGGCCATGTTGGTGACCACAGCAGTAATGGTGGTACCTGTGGCCCTGGCATTTCTGTTAGCAGCAACAGAACTGGTGACCTCTAAGTTGCAAGAAAGGACAATGGCACCTACAAATCCTCTGGCAGAAGAATTAGAGGGTGAAAAATATGCACTCCCAAAGACAGCTGGACGCAACTCATGTAAAAAGCAAAAGAAAATGTGTGCTACTGTGTTACCTGCTAGAAAACAAAAGAAAGGTCTCTAGTTCCCAAGGTAAAGAAAGCTTACTTAAGAAAGGTGCCCCTAGTTCAAACTGCTGGCAGAGCACATCTCATCAAATAGCATGAAAAAGCACAGAGATATGGTATCACACACACAAACACACAAAGGAGAATTGCAACGTTCCAACAGCCAGACTCAAAGTCTGGATGATGGGTATCTAACTGATAGAGGTTTCAAAGTATCTGTTGTGAATTCACTGAGCTGTAAGAAAACTCAGAAAGGTAATTCAGTGAACTCAAAAAAAAGTAATTTGCCAAACATCTTGAAATTATAAAGGACAGAAAAATTCTGGAGCTGAAAATATATGAACAGGCTCCTCCATCCATGGGGATTCTCCAAGTAAGAATACTGGAGTGTGTATCCAAGCCCTCCTGCAGGTGTTAAAGAATACATAATTGCCATTAGTAGGTGAATAAATTCTAGGGAACTAATGGACAGTATAATAATTATAGACAATAATACTGCATTATATACTTCAAAGATGCTAAGAGACTAGATCTCACTCCCCAAATAAGTGATCCTTATATAATATGATAGAGGTGATAGTTAATGCTTTGATGGCAATCATACTATAATATATAAATTTATCAGATCTACACATGCATCTTAAACCTACACAATGTTGTATGTCGACAGATCTGTACATCTGACAGTAGGTGGATTGGATCACATGGAGGCAGTGAAACTGGAGGAACAGTGGTGAGGGCGCAGCAGTTCCCAGAACAGCATTTGTGCCCATGCCCCTGGTGCTCCTGGTCCTGCTGGCAGCAGTGGCAATATCTGTAACACTAGCTTTCCTAGATGTGACTTGTGGTACCTGCAGCACAGGCCATGTTGGTGACCACAGCAGTAATGGTGGTACCTGTGGCCCTGGCATTTCTGTTAGCAGCAACAGAACTGGTGACCTCTAAGTTGCAAGAAAGGACAATGGCACCTACAAATCCTCTGGCAGAAGAATTAGAGGGTGAAAAATATGCACTCCCAAAGACAGCTGGACGCAACTCATGTAAAAAGCAAAAGAAAATGTGTGCTACTGTGTTACCTGCTAGAAAACAAAAGAAAGGTCTCTAGTTCCCAAGGTAAAGAAAGCTTACTTAAGAAAGGTGCCCCTAGTTCAAACTGCTGGCAGAGCACATCTCATCAAATAGCATGAAAAAGCACAGAGATATGGTATCACACACACAAACACACAAAGGAGAATTGCAACGTTCCAACAGCCAGACTCAAAGTCTGGATGATGGGTATCTAACTGATAGAGGTTTCAAAGTATCTGTTGTGAATTCACTGAGCTGTAAGAAAACTCAGAAAGGTAATTCAGTGAACTCAGGAATAAAATTATTGAAGAGATGTAATTTGCCAAACATCTTGAAATTATAAAGGACAGAAAAAATTCTGGAGCTGAAGAACTCAATGTATGAGATGAAGAATGCATTAGAACACACAGAAACAGATCTTGTGGAAGAAAGACTCAGCAATCTGGAAGACAGGAATCTAGAAATGATTCAGCAGAAATAGGAGAAATACTTAAGATTTTTAAAAAGTAAAGAAATTTTATGAGAAACTTCAGACTCCGTTAGGAGAGCTAACATAAGAATAATAGAAAAAAAAAAGAATAATAGGTATACCAGAAGAAGAGAAGGAGAAAGGGGACAGAGGGGTTATTAAAGTAAATAACAGCTGAGAACTTTCTAAACCAAAGGGAATAAGTAGACATACGGTCCATGAAGATAATTGATCATCTTACTATCTCAATGCAAAAAGACTCCCTCCAAGACACATTACAATGAATCCATCAAATTCAATAATGAAAGACTATTAAAGACAGTCAGGGAAAAACCTACAAATGAACCTTCATTAGATTATTAGCAGATGTCTCAGCAGAAATTCTACAGACTAGGAGAGAGTGGGATGGCATATTGAAAGCATCGAAGGATAAAGATTTCCAGACAATATACTCTATTTCGTTGTTATCCTTCAGATATGAGGAGGACATAAAAGCTTTCTGAGATAAACAAAAGCCAAGCAAATTCATCACTAACTACTAGATCTTCCTTACAAGAAATGTTGAGAGGACCTTTTCTACTTAAAGCAATAAGACAAAAGTACACAATACTTTGAGTAAGGTGATAAAGACAGAATCAGAAAATTGTAACTCCACTTTAGAATAGGATTCTAAAAAATTATAGCCTAGAGGTTTACAAGGAAAAAAGCATGAAAAGTAATGATAGCTACTACAGTTTAGTTAACAAACTCACAGAATAAAAAGGGATAATTCGTGGCAACAAATATACAAAAGAGGGAGTAAAAATGATGGGATGTCTGAAAACAAGTAAGGAAAAACTGCTATCCACAGAAAAAAGACAATTTTATCTATGAGTTTAGTCAAACCTCATGGTAACCACAAAATAAATGTCTAGAGCAAAAGCACAAAGAGGGGAAACTGAACAAATCAACCTAGAAAACCAATGACTCTAAGTGATAAACAAAGTAAAAAACAAACAATAGAGACACACAACTTGTGGCTAAGTGGTAAACAACTCATTTGCCAAAGCAGGAGACACGAATTCTGTCTCTGGGTTGGGAAGATCCCTTGGAGAAGGAAATGGCAACTTATTCCAGTACTCTTGCCTGGGAAATCTCACAGATAGAGAAGCCTGGTGGACTACAGTCCATGGGATTGCAAAAGGACTTGACATGATTTAGTGACTATGCAACAAAAACAAGTCCTAAAAAAAAAAAAGTCCTTATATATCATTAATCACCCTAAATATAAATGAGTTGAACTCACCAATCAAAGGCACAGAGTGGCCAGATGGATTGAAAAACAGAGACCAAACTACATGCTGCCTGAAGAGACTCAACTCCATTGACAGACAAATTAAGCGTGAAAGAGTAGAAGATCATACTCCAATTAAGTGTTAACCAAAGGAAAGCAGGTATAGCCATACTTATATAAGACAAATACATCAAGCCAAAACTGGTAATGAGAGGTCATTATATAATGATAAAGAGTCAGCAGAACAAGAAACTAACAAAATAACACAGTGTACACACTAAATATACAAAATGTAACATGGAAAGCTTATCAAAAAATCAAATCAAAAACAGTTAACAACCTAAAATGTAACATGGTAAAATCATAGGATAACATAATATTTGTGTATATATCTATATGTATATATACTTAAATTCAGCTCTATACATCTGGAATGCTTTCACTTTTTATATCTTAAGAAATGTAACATTTCTATTAAATCTCATATGATTAAAACAATTAGATATTTCATGTTTTCAGACAGGTATATTTCATTTTTTATATATAGTCAATAGATTAGACATATATATGTATACATATATATATATATACACACACATATATGTACATATATTTGTATATCTTTTGTGAGTTTCTTTATGGGAACAATTTAAAAAACAAAGTAATCTCCCTGAGATTACTTAGGGCAACAGGACATATTTTGTGAAAAAAATAGAATACCACATGTGAAGTCACAGGCTAGTAAACCATTAATACCACTTGATGATGATGTGTCAAAGAACTGAGGGCATGTGAAAGACCTTGTGAAAGTAGACTGAACCATTGAGAATGTTTGGATTTCATTAACCAGAAGGATTTTTTCAGTCTATATTAAGTTTACTGTGAGATTCACTGTAAGAAAAATAGTAAGAAAGTAACTCAAAAGAACTGCATTTTTAATCTATTGAAAAATAGATTTTAAAACACCTATAAAATAACCACAGGGAACCTACTAAGCATGTATTATTTAAATGGAAATAATATATAGTATTTCTAAAATCTGGAGTAGATGAGTCATTATTAATTCATAAGGTATAAAACCTTATATGAAAATTTGATATGAAAATAAGAAAGAAAAATTGACTCCTGAAATTGATTTTAATCAGCATGTTGGACAAAGTTTCATAAAGAATTAACCTGGGTCAAAATTTAAGGCATATTTATTCTTGAGGACATATTCTGCACAAATGAAGGAAATCATTATATGTCTTTTATTTGTATATGAAATTTTATATACCATACTTATTTTATGCACTAATTTCATCTCTCATTCTGTTTCCAGCATTATATCTTTAACTTCCAACTTACTTTGATTAAGAAGTACTAATTTTCTATGATAACTTTAAAATTTGACAACTATGTACTTATTTGAGCACTTAAAATCTGATGTTATTGCTATCAGAGCTGTGTGGAGAAATTCAGTAGCTGGAATAAGCTTGGGCAGGACTGGATATGTAGGATTCACTTCTCTAGCAAAATATTTTACTACATAATAGATTCATAATATTCATTTTCCAGTTTCTCTGCCTATATCATATATCCTCTATTAAAATTTCTTCCATGTCTAAACATTTTTAAGAGTTGTAGTAATGAAAAGGACTACTGAAATAGTTGGACTAATAGAATGGTTTCCTATGGAAGATACACAAATACCCTAAATTCATTTGATACTCGTTCAGTAAGATAGTTCAAATGAAAGAAAAAAAAAATTAATTCAAAAATTGATTTGATATGTTTCTTTATGGGAATTTCATTATACCGGGACAGAAAATTACCACATGTGAAGTCACAGGCTAGTAAACCATTAATACCACTTGATGATGATGTGTCAAAGAACTGAGGGCATGTGAAAGACCTTGTGAAAGTAGACTGAACCATTGAGAATGTTTGGATTTCATTAACCAGAAGGATTTTTTCAGTCTATATTAAGTTTACTGTGAGATTCACTGTAAGAAAAATAGTAAGAAAGTAACTCAAAAGAACTGCATTTTTAATCTATTGAAAAATAGATTTTAAAACACCTATAAAATAACCACAGGGAACCTACTAAGCATGTATTATTTAAATGGAAATAATATATAGTATTTCTAAAATCTGGAGTAGATGAGTCATTATTAATTCATAAGGTATAAAACCTTATATGAAAATTTGATATGAAAATAAGAAAGAAAAATTGACTCCTGAAATTGATTTTAATCAGCATGTTGGACAAAGTTTCATAAAGAATTAACCTGGGTCAAAATTTAAGGCATATTTATTCTTGAGGACATATTCTGCACAAATGAAGGAAATCATTATATGTCTTTTATTTGTATATGAAATTTTATATACCATACTTATTTTATGCACTAATTTCATCTCTCATTCTGTTTCCAGCATTATATCTTTAACTTCCAACTTACTTTGATTAAGAAGTACTAATTTTCTATGATAACTTTAAAATTTGACAACTATGTACTTATTTGAGCACTTAAAATCTGATGTTATTGCTATCAGAGCTGTGTGGAGAAATTCAGTAGCTGGAATAAGCTTGGGCAGGACTGGATATGTAGGATTCACTTCTCTAGCAAAATATTTTACTACATAATAGATTCATAATATTCATTTTCCAGTTTCTCTGCCTATATCATATATCCTCTATTAAAATTTCTTCCATGTCTAAACATTTTTAAGAGTTGTAGTAATGAAAAGGACTACTGAAATAGTTGGACTAATAGAATGGTTTCCTATGGAAGATACACAAATACCCTAAATTCATTTGATACTCGTTCAGTAAGATAGTTCAAATGAAAGATAAAATATTCAGAAAAGTACTTTCAGGAAGGTTAGCCCCTTTAGTAACTAGCTGATATCTGTGACACTTTAAATGACAAGAATTTTAGTCTGACACAGCAAAGTCTATCTACAATTGCTATCAGAATTTGTTGTTGGCCACATAGGATTAAGCATTTAATACACTTGTTCTCCCACAAATAAGTTTGAATAATAATCTGCAGGGAAACAAAACAGAATACTTTCTAGGGGCTATGCATCAGCATGGAATGATTCCCACAATATTTGCAAAAGTGGCAGCCCTGGCTTCTGAAAGCCTAATAGAAAAATGTGAAATCTTTGAAGCTAGCAGAACCTAGTGAAGGAGCACCCAGAAACTATAGCTGCTGGAAAGTGAATAAGGAGTGTCCGATAAGGGAAAAGTCAGGAGAAACCTCATTGCTTCACTAACTCAGTCCCTGACACCGAATGGTCCCTGAGCAATGTACATGAAGGTCACAATTGAGTGGAAATTGAAATTGACACTCAGTGCAGGCGTGAGTCAGAAATTTAAGTCTAATAAACTAAAACAAAACATTTGTATTCTTGGAGCAAAATAATGAAATCTAGAATGTACCAAACATGCTACTCAGAATACTTAGGACAAAGTCAAATTATTCAACAGTCATGACAAGATGATATAGTATCAAAAAAAAAACAAAACAAAAAACCAAAATCAACAAGCCATCAAGAAATGGTGATTTCTAATGAACTCAGATGCTGCAATAATCAGACCAAGACATTAAAACAACGTTCTTGACTATTTTCACTTAAGTAAAGGAAAATATGCTTATAATGTGTGAAAATATAGGAAATGTCAGTAGAGGGAGAATAATCAACCAATACACAGTTGGTTGAAGGCAAATTGGTAAAACAACCGTGAAAGACAATTGAGAAACTTCCCACCTTCTTTTTAAGTAAAAAGAAAACCCTATTCTTTAACCCATAAATCACCTCCTGGGTATTTATTAAAAGAAATAAAACATATTTTGACAAAAGTAGGTGTAGATGAATAAGCTGTTAAAAGCAGCTGTGTTTCATAGTAGTCAAACACGGAACTGTCCCAAGTGTTTCAACAGGAGACATAAAATATTCAGAAAAGTACTTTCAGGAAGGTTAGCCCTTTAGTAACTAGCTGATATCTGTGACACTTTAAATGACAAGAATTTTAGTCTGACACAGCAAAGTCTATCTACAATTGCTATCAGAATTTGTTGTTGGCCACATAGGATTAAGCATTTAATACACTTGTTCTCCCACAAATAAGTTTGAATAATAATCTGCAGGGAAACAAAACAGAATACTTTCTAGGGGCTATGCATCAGCATGGAATGATTCCCACAATATTTGCAAAAGTGGCAGCCCTGGCTTCTGAAAGCCTAATAGAAAAATGTGAAATCTTTGAAGCTAGCAGAACCTAGTGAAGGAGCACCCAGAAACTATAGCTGCTGGAAAGTGAATAAGGAGTGTCCGATAAGGGAAAAGTCAGGAGAAACCTCATTGCTTCACTAACTCAGTCCCTGACACCGAATGGTCCCTGAGCAATGTACATGAAGGTCACAATTGAGTGGAAATTGAAATTGACACTCAGTGCAGGCGTGAGTCAGAAATTTAAGTCTAATAAACTAAAACAAAACATTTGTATTCTTGGAGCAAAATAATGAAATCTAGAATGTACCAAACATGCTACTCAGAATACTTAGGACAAAGTCAAATTATTCAACAGTCATGACAAGATGATATAGTATCAAAAAAAAAACAAAACAAAAAACCAAAATCAACAAGCCATCAAGAAATGGTGATTTCTAATGAACTCAGATGCTGCAATAATCAGACCAAGACATTAAAACAACGTTCTTGACTATTTTCACTTAAGTAAAGGAAAATATGCTTATAATGTGTGAAAATATAGGAAATGTCAGTAGAGGGAGAATAATCAACCAATACACAGTTGGTTGAAGGCAAATTGGTAAAACAACCGTGAAAGACAATTGAGAAACTTCCCCCCACCTTCTTTTTAAGTAAAAAAGAAAACCCTATTCTTTAACCCATAAATCACCTCCTGGGTATTTATTAAAAAGAAATAAAACATATTTTGACAAAAAGTAGGTGTAGATGAATAAGCTGTTAAAAGCAGCTGTGTTTCATAGTAGTCAAAAACACGGAACTGTCCCAAGTGTTTTTCAACAGGAGAACTGCTGAACAAATGTGGTACATTCATACAATGGAATACTACCCAGAAATGAAAGGAACAAACTAGTATTTCACAAAGTTCCAGTAGCTAAATATTTCCCTAGAACACTTTACCAGCACTTTGCACAACTGTTTCAGCATGACTAATGAGATTTTTCTCTTGTTTTAGTTTATTTTTTCCCCCTAAAAAAGCAAAGATTATAAATATTGTGAACTAAAGAAAAACAACCAGTAAGTCTGCTTACATTCCATATCTTTTAAGGTCCTGATGAAAAAGCAAAAAGAAGACACAAAGAAAGGCAGAAAAACCATAACAGTGTTGGAAAACATGAAATAAAAAAACTACAGTCCAAAAGCTAGACTGATGGGATAAATGAAAACCAGGAGAACACTCACCCAAAAGAGCAGAGGAAAGCATGGTTCTTCCCCAAAGAGCTCTGAACAAATCAGCAGAGAAGCAATCAATATAAGGAGCAGGTATAGACCTGGGCACATGGGCAGGTTAACTAACAGCCTTTATTCATTACAGCTGGCTCCAGGAGGGCTCCCTGTCCCAACTCCTCAGGCACAGGGCCAGGTGAACTAGTAACATTAATTCTTGACAGCTGGCCACATGGATGCTGCCGCTCTTCATTGCCATATTCTGTAGAGAAGAACTTTAATTTCTCGAATAAAATTCCAGAACCATTCTCAAAACTAACTATTTGTGTGCTTAGAAAAACAGCATGCATTGTCAAGGCCCCAGTAAAAGAGCAATGCTTGAGGAAACTCTGGACTTTATATCAGATGCTGAAAAAGAAATACATGTGTAACAAATGTTGAAGTCAGCTTTACCCAGGAATAAATACAAGTGTTCTTTCTGGAGAAGAGCCTTTATTTTGGCAGTTGCAGGTATCTACAGCCTGGATGCCTCTGTGTTCCACCCACGCCCAGGTCCACTTTCAAAAAACGCCTATTGGTTCATCTATTAAAAGGAACATATATTAGGAAAACAGGTTTACAGCAGCAAAGAAAAGTCACTATTACAGCTATATTCATCAACCTACTTCTTCATGGAAACAAGTTGTAAGAGGTGATCACAGAAGTTCTGAGTAAAATTAATAGAATATGTTAAAAACAAGACAACAGACCCCAAATGCAGACACTTATGATAAGCTATATGTAGCCAACCAAGAAAAACTTAATTACAGCTTCAACTGTCTAGGAAAGGGAATCTTAAACCAGTCAATCAGGGATCAACCTGAGGGAAACTGCCTGGGGCACTTTCACCAACCCTTAAAGGAAAGTAACTTTGTAATAACTAACCTACTTTTTTTTTTTTTTTTTGCATAGTATAACTTCCTTGTTTCCACTTCTTTCTGCCTGTAAAGCTTGCATTTCATATAGCTCTTCTGAAGCTCCTTTCTAGCTGTTGTGTTAAATGTTGCCTGACTCTAATGGATCTTTACTCAAATAAATTGCTTAAAGTAAATGAATAAATAAAACTAATCAGATACAAAAGGAACAAATTAGTGATACATGCCACAGCCTGGGTAGCTGTAAAAACACTTTGTTAAGTGAAATGTGCTTTCTCTAAAGAATACATATTAAATGATTCTATTTATATGGATTTGTAGAATGTGGAAAACTGATGCTTATGGAGAATTTGGAGTGTAGATAAGAACTGAATGGGAAGGGAAAGAAAGGAAATTTCTGAGACAATGATAATGGTTTGTATCTTGATAAGAATTTTGCCTACAAAAATTCAAATGACTATTCATTTGAGCATTTTATTGTACTTGAATATTACACACAGAAAAATGGCAGAATAGAAGCTAAGACCATGTTCAATCCCCAAATTAAAAGTAAAAAGAAAGAAGAGGGACTCAGTGCCATTTTTTAAGATTTTTAAAAATATGGATCATTTTTTATCCTTTTTGAGTTTGTTATATTGCTTCTGTTTTGTTTTGGTTTATTGGCCCTGAGGCAGTGGGATTTTGGCTTCCTTATCAGGGAATGAACCCACACCTCCCTCATTGGAAGGTGAAGTCTTAACCACTGGACCACCAGTGATGTCCAAGTGCCACTTTGGTATGGGGTAACTATTAAATATACCAACATTAGAGCAGTGTCCATATGATTACAGTGAATTGGAGAGTCTTAAGCATCTCCCTAACAATATAATTTAAATGGAAGTTTGCTTCTAGTTAGGATCTTCCCATTTTTTCACACTTTAGGTTTACTCTTTACATGTTGTTTGCAACCTCCCACCCCTTCAAATTCCCAGGTGGCACTAGTAGTAAAGAACCCACCTATCAATGCAGGAGACTTAGAGCACAGATTCGATTTCTGGGGTTGGGAAGATCCACTGGAGGAAGGCATGACAACCTGTTCCGGTATTTTTGCCTGGAGAATTCCATGGACAGAGAAGCCTGGTGGGCTAAAGTCCATAGGGTCACAAAGAGTCATACACAACTGAGTGCGACTGAGCTCACATGCACCCTTTCAAAAGAATAAAATGCTAATACCAACACAAAGCAACATTATTCCTTTATTCATAAATATGCAATACTAATCAAGAGTTAAAGCCAGGAGCAGAAAGAGAAAGATCAGGATATAGAAACTGAACCACAAATAACAAAACATATTGAGATAATGTAAAGAATGAAAGAGACATTTTTAAAAGCATAATTACTATTTCTTAAAAGGATTGAGTACAGTATATTTAGTTTTTTAAGTAAGTAAAAACAAATCCTAAAAACAAAAGAATTAAATAATGATAATATTGTCACAGGAAAATTTATCGTAATTTGTTCAATAAAATGAGGTAAAAGTTGAACATATTCTTATCATACATTATCAAAGCATTGAGTATGAATAACAACTTGAATTTATTAGGCAGTAACTTATATACAGAATATGTCATGCAGAATGCCAGTCTGGATGAAGCACAAGCTCATGTCAAGACTGCTGGAGAAATATCAATAACCTGAGGTATGCAGATGGCACCTCACTTATGGCGGAAAGTGACAAGGAACTGAAGAACCTCTTGATGAAGGTGAAAGGAGAGGCAAAAGCTGGTCTAAAACTCAATGTTCAAAAACGAAGATCGTGACATCTGGTCGCATCCATCACTTCAGGGAAGATGGGCAAGGTGAAGTCTTAACCACTGGACCACCAGTGATGTCCAAGTGCCACTTTGGTATGGGGTAACTATTAAATATACCAACATTAGAGCAGTGTCCATATGATTACAGTGAATTGGAGAGTCTTAAGCATCTCCTAACAATATAATTTAAATGGAAGTTTGCTTCTAGTTAGGATCTTCCCATTTTTTCACACTTTAGGTTTACTCTTTACATGTTGTTTGCAACCTCCCACCCCTTCAAATTCCCAGGTGGCACTAGTAGTAAAGAACCCACCTATCAATGCAGGAGACTTAGAGCACAGATTCGATTTCTGGGGTTGGGAAGATCCACTGGAGGAAGGCATGACAACCTGTTCCGGTATTTTTGCCTGGAGAATTCCATGGACAGAGAAGCCTGGTGGGCTAAAGTCCATAGGGTCACAAAGAGTCATACACAACTGAGTGCGACTGAGCTCACATGCACCCTTTCAAAAGAATAAAATGCTAATACCAACACAAAGCAACATTATTCCTTTATTCATAAATATGCAATACTAATCAAGAGTTAAAGCCAGGAGCAGAAAGAGAAAGATCAGGATATAGAAACTGAACCACAAATAACAAAACATATTGAGATAATGTAAAGAATGAAAGAGACATTTTTAAAAGCATAATTACTATTTCTTAAAAGGATTGAGTACAGTATATTTAGTTTTTTAAGTAAGTAAAAACAAATCCTAAAAACAAAAGAATTAAATAATGATAATATTGTCACAGGAAAATTTATCGTAATTTGTTCAATAAAATGAGGTAAAAGTTGAACATATTCTTATCATACATTATCAAAGCATTGAGTATGAATAACAACTTGAATTTATTAGGCAGTAACTTATATACAGAATATGTCATGCAGAATGCCAGTCTGGATGAAGCACAAGCTCATGTCAAGACTGCTGGAGAAATATCAATAACCTGAGGTATGCAGATGGCACCTCACTTATGGCGGAAAGTGACAAGGAACTGAAGAACCTCTTGATGAAGGTGAAAGGGGAGAGGCAAAAAGCTGGTCTAAAACTCAATGTTCAAAAAACGAAGATCGTGACATCTGGTCGCATCCATCACTTCATGGAGAATAGATGGGCAATGGAAACAGTGACAGATTTTATTTTCTTGGATTCCAAAATCACTCTGGATGGTGAATGCAGCCATGAAATTGAAAGACACTTGCTCCTTGGAAGAAAAGCTATGACAAACTTAGACAGCATATTAAAAAGCAGGGACATCACTTTTCTGACAATGGTCCATATAGTCAAAGCTATGACTTTACCAGTAGTCATGTATGGATGTGAGAGTTGAACCATAAAGAAGGCCTGGAGGGATGGGACGGGGGGACTGGACAGAGAGGGGTGGAGGAGGGATGGGAACCAGGGATATACATATGACTAATCTTGGATTATACATATCTATAAACAACAAAACACTGTAAAAGTAAAATAAAAAAAATAAGAAAGAAAGCTGAGCACCAAATGATTGATGCCTTGTAGCTGTGGTGTTGGAGAAGACTCTTGAGAGACCCTTGGACAGCAAGATCATACCAGTCAGTCCTAAACAAAATCAACCCTGCATATTCATTGGAAGGACTGATGCTGAAATGGAAGCTCTGATACTTTGGTCAACTGATGAGAAGAGAGGATTTATTGGAAAAGACCCTTATGTTGATAAAAATAGAAGGCAGAAGAAGGGGATGACAGAGGACAAGATGGTTGGATGGCATCACCGAGTTAATTGCCATAAGTTTCAGCAAACTCTGGGAGATGGTGAAGGACAGAGAAGCCTGGTGTGCTGCAGTTTACGGGTCACAAAGAGTAGGGCATGACTGAGAGACTGAACTGAACTAAGTGAATATTTGAGACAATAATCAAATAGCATACTTAACAGCAACATAACGTGAGTGATATTGGTTATATAGAGAGGATATTATGATGATAGGAAATATGCAGTGTGCCTCAGTGGAAAGAGGATTAGACTAGGAATTATGAAGCTCAAGCTATAATTTCAGCCCTGCCTCAAATGAATGGTATGAATTGGCAAACACTTTTCCTTCACAGGTGACAGTTATTTCCCTTCTACAAATTTAGTTTCCATCATGTTTGAGTTTCTATACTATTAGCATATAATTGATAGCAATATTTGCATAATTACTTATCATGTATTTAAATATACAAACTTTAGAGCTCCCAGAGAGTGAGTTTTAGTTTTTGCCTTCTAAGCATATTTCATGCCTATAGATTTTTCTTTTTTTTTTTTCCTGTCTGTGTATTCTTCAGATGCAGGATCTGTAGTTTACATATTTGAAGTTCATAATTCTTTCTGGCTACTGTGCCATATTTGCCTTGGTGCAGCATCCAGCTTTTCTGCATCTACATCTCACAGGGGTGGTGAGCTGGAAAGGATGGATGAAGTGCCTGAATGCAGCCTTGGCACACTCAGAGAAGCAAGCTTCTCATATTCTTGTGTTTGCTTAACAAATCATGTAGGACCAATTAAAGCAGCAGGCCAAACATGCCTCAGCACTACCCTAGGGTGCAGTCCCCATATTCATGCATGGGCACACACTCCATTTTGACCCTTTGCAGTTTGTTTAATGAACTTATCATTTTTTTTATTCTATGTGCCAGATGTGCTCTAAGCATTTATGACCAAAATTCAAATACACTGCAGAGGATAAACTCATATACTTCAAAATAATACAATTTTCAATATTCATGTTGTCTCTCTTAATTTGAAGTGGAATAAACAAATAAGTTTTCAGCCTCAAATCTTGATTTCAACAAATTGTAATTATTCCATGATGAAAGGTCAATTGAATGAGGCACAAAGAGTATCTGTACTATTCAGTTACTTTGTGTAGAAGACGTTTAGTAAGTATTTATTATAAAATAACAAGATATCAAATCTTTCCCATTCAGAGAGATTCACAAATCATCTTGAATTGATAATCATTTAAGCCATTGATATTTAAACTTCTTTCCCAAATAGTGATGTTGTTGATTCATTAAATAGTTCCCAGGAGAAAGGAAAGAATTAATGAGAACACTTAAACAAATTTTTCAATTGGCTACAGAAATAACAAAAGAACATACCATTGATTATGAAATTTATTTTACTTTAATATTTAATGTCTGGAAACTGTCATGCTTTTAAAGAGGACGTTAACTTAGTTACTTGGGTCATTCAAATATAAGTAGAAAGCTTTTGGCATATAATATAGATTTATTGGAATGTTTTCTCTATTATTTTCATGAAATAAAGATGTTGCACACAGTGTATACCCTATATCATTTTAATTCAGCGTTAAATATAAAATAACTGGGGCCTCCCCTGGTGGTCCAGTGGGTAAGGACACCGCCTTGCAGTGCAAGGGGCGTCAGTTCGATCCCTGGCCTGGGAAGATCCCACGTGCCACGGAGCAGCTGGACCGATGTGTCCAATTACCGAGCTGGAGCTCTGGGGTGCATGGGCCCAGAGCCGGTGCTCTGCGACAACAGAGGCCACCGCGATGGGAGGCCTACAGGAGCCAAAGAACAAACACAGATGAAAATAGAGAAATGGAAGATCAATAGAAGTGGTCCGCCCATCCCCCTCCCTCCCCACCCCACTCCCCAAAAAAGATAAATAAATAAATAAATAAAATAAATGTTTTTAAAAAAAACAAATTAAAAAAAAATAACTGAAAGTTGATGGTCAATCAAATGGAGTAACCTCTCTTTCCTTAAAATCAGTTTGAGCTAACCTATCTGGAATAGAATAGTTTTATTTTTATTGAACCATATTCCTAAGTCAGTGATGCTTAAACTCTAGTGTGCCCAACAAGCAGCTGGCAGTCTTGTTAAATATGTAGATCCCCATAGATTCAGATAAGTCAATTATCCCATCAGAATGAATTAATGGTATATTTACAGAAACATTTCTACCCCTTTCCTATTAACATTAATAATTCACAAAGATATAACCTCACTTGACTATTTTCTTCATGCAAAAGAAAATTTATTCTAAAACAAAAACTTTCAACCATATTTTGAAGTGGAAATTCCAATTCCTGTTTCATGGAACCAGAAAGGGGAGCTACATCGATATATATGGATGGATGGGTACATGTATATATAATCTATCCTCTTTAAGATCTATATCTGATTCAAAACTAGAGCATATTCTTGCATCATTTATATTTTTTATTTTTTTTTAAGCCTTTATTTTACTTTTAACTTTTACAGAGTTTTGTTGTTTACAGATATGTATGTTCTCAGATTAGTCATATGTATATCCCCCCCTTCCCTCCCTACCCGACCATCATACAGCACCCCTGAAGGATCCCCTTTTCTCACAGAGCAATGACTAGAGCTATTTTCTTCACTTATGATAGTACAGGCCTTCATGCTACTTCCTTTACGCCTCTCACCCACTGTTCCTTCCCCACAATGTCCATATGTCCACTGTCCATGTCTGTCTTTCTGTCGCTTCACTGCATGTGCCATCATCACCATCCTACTAGATTCCATAGATATGTGTTAATATACTGTATTTGTCCTTCTCTTTCTGACTGACTTCACTTTTGATGATACGTTCTAGATCCAGCCACCTCATAAGGGTTGATTCTTCTGCATTTCTCTTTACAGCTGTGTAGTATTCCATTGTATATATGTACCAGAGCTTTTGGATCCATTCGTTCGTCGATGGGCATCTAGGTTCCTTCCATGTTCTAGCTATTGTATAGAGAGCTGCAATGAACATTGGGGTACAGGTACTTCTTTCAGTTTTGATTTCGTCAGGGTATAAGCCTAAGAGTGGGATTGCTGGGTCATATGGTGCTTCTATTTTTAGTTTTTTAAGAAATCTCCAGACTGTCTTCCATAGAGGCTGTATCAATTTACACTCCCACCAGCAATGCAGGAGTGTTCCCTTTTCTCCGCAGCCTCTCCAGCATTTATTGTCTGTCGATTGGTGGATGATGGCCATTCTGACGGGTGTGAGGTGATATCTCATTGTAGTTTTGATTTGCATTTCTCTAATTATTAGTGAAGTTGAGCATTGTTTCATGTGTTTTGGGCCATCTGTATGTCATCGTTGGAGAGGTGTCTGTTTAGGTCCTTTTCCCATTTTTTGATTGGGTTGTTTTTCCAGTGCTGAGTTGTCTGAGTTGCTTGTAGATTTTGGAGATTAATTCTTTGTCTGTTGTTTCATTTGCTATGAATTCTTTTCTTTGTGGGTACATGTATATATAATCTATCCTCTTTAAGATCTATATCTGATTCAAAACTAGAGCATATTCTTGCATCATTTATATTTTTATTTTTTAAACCTTTATTTTACTTTTAACTTTTACAGAGTTTTGTTGTTTACAGATATGTATGTTCTCAGATTAGTCATATGTATATCCCCCCCTTCCCTCCCTACCCGACCATCATACAGCACCCCTGAAGGATCCCCTTTTCTCACAGAGCAATGACTAGAGCTATTTTCTTCACTTATGATAGTACAGGCCTTCATGCTACTTCCTTTACGCCTCTCACCCACTGTTCCTTCCCCACAATGTCCATATGTCCACTGTCCATGTCTGTCTTTCTGTCGCTTCACTGCATGTGCCATCATCACCATCCTACTAGATTCCATAGATATGTGTTAATATACTGTATTTGTCCTTCTCTTTCTGACTGACTTCACTTTTGATGATACGTTCTAGATCCAGCCACCTCATAAGGGTTGATTCTTCTGCATTTCTCTTTACAGCTGTGTAGTATTCCATTGTATATATGTACCAGAGCTTTTGGATCCATTCGTTCGTCGATGGGCATCTAGGTTCCTTCCATGTTCTAGCTATTGTATAGAGAGCTGCAATGAACATTGGGGTACAGGTACTTCTTTCAGTTTTGATTTCGTCAGGGTATAAGCCTAAGAGTGGGATTGCTGGGTCATATGGTGCTTCTATTTTTAGTTTTTTAAGAAATCTCCAGACTGTCTTCCATAGAGGCTGTATCAATTTACACTCCCACCAGCAATGCAGGAGTGTTCCCTTTTCTCCGCAGCCTCTCCAGCATTTATTGTCTGTCGATTGGTGGATGATGGCCATTCTGACGGGTGTGAGGTGATATCTCATTGTAGTTTTGATTTGCATTTCTCTAATTATTAGTGAAGTTGAGCATTGTTTCATGTGTTTTGGGCCATCTGTATGTCATCGTTGGAGAGGTGTCTGTTTAGGTCCTTTTCCCATTTTTTGATTGGGTTGTTCGTTTTTCCAGTGCTGAGTTGTCTGAGTTGCTTGTAGATTTTGGAGATTAATTCTTTGTCTGTTGTTTCATTTGCTATGATTTTCTCCCACTCTGTGGGCTGTCTGTTCAGCTTTTTTGTAATTTCTTTAGCTGTGCAAAAGCTTTTAAGTTTCATTAGGTCCCACATGTTCATTTGTCTTTTTAGTTCCACTATTCTAGTAGGTGGGTCAGAGAAGATCTTGCTTTGATTGATGTCCTTGAGGGTTTTGCCTATATTCTCCTCTAAGAGTTTGATGGTCTCTGGCCTTACATTTAAGTCTTTAATCCATTTTGAGTTGATCTTTGTGTATGGTGTCAGGGTATGTTCCAACTTCATTTTCTTGCATGTAGCTGTCCAATTTTCCCAGCACCATTTGTTGAAGAGGCTGTCTTTGTCCCATTTTATATGTTCGCCTCCTTTGTCAAAAATAAGGTACCCATAGGTGCGTGGCTTTATCTCTGGGTTCTCGATCTTGTTCCATTGGTCGATATTTCTGTTTTTGTGCCAGTACCATACTGTCTTGATGACTGTTGCTTTGTAGTAGAGTCTGAATATGGGGAGGCTGATCCCCCCAGCTCCATTCTTCTTCCTGAGGATTGCTTTGGCTATTCGAGGTCTTTTGTGTTTCCATATGAACTGTGTTATTCGTTGGTCTAGTTCTGTGAAGAATGTTATTGGAAGTTTGATAGGGATCGCATTGAATCTATAGATGACATTTGGTAGTATGGTCATTTTCACAATATTGATTCTCCCGACCCAGGAACATGGAATATTTCTCCATCTGTTTAACTCTTCTTTAATGTCTCTCATGAGTGTCTTGTAATTTTCTGTGTACAGTTCTTTTGTTTCTTTGGGTAGGTTTATTCCTAGATATTTGATTCTTTTGGTTGCAATGGTGAAGGGGATTGCCTCTTTGATTTCGTTTTCTGATTTTTCATTGTTTGTGTAAAGGAATGCCAGTGATTTCTGTATATTGATTTTGTATCCTGCGACTTTGCTGAATTCGCTGATCAACTCTAGAAGTTTTGTAATAGTGTCTTTGGGATTTTCTATGTATAATATCATGTCATCTGCAAATAGAGAGAGTTTGACTTCTTCTTTTCCAATCTGGATTCCTTTGATTTCTTTCTCTTCTCTTATTGCTGTTGCTAGAACTTCCAGGACTATGTTGAATAAGAGTGGTGAAAGTGGACACCCTTATCTTGTTCCTGATCTTAGAGGGAATGCTTTCAGTTTTTCACCATTGAGGATAATGTTTGCTGTGGGCTTCTCATATATGGCTTTCACTATGTTAAGATAAGTTCCTTCTATGCCCATTTTTTGAAGCGTTTTTATCATAAATGGATGCTGTACTTTGTCAAAGGCTTTTTCTGCATCTATTGAGATGATCATGTGATTTTTGTCTTTCAATTTGTTGATATGGTGTATCACATTGATTGATTTGCGGATGTTGAAGAATCCTTGCATGCCTGGGATGAACCCAACTTGATCGTGATGAATGAGCTTTTTGATGTGTTGCTGAATTCTGTTTGCTAGGATTTTGTTGAGGATTTTGGCATCTAGATTCATCAGTGAGATTGGCCTATAATTTTCTTTTTTTGTGATGTCTTTGCCTGGCTTTGGTATCAGGGTGATGGTGGCCTCGTAGAATGTGTTTGGAAGTGTTCCTTCCTGGGCAGTTGTTTGGAAGAGTTTTAGAAGGACAGGCATTAACTCTTCTTTAAATGTTTGGTAGAATTCACTTGTGAAACCATCTGGCCCTGGGCTTTTATTTTTGGGTAGATTTTTGATCACAAGGTCGATTTCTGTGCTTGTGATTGGCTTGTTCATAGTTTCTGTTTCTTCCTGGTTGAGTCTTGGGAGATTAATCTTCTCTAAGAAACTGTCCATTTCTTCCAGGTTGTCCAGTTTGTTGCCATAGAGTTGTTCATAATAGTCTCTTATAATCCTTTGGATTTCTGCATTATCCATTGTAATCTCTCCTTTTTCATTTTTGATTTTGGTGATCTGGTTCTTCTCTCTCTTTTTCTTGATGAGTCTGGCCAGTGGTGTGTCGATTTTATTGACTTTTTCGAAGAACCAGCTTTTTGTTTTGTTTATCTTTACTATTGTTTCTTTTGTTTCTTTTTCATTTATTTCTGCTCTGATCTTTATGATTTCCCTTCTTCTGCTGGCTTTGGGGTGTTTTTGTTCTTCTTTCTCCAGTTGTTTTAAGCGTAAGGTAAGGTCGTCTGTTTGAGATTTTCCTAGTTTCTTGAGGTGGGATTGAATTGCTATAAACTTCCCTCTTAGAACTGCTTTTGCAGTATCCCATAGGTTTTGCACTGTTGTGTGTTCATTCTCATTTTCCTCTAGGAATTTTTTTATTTCTCCTTTGATTTCCTCAATGATCAGTTGGTTTTTTAGGTATGTGTTGTTTAATCTCCAGGTGTTTGTGTTTTTAGCGGTTTTTTTCCTGTAGTTGATCTCTAGTCTCACTGCATTGTGGTCCGAGAAAATGGTTGATATAATTTCAGTTTTCTTGAATTGACTGAGGTTAGATTTGTGGCCCAAGATGTGGTCTATCTTGGAGAATGTTCCGTGAGCACTTGAGAAGAAAGTGTATTCTTCTGCTTTTGGATGGAAGTCCTAAAGATATCAATGAGGTCCATTTCTTCTAGTGTGGCATTTTAGGCTTGTGTTTCTTTATTAATTTTCTGTTTGGATGATCTGTCCATTGGTGTGAGAGGAGTGTTAAAGTCTCCTACTATGATTGTGTTGCTGTCAATGTCTTCTTTTATGTCTGAAAGTGTTTGTCTTATGTATTGGGGTGCTCCTGTGTTGGGAGCATAGATATTTATGATTGCATCATTTTTATTTATTTATTTTCATCCATTTGTATTCTTTGGCCTGTGCGAGCCTTCCATTACAGTGGTCTCTCTCCTTGCAGAGCTCTGGCTTTGGGAGCATGCACTCCATAGCACTGGCTTGTAATTGGACACACCAGTCCAGTCACTCCATGGGACATGGGATCTTCCTAGGCCAGGGATTGAACTGATGCCCTTGCATGACAAGGTGGACTCTTTACCCACTGGACCACCAAAGAAGCCCTTGCATCACTTTTAAAAAATGTATTTATTCTTTTCTGGCACTTGGCTGTTTATTTTTATCTCAAGTGTGTGTGGAATATTTTATATTTTATTGCCTCTCAATGCAGTGTATCGGGGCTAGGTACCAGCATACTTCATTGCTTATCAAGGTATGGGCAATATATAACACAGTGTTTACAGAGCTTTCAACTGCCTAGGTTTCACTACAATGATTCAGACATATATTCTTCTTAGAGCTAGTTATCACATAGGAATTTTATAGTGGATTCTTATCCTCTTCACTTGTTCTTTTCAACTTATTTCCATTATATATTCACATATAGTTAAAGCAGCATCTGTATTATTTTGTATTTGGGAAACTTTATTTGATTTATTTTCACCATTTTCCCTTCACATCTGTTTCTTCTTAATAAAATACAGTTTTATCTTTGGAAAATACATCAGATATCATCTATTTAAAATGTAACTTTTCCAGATAAAGACACATATGATCTAGATTTTTCAGGAGACATGAGAAATCCTATTTGGCTATGTTTTTAGCAGTTGTCTTGTTGTATGTACCATCTAATTAAATAGTTTTATTGAAGCATTGAATGATTGTGGGATCTTGGAGCAAGAATGAGTAAATGTTCAAAAATATAGTCTAAGGGTTCACATATCTAAAGTTATTTTACTGAAAATAGAGTAAACCAGTCCTAAGATTGGATGTAAGTAAGCAAGTATTAGCCCTAAACAAGTATTAGGGGTATGTGTCTGCTATAGGCCTGACAAGTATTGTACAGAATACAAAAAGAAGTTATGAGTATCTAAATGTAACATTTGATTTAATTAATAGCCTTTTTGGATATTTGAAACTTCTTGACCTCTCAAGTTGATCTAACATTTTCCTCATTAATATGCTTGTCAAAAAGTGGTGAAATACTTGTAATATATAATTTTATGTATGTGTAGTTTCTTATTTAGAAAAGTTTGCAGAAGTTTACTGTTTATTAATATGGTGTCTAGTAAACATGAATATATATTGTCAAATATATGTTAATTAATCAAATTATCTCAAAGCTTCAATAGGCATTGCCTTAGAAGATACCAGTAATTACTGCATTTCTTTGTCACCTACAAAGATATATCAGTGCTCTTGAATGATTTCCTACATTTATACTATAAAAAAAAGCATAAAAAATGCTGGTCCAAACTTTATGTTTGACTAAATAAAATGGATTGAAAAGAAAAATGCATGTGGAAAATTAACAGATGTATGCAGAATTTTCATGCTTGTATTAATACATAATTGCTTGCTAATTATCAACTTCAAGTAATATAAAGGGTGACTCTGATTTCCTTGATATCATTATATTTTGGGACAATTCAAAGTTATTCCAGGGGGTTCCCTGGTGGTCCAGTGGGTAAGGACACTGCCTTGCAGTGCAAGGGGCACCAGTTCGATCCCTGGCCTGGGAAGATCCCATGTGCCGCGGAGCAGCTGGACCAATGTGTCCAATTACCAAGCCGGAGCTCTGTAGCACGTGCACCCAGAGCCAGTGCTCTGCGACAACAGAGGCCACTGTGATGGGAGGCCCACATGGGCCAAAGAACAAATATGGATGAAAAAATGGATAAATGAAAGACCAATAGAAGTGGCCCGCCCACTTCCCTCCCTCCCCAACCTGCCTCCCACCCCCCACCACCAACAACAAAAAAAGTTATTCCAAATACATATTCAGATGTTTGGATGCTTATGTATTTGCTTCATGATGTGACTATGTTTATAAAATAGTTTTTAATTCAAACTACACAAATTGTTCATGTTTTATTTAAGAAGATTAGTTTGCATCTGTTCAATCTATTAAAGCAGCTACCAAGAAAAGTAATATATTATTATTTAACATAATCTCAGACAATTCATAAAATGACTGAAGGAGGAGTATAAGGAATGAAAAACAAGTAAGATATATTTTTCTTTTGTCAAAAGTGGACCATCATCTTTCTGTGAAGAGGAGATTCGTTTGCACAACATGCTCTAAATTAGCCATGTTGTGTTAATTTAATATTCATTAATTAAATACATGTAAATTAGCATAGAAAAGGGATGCTTCTCTCTCAGATATCACTATATATTGATTAGAAAAAAATGTAGTATTTGAAATGATGTTGAGTATATTGGATTTCTAGAGATAATGCTGTAGAATGTAGATTCTGAATTCACATTGTGCTTTTTTTCTAATATTCCTTCAAGATTCCTTTAATAGCTCTTATAACTTATTCCTAAAATATTTGGTTAAATTAATAAAATTCTGAAATCCAGTTAAATTAACAAAATTCAATTTGAAATAAATCAAATAGAGTAATTATGCAAGATACAACTGTTTGTAAAACATACAAATACCAGCATTTACTTTGCTTTGTTAAAAATTTCATAGTGTTCCACGTGATTATCTTTTCAGTAGAATAAAGTCATAGTGATACAAAGAGTTGCATGTTTCATATTATGTAGATATTATGAGGCATAATGCATGCTTGTGCTTGGCAATGCAAGTTATAATTTTTAAAAATGAATTAGATCGTTTAGTGTGGGAATTAAAAGTAGACATAAGGGTAATATTTCTTTATGGCCATCTGCTAAACATATAGCAATACCATGTACTATGTAGAGGCCTACACATAAGTTAACAACTAGGCTTCATGCAATATATCTTGAGACTTGTCAGAAATGAAGTATTTATTATAGCACTGAGGCAATATGAATTTCATGTTTGTATTAGTTTAGCCTCAGTCTCCCAAGTAAAGTGGAAGACGACAAAAGTGGATGTTGAATACAAAATGGGCTTGTGTTACAGCTCAGTAACCCTGAGCCTAGGAAACCCAAGTTCATTATCAGGTTCTGCAAATAAGTCTCCTCAAACTTTGCCTTGGAGAAAGATATTATCTTTATTCTACTAAAGAGGAGATAAACGTATTCTTTATTTCAATGGTGGATACTATCTCCATTTTCCAAAACTGTAATACAAACATTCTCAAAAGGGTACTTTGAAGGTGTCAGTGCCTCTGCAGAAATGCAAGAGGCCCATGGAGAAGTGTCTCTCAGCAATATCCAGCTCTCCTTTCTACACTGCCTGAGCCTGTGGTGAATCATTCATGTGTGTGTCAATTATTCTAATTAATCTGATTGACAAGGATTGGGACCAGATTTGTTTAATTTATTTTAGGCAATGTATAATTAAGACCACCATCAACAAGACTAGAATCAGCAAGACAAGTCAACCAGCAATATTGACTTCAACCTTGCACTACAGAGTCCTAGAATCAACTTACAGAACCAGTGCTATACACTATCAGGGTTTAATTTGGAGAGTCAGGTGATTATCTTTTGAAGTTTCTGTATTGACCTTTCCATTTAGCTGAAGGTATTAATCTAGATAAAACAAGATGTATTTGTCATTGTACAGAGTTTAACTTGGCCCCTGAAGAGGACATCTGAGCAACACTATAATCTCTGGCTACAGCGTCTAAGCAATCACAGCTGACCTGAATAACTTCCATGGCCATGATTGTTTCATTGATTGCTTCAGCTAAAATCAGGGACAAATTTTGCTTTTGTTTTCTTAATTGAACGACTCCTATTGCAGGAAAACTGCCTGCAGCATGCACATAAATAAGGAGAGCCTCATTTTGGAGAAATTTCCTCAGTCATCTAGAGCTATATAATCTGCTTGTAAGTTGCTTTTGAGCACCCCTGACATAAAAATCACTGTTTCAAATTACAGGACAGTTTATCTCTGACTTCCACATAAAATGTACAGTTCTGGGAACACGTATGAACTGCTGGAAAGAAAGCGCTGCTGACAGTTACTGTGTCTGTGTCCCTCCACCAGTGGGACCTAGATCAGACAAGGGGCCCAGTTGGAAAGTGTCTCTCATGTGACCTTGCAGTAGGCTGGTAATTCTTAGGGTCTCCCAATTCAGTTTAAATAATCCAGCCTAATAACCCTTGCTTTTGTTTGCTATCTGAAAACAGTTAATTTAATGTGACCTATTTGTCCAGGCCACCCAACTAGGTGACCTTCTTCCCACATCTGTGGGATAATGGAGAGTGAAGTTATGGGAGATCTGGAAGGGTTTTGCTCAAGAGGTACAAAAGCTGGAGATATTTTCTGATTTTTTGGATAGCCCTTTAAAGGGAATGGCGAGCAAGTCATGGCCAGAATTATCTGGTGGGGCACTGCAGATCAAACAGTTAGATGTGTGGTGCTTGCAAGTTTGGAAATACAAGTTGGGAGAGCCCTGCTGGAGTATTTGCCTTCATGAGAAAGGGCACAGGAATACTGCTTCAAAAAACATCAGTGACAAAAGGTCACTGATGCTTCCTCTACATGGAGAATGTAGAATGGGGCAGCCATTCAGGTGAACAATCTGGCACATCTCAGTCTAATTAATTATACTGATACCCTGTATCCTAGCAATTGTGTCCCTAGCTATATGTTCCACATTCTATTCTTCCCTCTCACCAGACTTCTCATACAGTTTGATGATAGGACATGCATTACAATGTACATTGAGGTGTTCTTGCTGCTGTCAGCAAGATGGAGAAAATGTTGGTGTCTGTTACTGGGCTAGTGTAGCACTGGAATGGGCACCCAGTGTGGACTGGGACATAAACCAGTGTGGTCACAGAAAACTGACCACAGTTCTGAGTAGTTTCAGTATTCTTCCTCCACTTTGCTTTGGGAATAAGCAGGGACGTGCACACTCTTCATGAGTGGAATATAGGTTTCTTACAGTTCTGCTATTAGTTGCACTGATTTTCAACCTACCTAAGGGGACGTGTCTATCCAGTGTTGGACCCCAGAGCTGCCCAATATGTAGTTTGAACAGTTCAATTCCCAGGGAAGATCTCTGAGCTCATTCAATCTCTTTCCTCTTCTGTGCTCCCCTCTAATAGTGTAGGTCCCAACATGATTGCTTCTCTTCCCTTCCTACCTGACTATGTGGATCTTTCTTAAAGATTTGGTTGTATAAGATTCTTTGTGGCAGTCTCCAGTGGTTTTCAGCAAGAATTGCTCCAAGTGTAGATGTATGTTAGATGTGTTCAAGGGGAGGTGAGTGCCATGTCCCACTTTGAATCATGATCTCCTTCCAGTGGCAGGTTTAGTAAGCAAGGAAACTTATTTATCAAGTTTGTCTTGGGTGTCCTCAAGATGTATAGATTTCTACACTGCAGAAAGTGTATATGAGGCCTTAACTGAGTTCAGTCATTCATACAGTAAGTGTGGTCTCAACACCACATTACCCTCTCATGGCTGTGTCCTTCAGCAGCTTCTAGCTTAGTGAAAGCTAGTGGAACACATTTCAAGGACAAGAATGGGGACGAGGAGCTTCTGATTGCCCAGGTCCAGGTCACAAATCAAATGGATAGTCCAGCCCTGCTGGAGTATTTGCCTTCATGAGAAAGGGCACAGGAATACTGCTTCAAAAAACATCAGTGACAAAAGGTCACTGATGCTTCCTCTACATGGAGAATGTAGAATGGGGCAGCCATTCAGGTGAACAATCTGGCACATCTCAGTCTAATTAATTATACTGATACCCTGTATCCTAGCAATTGTGTCCCTAGCTATATGTTCCACATTCTATTCTTCCCTCTCACCAGACTTCTCATACAGTTTGATGATAGGACATGCATTACAATGTACATTGAGGTGTTCTTGCTGCTGTCAGCAAGATGGAGAAAATGTTGGTGTCTGTTACTGGGCTAGTGTAGCACTGGAATGGGCACCCAGTGTGGACTGGGACATAAACCAGTGTGGTCACAGAAAACTGACCACAGTTCTGAGTAGTTTCAGTATTCTTCCTCCACTTTGCTTTGGGAATAAGCAGGGACGTGCACACTCTTCATGAGTGGAATATAGGTTTCTTACAGTTCTGCTATTAGTTGCACTGATTTTCAACCTACCTAAGGGGACGTGTCTATCCAGTGTTGGACCCCAGAGCTGCCCAATATGTAGTTTGAACAGTTCAATTCCCAGGGAAGATCTCTGAGCTCATTCAATCTCTTTCCTCTTCTGTGCTCCCCTCTAATAGTGTAGGTCCCAACATGATTGCTTCTCTTCCCTTCCTACCTGACTATGTGGATCTTTCTTAAAGATTTGGTTGTATAAGATTCTTTGTGGCAGTCTCCAGTGGTTTTCAGCAAGAATTGCTCCAAGTGTAGATGTATGTTAGATGTGTTCAAGGGGAGGTGAGTGCCATGTCCCACTTTGAATCATGATCTCCTTCCAGTGGCAGGTTTAGTAAGCAAGGAAACTTATTTATCAAGTTTGTCTTGGGTGTCCTCAAGATGTATAGATTTCTACACTGCAGAAAGTGTATATGAGGCCTTAACTGAGTTCAGTCATTCATACAGTAAGTGTGGTCTCAACACCACATTACCCTCTCATGGCTGTGTCCTTCAGCAGCTTCTAGCTTAGTGAAAGCTAGTGGAACACATTTCAAGGACAAGAATGGGGACGAGGAGCTTCTGATTGCCCAGGTCCAGGTCACAAATCAAATGGATAGTCCAGTCTTTATTAGGGATCTCCTCCAACAGTTTTATGTCCACTTAGGGTATTAAACCTAATGTTTAAACCTCCACATATAGTAACTAAAACCCATCAATTGCTTGAATTCCAAAATTTTCAACCACTGGAACACAAAATGAGGAAAAAAATTTTAAATGGGATGCTGAGGTTATCATTTGACCCAACCAAGAAAATTGAACCACTTAATCTTAGATTATCACAAAAAGAAATTTTAAACAGATCAGAAAAAAAGGGGGAGAGAATTACTTGAATTAAAAAATAAACAAAAAAACACTAAGCCAAACTCTCCAATTCTAGGAGGAAGGCATGGTAATTAGAATCTGATGCAGCCAAGAGTTAATTAAGGATTTTAATTTTGAATGAAGTAATAGACTGCTTAAATTAAGCTATGAAATTAAATATGAGACTTTCACTTTCTGATAAGATGACACACTAAGCAGAGTTGTCCTCCTCTCAAATAACCAGCATTGGATATTCTATCAAAGAAATGGAATGGAGAGGCACATAAGAAATTCTAAAACGACTGTATTCCAAGCCCTAAACTGTCAGTGGGATATATGAGTGTTTTACTATTAATAATATTGTCATGATATAAAGTGTATACCTACGAACATGACTGTTGAGTCACTTCAGTCATGTCCGACTCTTTGTGAATCTATGGACGGTAGACTTCCAGGCTCCTTTGTCCATAGGATTTCTTAGGCAAGGATACTGAAGCAGACTGCCATTTCCTACTCTGGGCATATAAACATACAAACACTTAAAAGTTAAATAATAGAAAATATATAATACATAGAAAATAAAAGTATGTATGTTTCAGAAAATGTGAAAAAAATGAATCTAATGCAAAAGATTTTGTATAAATAATGAGCAAGAATTGTCAGAAAGTGTATATGAGGCCTTAACTGAGTTCAGTCATTCATACAGTAAGTGTGGTCTCAACACCACATTACCCTCTCATGGCTGTGTCCTTCAGCAGCTTCTAGCTTAGTGAAAGCTAGTGGAACACATTTCAAGGACAAGAATGGGGACGAGGAGCTTCTGATTGCCCAGGTCCAGGTCACAAATCAAATGGATAGTCCAGTCTTTATTAGGGATCTCCTCCAACAGTTTTATGTCCACTTAGGGTATTAAACCTAATGTTTAAACCTCCACATATAGTAACTAAAACCCATCAATTGCTTGAATTCCAAAATTTTCAACCACTGGAACACAAAATGAGGAAAAAAATTTTAAATGGGATGCTGAGGTTATCATTTGACCCAACCAAGAAAATTGAACCACTTAATCTTAGATTATCACAAAAAGAAATTTTAAACAGATCAGAAAAAAAGGGGGAGAGAATTACTTGAATTAAAAAATAAACAAAAAAACACTAAGCCAAACTCTCCAATTCTAGGAGGAAGGCATGGTAATTAGAATCTGATGCAGCCAAGAGTTAATTAAGGATTTTAATTTTGAATGAAGTAATAGACTGCTTAAATTAAGCTATGAAATTAAATATGAGACTTTCACTTTCTGATAAGATGACACACTAAGCAGAGTTGTCCTCCTCTCAAATAACCAGCATTGGATATTCTATCAAAGAAATGGAATGGAGAGGCACATAAGAAATTCTAAAACGACTGTATTCCAAGCCCTAAACTGTCAGTGGGATATATGAGTGTTTTACTATTAATAATATTGTCATGATATAAAGTGTATACCTACGAACATGACTGTTGAGTCACTTCAGTCATGTCCGACTCTTTGTGAATCTATGGACGGTAGACTTCCAGGCTCCTTTGTCCATAGGATTTCTTAGGCAAGGATACTGAAGCAGACTGCCATTTCCTACTCTGGGCATATAAACATACAAACACTTAAAAGTTAAATAATAGAAAATATATAATACATAGAAAATAAAAGTATGTATGTTTCAGAAAATGTGAAAAAAATGAATCTAATGCAAAAGATTTTGTATAAATAATGAGCAAGAATTGTCAAGAATTAAAGATATATGTAGTACTTTAGGTTGAAAATATTTGTAGTTGTCAAACATAAATTAAAATGGGAAATATTTTGAAATTAAAAATATCGAAAAATATATATTTTAAAATTTCAGAAAAAAATGCAAGAAGAATTAAATTCATACCAAATGCTCTGCAAAACCTTGTGTGTTTGTTTTTTATTGTGATATAATAAATAACTTACTATAATAGTTTTCTAGAACTGGTGTAACAAAGTATCACAAAGTGGATAGCTTTAAACATGTAAATGTGTTGTCTCCTGGTCCTGAAGCCTAGACATCTAAAATCTAGGTGTTGGCAGAGCCATACTTGCTGAAACTTACAGAAGAGACTCTCTCCTGCTTCTTCCTAGCTTTTGGTGCTTAAATGGCAAGCCTCAGTGATCCTTAGTTTGCAGGTACAGTGCTTCCATCTCTGCCTGTAGGGAACATGATGTTCTTTGTTTCTTCACCTAGTGTTTTCCCCCTCCGTCTGTGTCCACATTTCTCTCTTATAAAGATACCTTACCTTAATGACCGTAACATAATGACCTTAACTTGATTATATCTGCAAAGATCTTATTTCCAAATAGAATCATATTCGCAAGTATCAGATTGAAGGGGTTGGAATTTCAGCACATCTTTTGTGGAGGCATCAAGAAATCTCTAACGTCTACTACCTTAGAAAAATTCGCACAAATTTTTGATCACACAATTTCCAGGAGTCTGGGAAAGGGTAAGTTATTGAGTCTTCTGCTGAGGATCTCACAAAGTTCAAACTGCTATCCAAACTGTTCTCACGTGAAGCTCAGATTTCTATTGGAAACTCATTCAGACTGTTGACAGAATTCAGTTCTATGCAATTACAAAACTGAGGTCTCCATCTTTTTTCTAGCTGTTGGTAAGAGATTGCTTGCAGCCATTTTGATGCCACACTCGTCTTTATCATTTGGGTCCCACTCATATGATCGCAGTTAATTTCTTCAAGGTCAACAGGAAAATCTCTAATAAATAGGTTCTCTTTGGAAGTGCTCACTTGATTAATTTAATATCACTTAAAGGGTGTGGAGGAGGGAGAGGGCCAGGGATATACATATGACTAATCTAGGAGCATACATATCTGTAAACAATAAAACTCTGTAAAAATATTGAAAAAATAAAAACATTATTAAAAAGAAAGAAAGAAAAAGTAATAATATGCCTACAGTCACTTTAAACTGAAAAAAAAAAAAAGAAAGACCACTCAAGACAATTCACGTTTGATTAGCCCAAAATCAGTTGGTTAGAGACCTAAACACATCTTCACTTTTACCGTATAATCTAATTAAAGACATATCATATCACATTCACAGGTCCTGCTGAACTCAGGAATTATTTAGACTATGTACTCCTGGAGGCAGGAATGTTGGCGATAACATTGTAATTCTGATGATCACACTTTGGTTCAAGGAAACATATTATTAATTATGATTATACCCAGGTAAACTATTATTAAATGAATAGAAAACATAAAAGTATTTCTTGGCATATGTAACCTCAGAGTGTTTATCACATTAAGGGTGTCTTTGGAAAAAATCTTGGAGAAAGTATTCTGGTTAAAGAAGAAACAAATAATAGAGAATAGGAATTCTGAATTATGAGAAGGATGAGTGAATGATTATAATTCAACTTAGACCTGATAGTGCGATAAGCAATGACCTTAAGAAAGACAACATATGTACATTCCTAGTTAAATCCTTAAAGTAAAATAATGCTAGAGAATGAGCAGAGAAAAGTAATAGAAAATATATGGTTTGAGGATGAAATATAAACATTACTAAATTTAATAAATTACTAAATAAAAATAATTTGCTAAAAAAAATAATGGGTTATGTTAGGAGTAATCAGAATGATAACATAAAAATGGAATTTTTCAAGCTAGTGAAATTTTATGTAAATATTTTGGTATATATAATTGAAAATCAAAAGAAAAATGTGATTTTGGGTAGGTATTAAGAAAACATTTTTCTATTCTTCATAAGAATTTCACTTTCTGACTTTTGCCCCTGTAAACCTGCCAAAATTGGAATGTCAGTGAGGCAGTATTACTTATGGTAAAATTAACTTCTGAATAGTAAATTGAAACTGAACTTGGAAGAACTATAAAGATCAAGAAGTAGCCAGAACTTTGTGTTTTCCTGATGGCGCTCATGCCTTTCTAAGAGCTATTCTTCTGGGCTTGTTACAAGAGATGATAGCTCTTGTGTGGCTTGAGATTTCCAAACTAAATGAGTCCATTACCGTAACTGATGTGGTTTGGGTCTTACACCTGAACTGACTTGAGGGCTCAGAGAATATCTCCTGGATAGCTGTATGAATAAAGCAAAGACCATTCCTAATATTTGAGAAAATCTGATACTTTTCTGATAACAAGTTGTTTTCTCTTGCCCTATATATTTTTAAGTAACTGATGTCAAATGTGACCTTTTCAGTCTTGTGAGATTGAATGTTTGGTTAATACTGGAAAAGATTCCCTAGTGAACTTTGTAATGGTAAACAAAAAATAGATAATTAAAACTTAATATAATGTTAGTTAGAAAAAGCATGTAAATAAGTTATGATATTGATCAACTTAAAATTTCTGATTTGATGTAAAAATTAATAATATCTTATTAACATATATATAAACAATGAAAAGAAGTGATTATTTAGAAAATTTCAAGGATGGTAAATAAAGACTGTAACAATTGGACCAGGACTTCCATGGCAGTCCAGTGGTTCCAAGTCAGGGGTGCAGTTTCCACCCCTGGTAGGGGAGCTGAGATCCTGTTTGCCACAAATTCCCCCAAATTCTACTAGTATAAGTTTGAGTTCAAGCCTAAAAATATACATTGTAAACAAACATTTGAGTTGATGTTGTTGCTGTTAGTTTACCAAAAACAGTTTTGAACCTCAACTATGAGAAATTATGTGAAGTACTCCTGGAAATAAAAAAAAGTAGTAATTGTTAAGCACACTATTTTATTTCATCAATGTTCTTATCTTATAATTTTTGTTAGTATTATTGAACTGTAGACTTAGTCTATTAGTAAATAGCATAATGTATTCATTATACAACAGATATTTGTTTGCTATCTTAGGTTTTATAGTACACAGATCCATACGGATGTTATTATACTATTTATCATTGTTATTTAAATGAGTATTTTTATCATTATAATCGATGCATTTCTAAACTTTGAAAGCAAATATTCATTGAGTACACACTAAGTACAAGATACTCTTTTAGTCATTTGGGACATATCAGTGACCAACTCAAACACAATATTTTGTTTTTCTCAGGCTTATAGTTCAATGAGGAGAGGCAGATAACATGCAATAAAGATAAATAATCAAGTATTGTGGAAGATAAGATGCTAAGTGTTGTGGAAGAAAATAAGCAATAGAACGGGAAAAGGGCTCACAAGTTTTTGGAGTGAGATATTGTAAAATACAGTATTGAATATAGGAATAAGAATAGAACTTTCTGAGAAGTTGACTGTTTAGAAACTCCTTGAAAAAGGTAAGGGCTTCTATGCAGATATCTGAGGTAGAAGTGTTGCAGATAGACAACAGAGCTCAAGCAGAGTTGCAAATATAGCACTATATCTGGTATACTCAGAGACAACATGGAGGAAATAGAGAATGTGAAGTGGTGATATATCCTGGAACTGAGGAGAGGATGATATAATAAGAGATCACAAATATTTGAGGTTCTATTTAAGTGAAATGGGGACTCAACTGGCATATTTTTAAAATGATTTTCTGTTAAAAGCAGACCGGGGTAGGGGAGAGTAAAGCACCAGGAAGAACTTTAGGATACTACTTTTGTCTTTCAAGTGAGAAGTTGTGGTGACTGAGAAATTGTAGTTATGACTTTGGAAATAAGGGGGAGGAGTCTGGATATGTGTTCAGGTAAAGTCAGTGGATGTTCCGATTATTTAATATGAGGTGTAAGAAAGAAATAAAGGAGTTAAGAAAACATTAAGGTTTCCTGGGCAGAGTAATTGGAAGGAATGGAATTGCCACTAACTTTAATGGCAAATGTGGATGGAAGAGTTTATGTTTGGAAATATTGTGTTTGATTTGTCTAATAAATGTTCACATGAAGGTGTAGAGTAGTCAGTTGGCAATATAAAATCAGAATAGTAATATTGTTGGGGGGCATATTAGTAATGTTATTAGTGATTAGTAATGTTGCAGAAAATATCTGACCTCCTTGCTGTGAAATACCATGTTCCAATTATTGTTTCAGGAACTATTATAGCAAGGTTACATTTTACCTTATGCCTTCTGAGTTTGAATATTCAGTCTTTTGATTTACGCATTGCAGAGAGCTGGTAAGAAATTGTTTCTTTTGTTCTAGTTCCTTCTGCTTCCTAAACTTGTTTCCATTATATTTCCATTTTACATCTAATTTATTAATTTTTAAATCACTTTATCAGAGAAAAGAAATTTATAAACACATGCCAGATTCAGAGTAAATTTTAATGGTCTAGATGGAAAACAAAGTTACATAAGCATTCCAGGCCAGGTGCATATCTGAGTTTGTATCAGAAAACAAAATGCAAATATGTGAACAATATTCTTGTGATTTTTTAACAGAAAATATACCAAAATAAAAAGGAAGGAAAACACACTTTAACTTTCTATCAGTGTTTAGTCACTCAGTCATATCTGTCATCCTCGCCAGACTCCTCTGTCTATGGGGATTCTCCAGACAAGAATAATTGATTGGATTGCCATGCCCTCCTCCAGGGGATTTTCCCAACCCAGGTGGCATTGCAGGCAGATTCTTTACCATTTGAGCCACCAGGAAAGGCCTTCATATATAGTAGTGTGTATCTATTAATTTTTATTCCACCAAGTACTTTTCATTATATAATTTGAAAGTAGCTAACATATATTACATATAAACTGAATTATTATTGCATTTTTGGTTAATACCAGTTTTTGTTCCATCTATCTTACTTGTAGCTGCAATACTGATGTAGTGTCATCTGAATAGTCCCTTACACACACACACACAAACACACAACAACAACAACAATATAGACAGTGGGATGAAAATCAGATTTTTTTGAGATTTTCCTTAGGTTGTGAGAGTTGGAGCATAAAGAAGGTTGAGCATTGAAGAAGTGATGTTTTAAAACTGTAGTGCTTGAGAAAACTCTTGAGAGTCCCTTGGACAATAGGAAGATCAGACCAGTCAATCACAAAGGAAAGAATCACCTTGGACAATAGGAAGATCAGAATAGTAATATTGTGGGGGGGCATATTAGTGATGTTATTAGTGATTAGTAATGTTGCAGAAAATATCTGACCTCCTTTCTGTGAAATAGCATGTTCCAATTATTGTTTCAGGAACTATTATAGCAAGGTTACATTTACCTTATGCCTTCTGAGTTTGAATATTCAGTCTTTTGATTTACGCATTGCAGAGAGCTGGTAAGAAATTGTTTCTTTTGTTCTAGTTCCTTCTGCTTCCTAAACTTGTTTCCATTATATTTCCATTTTACATCTAATTTATTAATTTTTAAATCACTTTATCAGAGAAAAGAAATTTATAAACACATGCCAGATTCAGAGTAAATTTTAATGGTCTAGATGGAAAACAAAGTTACATAAGCATTCCAGGCCAGGTGCATATCTGAGTTTGTATCAGAAAACAAAATGCAAATATGTGAACAATATTCTTGTGATTTTTTAAGAGAAAATATACCAAAATAAAAAGGAAGGAAAACACACTTTAACTTTCTATCAGTGTTTAGTCACTCAGTCATATCTGTCATCCTCGCCAGACTCCTCTGTCTATGGGGATTCTCCAGACAAGAATAATTGATTGGATTGCCATGCCCTCCTCCAGGGGATTTTCCCAACCCAGGTGGCATTGCAGGCAGATTCTTTACCATTTGAGCCACCAGGAAAGGCCTTCATATATAGTAGTGTGTATCTATTAATTTTTATTCCACCAAGTACTTTTCATTATATAATTTGAAAGTAGCTAACATATATTACATATAAACTGAATTATTATTGCATTTTTGGTTAATACCAGTTTTTGTTCCATCTATCTTACTTGTAGCTGCAATACTGATGTAGTGTCATCTGAATAGTCCCTTACACACACACACAAACACACAACAACAACAACAATATAGACAGTGGGATGAAAATCAGATTTTTTTGAGATTTTCCTTAGGTTGTGAGAGTTGGAGCATAAAGAAGGTTGAGCATTGAAGAAGTGATGTTTTAAAACTGTAGTGCTTGAGAAAACTCTTGAGAGTCCCTTGGACAATAGGAAGATCAGACCAGTCAATCACAAAGGAAATCAACTCTGAATATTCACTGGAAGGACTGATGCTGAAGCTGAAGCTCCAACAGGTAAAGCTGACTCATTGGAAAAGACCTTCATGCTTGGAAGATTGAAGGCAAGAGTAGAAAAGGGTGACACAGCATGAGATGGGTGGATTTCATCTTCTACCCAATGGGCATGAGTTTGAGCAAACTCTGGGAGACAGTGAAGGACAAGGAAGCCTGGCATGCTGCAGTTCATGAGGTCGCAAGTAGACATGAGTGAGCAACTGAACAACAAATGTTCTTAAGGGCATAAAATAGCTGGGAATCCTTGTTTTCAGAGGTGACTGGAATACTTAAAATCATGCTGAGAATTTTCAGTGGTTGAATAGACTATCTCAATAATTCATCAACATTTCTGTTACTTTATTAGAGGCATTCCTAATCAAAAAATTCGCAGTAAAACAAATTTAAAGCAGGAGTGTTAAGTTTTTAGGATTAAGTTTGAGAAAAGTCGAAGAGTCAAATTGGAACTAAATCATGGAGGACTCCTTGGATTAAAAATCAGACAATGAATTATTCATATTACATTCAGTAAGTTCATATTGGTTCATAAATAAAAGTTCATATTGGTTGATAAATGTAATTTTATATGCATCCATCTTAGTGTTCTATTTGCTGGTTAGAAGGTCAATAAGTCAGCAGGGGGGAAATTAGACTTTAAAAACATATTTAGAAAAATAAGTTATATAGACATTTGCAGTAAATATATGTTCATTCTCTAATGTTTGCACTATGTGCATTTCAAATATTGTAATAGATGGAATTATTGTAAAAATATCCAAAGACTAATTTAGAATATTCTTTTGTCTTTATGATATCTGTCATAATCAAAATGAAATCAAACCAGTTTTGGTGTCTCTCTTGTTAAAAAAATATATTTTTATACATCTTAAGATAGCAGTTGTGAATCCCTGTGGGAAATTAAATTTTGGTCTTTTATGGTAGCTGTAAAATCAATATATTCTAAAAATGTTAAAATTATCTATGATTGATCACACTAAATTCATGCTAAGTGTCTCCCCCATAAGAGTCAAAGGCTTTTTATAAAAACTTTTGCTTTCTTCTAAAAAAAAAAAAGTGTAGTGAAAGTTACTGGTACAATCCAGTAGGTACAAAAGCAGGGGAAAAATTTATGTATAACACATGGAGCAAAAAAGCAAGGACATATAAAATGTCAAAAAAAGTAAAATTAAACATTTCATTAGGAAACGTACTTTCATGTACACCTTGTTATATTTAAATAGGATAACCAACAAGGACTTACTGTACGGCACATGGAGTTCTGCTCAGTGTTATGTGGCAGCCTGGATGGGAGGGGAGTTTAGGGGAGAATGAATACATGTCTCTCTATGCCTGAGTCCTTTCACTCTTCACCTGAAACTATCCCAGCATTCTTAACTGGCTCTGAAAGTGAGTTTTAGTTGCTCAGTAGTGTCTGACTCTTTGTGACCCCATGGACTGTAGCCTACCAGGTTCTTCTGTCTATAAGATTCTCCAGTCAAGGATACTGGAATGTGTTGTCATTTCATTGTACTGAGGATCTTCCCAACCCAGGAATTGGCTCTGGGTCTCCTGCTTTTCAGACAGATTCTTTACTGTCTGAACCAAAGTGCTTTAAACAGTTGTATTGCAATACAAAATAAAAGTTTAAATAGAGAGAGAGAGATGCTACCTCTTTCAGAGGGTTTAACTTTGTATAAATACCCAGTTAATCTGGCTTGGAGGAAGTGAGGATTGAGTTAAGAGAGTGTAGATAGGTGGCGAGGTGGAAGGGGGTGAACCTGCACATTTGGGTGCTGATTTTTTTTGGGGGGGGGGCACTTCTGTTGGTCTTTCATTTATTTATTTTCATCCATCTTTGTTCTTTGGCCTGTGTGGGCCTCCCATCGCAGTGGCCTCTCTCCTCACAGAGCACCAGCTTGGGAGGCATGTGCTTCAGAGCTCTGGCTGGGTAGTGGGACACATTGGTCTAGCTGCTCTGCCTACGTGGGATCCTCCCAGGCCAGGGAATGAATCAGGTGTCTCTCTTGTTAAAAATATATTTTTATACATCTTAAGATAGCAGTTGTGAATCCCTGTGGAAATTAAATTTTGGTCTTTTATGGTAGCTGTAAAATCAATATATTCTAAAAATGTTAAAATTATCTATGATTGATCACACTAAATTCATGCTAAGTGTCTCCCCCATAAGAGTCAAAGGCTTTTTATAAAAACTTTTGCTTTCTTCTAAAAAAAAAAAAGTGTAGTGAAAGTTACTGGTACAATCCAGTAGGTACAAAAGCAGGGGAAAAATTTATGTATAACACATGGAGCAAAAAAGCAAGGACATATAAAATGTCAAAAAAAGTAAAATTAAACATTTCATTAGGAAACGTACTTTCATGTACACCTTGTTATATTTAAATAGGATAACCAACAAGGACTTACTGTACGGCACATGGAGTTCTGCTCAGTGTTATGTGGCAGCCTGGATGGGAGGGGAGTTTAGGGGAGAATGAATACATGTCTCTCTATGCCTGAGTCCTTTCACTCTTCACCTGAAACTATCCCAGCATTCTTAACTGGCTCTGAAAGTGAGTTTTAGTTGCTCAGTAGTGTCTGACTCTTTGTGACCCCATGGACTGTAGCCTACCAGGTTCTTCTGTCTATAAGATTCTCCAGTCAAGGATACTGGAATGTGTTGTCATTTCATTGTACTGAGGATCTTCCCAACCCAGGAATTGGCTCTGGGTCTCCTGCTTTTCAGACAGATTCTTTACTGTCTGAACCAAAGTGCTTTAAACAGTTGTATTGCAATACAAAATAAAAGTTTAAATAGAGAGAGAGAGATGCTACCTCTTTCAGAGGGTTTAACTTTGTATAAATACCCAGTTAATCTGGCTTGGAGGAAGTGAGGATTGAGTTAAGAGAGTGTAGATAGGTGGCGAGGTGGAAGGGGGTGAACCTGCACATTTGGGTGCTGATTTTTTTTTTGGGGGGGGCACTTCTGTTGGTCTTTCATTTATTTATTTTCATCCATCTTTGTTCTTTGGCCTGTGTGGGCCTCCCATCGCAGTGGCCTCTCTCCTCACAGAGCACCAGCTTGGGAGGCATGTGCTTCAGAGCTCTGGCTGGGTAGTGGGACACATTGGTCTAGCTGCTCTGCCTAACGTGGGATCCTCCCAGGCCAGGGAATGAATCAGTGCCCCTTGCACTGCAAGGCAGTGTTCTTACCCACTGGACTACCAGGGAAGCCCTGTGTTGATGTTTGTTTATGAGGATCCACTGTTCTGTATTTTTCATTATCTCCTCTGACTGCCCCTAGCTGAAAAAAAAAAAAAAAAAAAGACTAAGAACAATTGTTCTAAAGATATTTATATCTATAAAGATATATTTATATTTTTCTAGAAACTATGAGTAAGCACTCCCAGATATGTAATGTATTGTTTGCATCAAAAAGCATTTTAAATATTTACTATTCAAATAAAATTCAGAAACTTGGAAATTTAAGTCTATTTCCAAGTGATTCATTCTGAGAAGTTCAGTTTTCAATGAACTGGGGCTTTAGGCTGAACGCAAATGGAAAGCATTAAAATACCTGTAGCACTGTAACAATATCAGAGCTGTGCTTGAAAAAGATTAATCTGGAAGTCTGGTAATAGTCAGTTGGAAGAGGAAAGCATTTTAAATCAGGGCAGAAAGACTGGCAACCCAATGCAGCAGAGTAAGGGAGTAAAGCAGAAGGGTCAGAAAAGACAGACATTGAAGAGGACAAGTCATTGGGACCCAGAAGATGACATTGCTATGAGAGGCAAGGGGAAGAAAAAAGAACTGAAGAGCCGAGAGACGGCCAGGAGGTTTTGATTGGGTCTAGGACGATGGGATGATGGAATTAATTTTTTAAAATTTAAAATGTACTTCATTTTTTCATAATAATAATGCTTTCTTTGCAATTTCATAAGCTGTATATTTTTAGTGCATGTTTGATCATTTTACTCACATCATTTTTATTGAATTTTTAAAATCTAGTTAGCTTGTTTTAATTCTATGTCTCTTTCTCTTTTTATATTTTAGTTTTACTTTCTGAAATAGTTTTCTTGCTTTATCTATTTTTACTTATGCTATTTTATTTATGCCATCTATGTTTCTTTCACCATCATAGCTTCACAAATATTATATTTTATCATACTCATTTATATTTCAAAGAGTCCATATCCTATTTAATTCTGAGTTTATTAAGTAAGGTTCCTTTTGATCTTCTTAGGTCTTATTTATTTATTTATCTGCAGGTTGAAGTTTGATATAATTGTCTTTTTGTCTATATGCCAAGATCAAGTTATTTTTTCACCTCCTCACACATTTACTCAAATTGTTACACAAATAAAAATTGAAATATCTTTATTACATTATTGAATAATATAGCATATAATCATAAATAATATACAAGCATAAGCAATATTCAATACTATAAAGAAGGACAAATTTCTTGGGTTTTATGCCCAGTCTTTTTCACCTGACTTTCACTCTTTCTTTGTTTCCCTTATTTGATTGCTTTAAGAGCATTTTGATTTTTTTCTTTAAATTTTTCCTAAAGTTGAAGCCCTTGTTGAAATGTCTGGTTCATGACTATCCATTCATATTTTATTTATTTATTGTCTTCTTTTATTCATTCATATTTTAGAGTGAGGGACAAAAAGGTGTGGCCAGCCCTAATCAATTAGTGACTTACACACTGCAGAGTGATCAAGTGGGTGATAAAGGTATTTTGATGCAGAATCCTATTGTCAATAAGTATAGATCCTTTCTCTTAAGCCTGTCAATTTCTGCAGAAAAAAATCCTGCAGACTTCTACTGGGAGTACATAGTGTAGCTCTACTTACTGAATTAAGCCAGAAAAGGGAGACATTGCTATGAGAGGCAAGGGGAAGAAAAAAGAACTGAAGAGCCGAGAGACGGCCAGGAGGTTTTGATTGGGTCTAGGACGATGGGATGATGGAATTAATTTTTTAAAATTTAAAATGTACTTCATTTTTTCATAATAATAATGCTTTCTTTGCAATTTCATAAGCTGTATATTTTTAGTGCATGTTTGATCATTTTACTCACATCATTTTTATTGAATTTTTAAAATCTAGTTAGCTTGTTTTAATTCTATGTCTCTTTCTCTTTTTATATTTTAGTTTTACTTTCTGAAATAGTTTTCTTGCTTTATCTATTTTTACTTATGCTATTTTATTTATGCCATCTATGTTTCTTTCACCATCATAGCTTCACAAATATTATATTTTATCATACTCATTTATATTTCAAAGAGTCCATATCCTATTTAATTCTGAGTTTATTAAGTAAGGTTCCTTTTGATCTTCTTAGGTCTTATTTATTTATTTATCTGCAGGTTGAAGTTTGATATAATTGTCTTTTTGTCTATATGCCAAGATCAAGTTATTTTTTCACCTCCTCACACATTTACTCAAATTGTTACACAAATAAAAATTGAAATATCTTTATTACATTATTGAATAATATAGCATATAATCATAAATAATATACAAGCATAAGCAATATTCAATACTATAAAGAAGGACAAATTTCTTGGGTTTTATGCCCAGTCTTTTTCACCTGACTTTCACTCTTTCTTTGTTTCCCTTATTTGATTGCTTTAAGAGCATTTTGATTTTTTTCTTTAAATTTTTCCTAAAGTTGAAGCCCTTGTTGAAATGTCTGGTTCATGACTATCCATTCATATTTTATTTATTTATTGTCTTCTTTTATTCATTCATATTTTAGAGTGAGGGACAAAAAGGTGTGGCCAGCCCTAATCAATTAGTGACTTACACACTGCAGAGTGATCAAGTGGGTGATAAAGGTATTTTGATGCAGAATCCTATTGTCAATAAGTATAGATCCTTTCTCTTAAGCCTGTCAATTTCTGCAGAAAAAAATCCTGCAGACTTCTACTGGGAGTACATAGTGTAGCTCTACTTACTGAATTAAGCCAGAAAAGGGAGATTTTGAGGAAGGACAGTGGGTCTTTATCTTGTAGTCTCCTTTTTTTTACAGTTTAGCACTTCACTTCTGATTACTGTAGTATTCAAAATTGTAAAGTCCAGAATGTATCTGATTCAGAAACTCTTAAAAAAAAAAAAATCAAATCATGACAAACTTAGAAAACAGTAGTACCTTTCTGCCAAAATTTGGGAAAATATATCCAGGGGCATAACTGTTCTGTATATAGACCTTCAACCCACATAGAGCTCTTTTCCTTCAAGATTCAACTGTTGTTAACATCTCAGATACAATTACTGCAATATATTAAAAATCAGCCTGTTATTTCAGGTATAATGGTAAGCTACCATGTTCCAAATTTTATCAGATTCATATCAGAAACATTTAATGAGAAGCAAATACTTAGAAAATGGAGTTTTTCTTATTTGAGATCCCACGTAAGCATCCACAGGAACAAGGCCTACGTCTAACTTTCCTTAGCCTATATCAAACCTTGGAGGCTGTGACTTACTTGATTTTTTTATTAGAAAACATTCAATATGTTCTTCAAAGAGCTAGAAAGGGGGAGAGACAATCACAAACAAACTGGATTCTAAGCTTATATCAGATAGTATTATACTTTTAGAAGTCTATCTCTTAGTTATAATTCCTACGGTGTAAGTCTCCAAGCATATTAAGTGCAAGCTTGGAAAGCTTACCAGTGTCTTTCTTTCTTGGTGGATCCTAAACTACAGTCTTTCTTCTAAGTATCACTAGACTGTCAAAAACCGTTCTGCAATTTCAGTGGTTTTTTTCTTGACTTGTTAACCTCACTTTCTGCTTAATAAGAATTCAGCAAAATCCTCTAGGGGCAAACTACTATATGCCATGCTTACTTCTATTCACCTCCATTCTCTCAGAGATTAGGCCACTTTCCTTTTCAGGTTCTTGATCTCTTGTGTCCAGGTTACCATAACATTGACACTTACCTGGCCTATTCTATCAAAGAAACTTTATGTCTTTTAGTGAAGTCTGCTGTCAAAAATTCCCAAAGAGAAAAGTTAGATACAGAAAATTAGGTTTACCCAGAAAAAAAGAATATCCACTTCATAAGATCTTGTCCTTTAAGCCCTGATGCACTTGTAGTACTCTAATTTTTTTAAACTAATAATTTTAAGTAATAAATATTAAAAGATATATTATCATTATTCTTTTTTAAATTTTTATTTTTCTATTTACTTTACAGAGTTTTGTTGTTTACAGATATATATGAACCCATATTCTCATCTGAGCATTACCCTGTTTACATCATATTCTTTAAGGTGAATTATTTTTTTCCTTCAACCCACATAGAGCTCTTTTCCTTCAAGATTCAACTGTTGTTAACATCTCAGATACAATTACTGCAATATATTAAATCAGCCTGTTATTTCAGGTATAATGGTAAGCTACCATGTTCCAAATTTTATCAGATTCATATCAGAAACATTTAATGAGAAGCAAATACTTAGAAAATGGAGTTTTTCTTATTTGAGATCCCACGTAAGCATCCACAGGAACAAGGCCTACGTCTAACTTTCCTTAGCCTATATCAAACCTTGGAGGCTGTGACTTACTTGATTTTTCTATTAGAAAACATTCAATATGTTCTTAAAAGAGCTAGAAAGGGGGAGAGACAATCACAAACAAACTGGATTCTAAGCTTATATCAGATAGTATTATACTTTTAGAAGTCTATCTCTTAGTTATAATTCCTACGGTGTAAGTCTCCAAGCATATTAAGTGCAAGCTTGGAAAGCTTACCAGTGTCTTTCTTTCTTGGTGGATCCTAAACTACAGTCTTTCTTCTAAGTATCACTAGACTGTCCAAAACCGTTCTGCAATTTCAGTGGTTCTTTTCTTGACTTGTTAACCTCACTTTCTGCTTAATAAGAATTCAGCAAAATCCTCTAGGGGCAAACTACTATATGCCATGCTTACTTCTATTCACCTCCATTCTCTCAGAGATTAGGCCACTTTCCTTTTCAGGTTCTTGATCTCTTGTGTCCAGGTTACCATAACATTGACACTTACCTGGCCTATTCTATCAAAGAAACTTTATGTCTTTTAGTGAAGTCTGCTGTCAAAAATTCCCAAAGAGAAAAGTTAGATACAGAAAATTAGGTTTACCCAGAAAAAAAGAATATCCACTTCATAAGATCTTGTCCTTTAAGCCCTGATGCACTTGTAGTACTCTAATTTTTTTAAACTAATAATTTTAAGTAATAAATATTAAAAGATATATTATCATTATTCTTTTTTAAATTTTTATTTTACTATTTACTTTTACAGAGTTTTGTTGTTTACAGATATATATGAACCCATATTCTCATCTGAGCATTACCCTGTTTACATCATATTCTTTAAGGTGAATAGTTGTCTGAAAAAAGAATGTGTTTCTAATCAAAGAGGGTTCCAAAGAAAGAAGTGTCCGAGTGGAAAGACCTCAAGCAAGGGGAGAATAAAGTATAACAAGATCTTTGGGATAAAAGAAAATCAATTCATGTCAAAGTCATCACACCTCAGTGCTCCTTGAACTATACTACCCATTTTGTCTCAAGTGCTGGGGAGAAATTTGGGAAGACTTAGGTCAGGATTATCTACCTGTTGTTTTTTAACCTTTAAGAAGAAGTAAAGTAGATTGAGTTATGGATGCATTACAGAACATTTGCCATTTGAAGTAACATGCAAACACTTATGCATGGGACTTTTGATTTACTACAAATATGAAGTCTCCTCAGAATTTTTTGGTTTAAATGATTATATCAAATGCTTTTTGCTTACCTATTCTGTTGTTTACCAATGTCTCCATGTGCTATGCTTAATCATCAGTCATGCCCAACTCTTTGCAACCCTTTAGACTATATCCCACAAGGCTCATCTGCCAATGAAATTTTCCAGGCAAGAATACTGGTATGGGTTGCCATTTCCTTCTCTATGGAATCTCTGTTTACTCAGGGATTGAATCCATGTCTCCTGTGTCTCCTGCATCGCAGGCAGAAATGTATCTGCAAAAAGAATACAGATTTTTATTATTCCTTCTGTATCTCTTCCATGATCAGAACCCTCCCAACATGATGGGAGTGCTATGGCTCTAAAATTGAGGACTTATTACTTTCCATGGTTTATGGGTATTAAAAATAGCTTGAATATTTTGTATGGGTTGATAAATTTATTATAAGTAATTTGACTCAGTTGGGGGAAATATCAAGTATGATTGATTTAATCTCCTTGTTTTCAAAAATATGCCTCTATTGCAATACTTTGTGCCCTTATTTAGGAATTTATTATCTGATCAGTTGGAAGTGTTTCTGGTTCAGGCTGGTATTCTGGCCTTATGTTTGTACTTCATCAAGCATAACACTTCTATATTGGTAAAAACAATAAAGAGGTTTTTTGGATATATATGAACCCATATTCTCATCTGAGCATTACCCTGTTTACATCATATTCTTTAAGGTGAATAGTTGTCTGAAAAAAGAATGTGTTTCTAATCAAAGAGGGTTCCAAAGAAAGAAGTGTCCGAGTGGAAAGACCTCAAGCAAGGGGAGAATAAAGTATAACAAGATCTTTGGGATAAAAGAAAATCAATTCATGTCAAAGTCATCACACCTCAGTGCTCCTTGAACTATACTACCCATTTTGTCTCAAGTGCTGGGGAGAAATTTGGGAAGACTTAGGTCAGGATTATCTACCTGTTGTTTTTTAACCTTTAAGAAGAAGTAAAGTAGATTGAGTTATGGATGCATTACAGAACATTTGCCATTTGAAGTAACATGCAAACACTTATGCATGGGACTTTTGATTTACTACAAATATGAAGTCTCCTCAGAATTTTTTGGTTTAAATGATTATATCAAATGCTTTTTGCTTACCTATTCTGTTGTTTACCAATGTCTCCATGTGCTATGCTTAATCATCAGTCATGCCCAACTCTTTGCAACCCTTTAGACTATATCCCACAAGGCTCATCTGCCAATGAAATTTTCCAGGCAAGAATACTGGTATGGGTTGCCATTTCCTTCTCTATGGAATCTCTGTTTACTCAGGGATTGAATCCATGTCTCCTGTGTCTCCTGCATCGCAGGCAGAAATGTATCTGCAAAAAGAATACAGATTTTTATTATTCCTTCTGTATCTCTTCCATGATCAGAACCCTCCCAACATGATGGGAGTGCTATGGCTCTAAAATTGAGGACTTATTACTTTCCATGGTTTATGGGTATTAAAAATAGCTTGAATATTTTGTATGGGTTGATAAATTTATTATAAGTAATTTGACTCAGTTGGGGGAAATATCAAGTATGATTGATTTAATCTCCTTGTTTTCAAAAATATGCCTCTATTGCAATACTTTGTGCCCTTATTTAGGAATTTATTATCTGATCAGTTGGAAGTGTTTCTGGTTCAGGCTGGTATTCTGGCCTTATGTTTGTACTTCATCAAGCATAACACTTCTATATTGGTAAAAAACAATTCAGGTTAAACTGCTATACCAAACCTCTATAAGTCTCAAGCTAGTACAAAGTTTGATTAATTCTTATTTCGGTTGAGGAATATTGAGAAACTACCTGCAGACATACTAATAGGCTTTTCTGTTCCCATGGTCACCCAGACACTTAGGTTACTTCACCTTTCCTCATCTGCCATCTGCGAGATTACCTGTATCTGCTCCATCATCTGCGTAGTCAGTGAGGATTGGAATCTGTCTCACTAATGGTCTTACATTGCAGCTTTGTGAAATTTAAATAAAAATAAATAGAAGAGGGATTACTCATCTAGTCATTTTATAGGCAAAACTCAAACTACTTTTGGTCCTGTGTCACTGGCAAGAACTTAGTTACATAACCAAATGGATCTGTGAGGTGGACTGGGAAATATAAACGCTAGGCATTGGCTTGGTGAATGCTTATGGAGTTTTCCTCCTAAAGGAATAGAGGGAAAGACTTTATACTGGAAGTTAATTTGCCATCTTTGGATCAATGTCATCAGGAATTCTTAATTTTCTTATGTATTTAAGTGCTATAAAGATTTTAAAGGACTGCTAGATTTAAATACAGTGGCAATGAGGCCATGAGAGATAATGGGGCAATACCATGGAAGGAATGCAGGTTCTTAAATTTCCATGTAAATAAAAAGAAGCTTCTACTGTGTTTCACATTTTTAAAAACTTCTACAGCTAGCTTTACTCTAAGCAATGCACTATGTGACTGTGGGAAAACAAACCAGTGGAGGTTTCGCAGCTTTGGCCGAGCCAGGAGAAAAACATCTTGGAAATGGAAGAACTAAGACAAAAGCAAGTTGATTCAATTCACATGGACTCATTAGTGGGTCATGTTGATCTGCAACAGGTGGGAGATCTGCTGTGAACTTTGGAGTACCGGGTCAGTGCACGTTAGAATGCTCTGAGTACATGCATGGCAGACTCCTTTACTTCTTGCTGGTCTAGTTGCCCCCCCAGCTGTAGTGCACCCTTTCCATTAAAGAGATGACGTTAACAACTTAGAGTCCAGAATAATTATTGATCAGGTCTGTGAGTGGGTCACACCCATGCTAATACCATTCCCTGTAAATACCTGAATGCTTAAGTTCTCAATAAAAGCAGACTGGTGAATGTGTTCAGGGCCTTGACCCAAGAGGTCTGCAGGCCCTTGTTCCCATCCTTTCTCTGTCTCTCTGTATGTGTGTGTATATTTCTTAATGGCTTGTCACACCCACTATTTCCTATGCATCTGGCTGATGTGCCCTGGCATGGGACCATACTCTTCCTAACAGTTATAACTATTATTGGTACAAGTACTTCATTTGATGCAGAGGCAGCTCATGCATTAACTGGCCAAAAGCTGTGAATTGATTGAAGTAAAATAGAACTTGAGTAATTTAGTTTTATTCCTGGGTAAGGCCAGTTTCATACGTACTTGACCTTTATAGTACTCACTTAGAAAATACTTCTGCCCTGGTTTGATATGCTTCCTGTTGAAATTTTTAGTAAGTTTTGAAGATGGAGCACCTTGCTTTTACTTCTCACTGGGTCTTTCAAATTACATAGCTGGTCATGCTACTGAAACTGAGTGAATTAGGATTTCCTGCTATGTCAGAGGAATGTAAGTGGAGTATTGATAAGAGAGAGAGTAAATATCATAAAATCAAAATCATTGTAAATCTATGCATGTTGAGAGAAAGGGAAGGAAAATCAAAACTCCATTATGTGAGAAGGGAAACAATAATGTGAAATTGAAGCGCCATGAAAGAGAAAAATTAAAACATGACTAGCATCTTAAATAAATTTAGTTTCTGTACTTACTGTGGCCTGGGTTCTCAACTTCTTTTCAATAGCTTCTTTATTTCCTCAAAAAATTGATAATACATATATCAGGCTATCTTATGTGTTAATTTTCCACCCTTCTAATTCATATTTGATACTAGGAAGTATCATGAGTGGAAACTTGGAAGATCCAATTTTATATCTGCAGCCCCAAAGTTAATATGATCATATTGTGGCTACCAGTAGAACTGTGCATTATTAAAGCTATATCCAGATCAAGGAATTTCATGGCTTAAGAAAGACTGATAAACATGGCCCTGACTGAGCCTGTGTAGCTTTTGAGTACAACAGATTTTAAGTCCAGATTTGAAATTTAGGTACTTCATTACTTGAAATAGTGACACATTTTAGTCTGTGAAGTTACATTAACTGCTTGTTACTTTAGCTCAGCATTCTTAAATTTTCACTGGTCCATTAACTTATTCATGATATTTCTGTATTTATAGTGTCACCCCCTAGTAACTAACCTTCTGATGTCTTGCCCCCAACACTGAAATTATCAGCAGCTTTTTTTTTTTATGGTCACTTTTATTGATCTTTCATTTATTCATCTTTGTTCTTTGGCCTGTGTGGGCTTCCCATCGCAGTGGCCTCTCTTGTTGCAGAGCAGGGGCTCTGGGCGCATGTGCTCCAGAGTCTGGCTCACAACCGGACATACCGGTCCAGCTGCTCTGCAGCACATGGGATCTTCCCAGGCCAGGGATTGAACCAGTGGCGGTGTACGTACCCACTGGACCACCAGGGAAGCCCAGCAGCTTTTTTTTTTAATTTTATTTATTTATCTTTTGGTGGGTGGGGGGGGGAGGGGGGGGGAGGGGCGGGTCACTTCTATTGGTCTTTCATTTCTCTATTTTCATCCATCTTTGTTCTTTGGCCCATGTGGGCCTCCCATCGCGGTGGCCTCTGTTGTCACAGAGCGCCGGCTCTGGGCACACGCGCTCCAGAGCTCCAGCTCGGTAATTGAACACATGGGTCCAGCTGCTTCACAGCATGTGGGATCTTCCCAGGCCAGGGATCAAACTGGCGCTGCTTGTACTGCAAGGCGATGTCCTTACCCACTGGACCACCAGGGGAAGCCCCAAGTAGCTTTTTTAATTGATGCGTTTGTCATAAGAAAATTGCCAGCAGAAAGTTAAAAATTCCTAGAATTGTCATTTATATTCCAAGATAAGACTCCCTATAGTTTTCTAGATTATATCTAAATAATATTTTGTTACTTAAATTAATATAATATTTATGTTAATAGGCTTAGATCAAGACTTGATATAGTGGCTACCAGTAGGCCTATATCCAGATCAAGGAATTTCATGGCTTAAGAAAGACTGATAAACATGGCCCTGACTGAGCCTGTGTAGCTTTTGAGTACAACAGATTTTAAGTCCAGATTTGAAATTTAGGTACTTCATTACTTGAAATAGTGACACATTTTAGTCTGTGAAGTTACATTAACTGCTTGTTACTTTAGCTCAGCATTCTTAAATTTTCACTGGTCCATTAACTTATTCATGATATTTCTGTATTTATAGTGTCACCCCCTAGTAACTAACCTTCTGATGTCTTGCCCCCAACACTGAAATTATCAGCAGCTTTTTTTTTTTATGGTCACTTTTATTGATCTTTCATTTATTCATCTTTGTTCTTTGGCCTGTGTGGGCTTCCCATCGCAGTGGCCTCTCTTGTTGCAGAGCAGGGGCTCTGGGCGCATGTGCTCCAGAGTCTGGCTCACAACCGGACATACCGGTCCAGCTGCTCTGCAGCACATGGGATCTTCCCAGGCCAGGGATTGAACCAGTGGCGGTGTACGTACCCACTGGACCACCAGGGAAGCCCAGCAGCTTTTTTTTTTTTTTAATTTTATTTATTTATCTTTTGGTGGGTGGGGTGGGGAGGGAGGGGGATGGGCGGGTCACTTCTATTGGTCTTTCATTTCTCTATTTTCATCCATCTTTGTTCTTTGGCCCATGTGGGCCTCCCATCGCGGTGGCCTCTGTTGTCACAGAGCGCCGGCTCTGGGCACACGCGCTCCAGAGCTCCAGCTCGGTAATTGAACACATGGGTCCAGCTGCTTCACAGCATGTGGGATCTTCCCAGGCCAGGGATCAAACTGGCGCTGCTTGTACTGCAAGGCGATGTCCTTACCCACTGGACCACCAGGGGAAGCCCCAAGTAGCTTTTTTAATTGATGCGTTTGTCATAAGAAAATTGCCAGCAGAAAGTTAAAAATTCCTAGAATTGTCATTTATATTCCAAGATAAGACTCCCTATAGTTTTCTAGATTATATCTAAATAATATTTTGTTACTTTAAATGTGGAAATATACATAGATGCTTAACAATGATAATAATGTATAGTAAAATCATATTATCATTAGTGTTGTAATTGTAAGAGTGGAGATATTCTGACTCAAGTCTGTTTTGTGAAATTTCTTCATTAATCTTTTCTTCCTAATACTTGTCAAGAATCAGGCTTTGCCTCCTCAGTTTTTTGGCTTTTTTTTCTGCTTGTTTATTGGCAAGAAGATTTTGATGGAAAAGCTTTCAGACATTCCTTTTTTACTTAGTTAAAGGTAGCCTGCTTTTATATTTGTAGTTATATAATTCACATATTTAAGACTTTGAAATCCTAAACAAAGTGAAGGCAAAAAATCCATTCCTAATTAATATCACATGGAATATCCTTGGATTTAGATTTACCCTCAGAAACCTTCTGGCTTAGATTTAGGAAGGCCTATAAATTTTCTGACACCTGTTCATTTTCTCCCAGGTCATATTCTTAACATCAGTACAATTCAACCCAAAATTTCTAACCTAGGTTGCTGCACTAACTTCATCATCTTCATTATTCTTTCTATTTCTCACTCTGCTCTAAGTTTTACCAAATTGGCTCGTTGTTCATTGATTAACATAGGAATATTTCGGCCTTAGAACCTTACGCTCTCTTCCCACTCTCTGGGTTACTTGTCTTCCACTTCTTTCACCTCAGGTCTGTGTGCAAATGTCTTGGTACTGAACTTCCCTACCTTCCCTAACTTCCCTACCTAAAATATTTTCTATCCCGTTACTTCCACCCAAAGTTTCTGTTTCTTGTTTATTTTTAAACATAGTATTTGGTATGACCTGATAGTATATTGGGAGCTTCCCAGATGGCTCAGTGATGAAGAATCTATCTGAAATGCAGGAGATGCAGGAGACACAAGAGATAAGAATTCGATCCCTAAGTTGGGAAGATCCTCTGGTGGAGAAAATGGTAACCTACTCCAGTATTCTTGCCTGGATTTTCCCAGGGATAGAGAAGCCTGACAGGCTACAGTTCATGGAATCACAAAATGTTGACACAGCTGAACTACTGAGCACACAATAGTACATTGAATATTTATTTATTATTTTCTTGTCTTTCTCCTCAATATGGCACCGGTTTCAACAGAACAGGCAGTCTGGAAACTGTCTTCTTTCCCCCATACTATTGAATCTAATAAGTAGAGTTGTTTATTTAGTAGATACTTTAGAAATATTTCTTGAAGGAATGAATGCATTGTGGTTGTTCCTTGACATAAGGAATTGCCAAGGATTTGAAAGGATACTTTTCCGATCTTAATATTTTCAACTTTCCAAGTCATGTTTCCTCCATGGAAGATTTGCATCATGAGTAAAAGCAAGTTCTAAGTAGAATCTGCCTGAAATGAAGGAAGAAATTAAAAGTGGAAAAGAAGAGTGATTATATAAATCAGAATTTAGCACAATTCAATTTTTGTAACTAAGATTTTCTTATTGAATTGGACTTACAACTGCACAAAATTCAGAGTCTGAGATCTCTATTTAGGAAGGCCTATAAATTTTCTGACACCTGTTCATTTTCTCCCAGGTCATATTCTTAACATCAGTACAATTCAACCCAAAATTTCTAACCTAGGTTGCTGCACTAACTTCATCATCTTCATTATTCTTTCTATTTCTCACTCTGCTCTAAGTTTTACCAAATTGGCTCGTTGTTCATTGATTAACATAGGAATATTTCGGCCTTAGAACCTTACGCTCTCTTCCCACTCTCTGGGTTACTTGTCTTCCACTTCTTTCACCTCAGGTCTGTGTGCAAATGTCTTGGTACTGAACTTCCTACCTTCCCTAACTTCCCTACCTAAAATATTTTCTATCCCTTTCTTTCACCCAAAGTTTCTGTTTCTTGTTTATTTTTAAACATAGTATTTGGTATGACCTGATAGTATATTGGGAGCTTCCCAGATGGCTCAGTGATGAAGAATCTATCTGAAATGCAGGAGATGCAGGAGACACAAGAGATAAGAATTCGATCCCTAAGTTGGGAAGATCCTCTGGTGGAGAAAATGGTAACCTACTCCAGTATTCTTGCCTGGATTTTCCCAGGGATAGAGAAGCCTGACAGGCTACAGTTCATGGAATCACAAAATGTTGACACAGCTGAACTACTGAGCACACAATAGTACATTGAATATTTATTTATTATTTTCTTGTCTTTCTCCTCAATATGGCACCGGTTTCAACAGAACAGGCAGTCTGGAAACTGTCTTCTTTCCCCCATACTATTGAATCTAATAAGTAGAGTTGTTTATTTAGTAGATACTTTAGAAATATTTCTTGAAGGAATGAATGCATTGTGGTTGTTCCTTGACATAAGGAATTGCCAAGGATTTGAAAGGATACTTTTCCGATCTTAATATTTTCAACTTTCCAAGTCATGTTTCCTCCATGGAAGATTTGCATCATGAGTAAAAGCAAGTTCTAAGTAGAATCTGCCTGAAATGAAGGAAGAAATTAAAAGTGGAAAAGAAGAGTGATTATATAAATCAGAATTTAGCACAATTCAATTTTTGTAACTAAGATTTTCTTATTGAATTGGACTTACAACTGCACAAAATTCAGAGTCTGAGATCTCTATTTAGATAGGCTTATTAACTTCCAGGCATGCATAGACTGGAGGTACTGTCTTAATGGGATATAAACCATGAATGATTTTGAAATGTAAGAAAGCCTTTAGTCTTGTCATGACAGATGTCTCTTCATGTCTTAGAATCAAATATCACTCCTTTTATCAAGTAAAGAATAATTTTAAAAGAAACATTTTCTTCAGTCCTTTATTTCTAGCCAAAATAATTTTGAGTGTTAAATAAGGTACAACCTTCACTGATTTTCAAATCATTATGAATTATTTCATATTTTTTTTCAAATAAGGAATGTATATAAAACCAAATTCCTCACAAATAAAAAAGAATAGTTACATGAGAAACATCCAAAGTAGTCTATATGCTGAAGGTGGTATTCTCAGTTCTCTTGAATACCATTAACAAATGGAAAAATTGCAAAATATTCATAACCAATCTCATTTTTCATATATGGGAAACAATTTCTCTGTGTTCTTAACTGTTTTGTTGTTGTTGTTTAGTAGTTTAATAACACAATTCTCTAAGTCACTAAATCCCAAGATGACTTTGAAAGTGTTCAACTTTCAGTATTATACAGAGAAGTTTTTTCTGTTCTTTTATAATCAAATAGTGTACAGGTTTTATGTTGCAACTGCTGTGTGTAAGCAACATTTGGTTTGGCATCATGAGACTTGTATTCAAATGGCAACTGTCCATATTATTGCTATTTGTGTGACTTTGGTCAAAACATATCATTCCTTTATCCATGAGCTCCATTTCCATTTTCAGAAAATGAGTTAAACTTGCACAGAGTTAATGGGAAACTTAAAGGCAATAAAGTATTTGGAAGCATACATTTTCTGTCTCATTGCACTTACTCAATAATAGTTACTTAAAATGAATTATTTAGTTGTCTTTTGTCAACATTAAAAAGCTGGTTTATACTCTGAAATTACTTTTTATTTTCACCACACTGCTTGGCTGGGTGGATCTGAGTTTACCAGCCAGAAATTGAAGACAAACCTTTGGCAATGAAATCAGTGTCACAACCACTGGATTGCCAGGGAATTCCCTTATCTTTTTAAAGATTTCAGTGTAGTAATGAAAACTCTCTTCATCACAACCATCTTTTATATCCTCAAAAATATTTCTTTTAATTTTATCCAAGGCCCACAAAATGTAGAGAATAGCTTAACATATCATAATGAAAATAAACCCAGAATTAAATTTTTTAGGAAATGGGGAAAGTTCTGACCACCGAAATAATTCACTCCTTTTATCAAGTAAAGAATAATTTTAAAAGAAACATTTTCTTCAGTCCTTTATTTCTAGCCAAAATAATTTTGAGTGTTAAATAAGGTACAACCTTCACTGATTTTCAAATCATTATGAATTATTTCATATTTTTTTTCAAATAAGGAATGTATATAAAACCAAATTCCTCACAAATAAAAAAGAATAGTTACATGAGAAACATCCAAAGTAGTCTATATGCTGAAGGTGGTATTCTCAGTTCTCTTGAATACCATTAACAAATGGAAAAATTGCAAAATATTCATAACCAATCTCATTTTTCATATATGGGAAACAATTTCTCTGTGTTCTTAACTGTTTTGTTGTTGTTGTTTAGTAGTTTAATAACACAATTCTCTAAGTCACTAAATCCCAAGATGACTTTGAAAGTGTTCAACTTTCAGTATTATACAGAGAAGTTTTTTCTGTTCTTTTATAATCAAATAGTGTACAGGTTTTATGTTGCAACTGCTGTGTGTAAGCAACATTTGGTTTGGCATCATGAGACTTGTATTCAAATGGCAACTGTCCATATTATTGCTATTTGTGTGACTTTGGTCAAAACATATCATTCCTTTATCCATGAGCTCCATTTCCATTTTCAGAAAATGAGTTAAACTTGCACAGAGTTAATGGGAAACTTAAAGGCAATAAAGTATTTGGAAGCATACATTTTCTGTCTCATTGCACTTACTCAATAATAGTTACTTAAAATGAATTATTTAGTTGTCTTTTGTCAACATTAAAAAGCTGGTTTATACTCTGAAATTACTTTTTTATTTTTCACCACACTGCTTGGCTGGGTGGATCTGAGTTTACCAGCCAGAAATTGAAGACAAACCTTTGGCAATGAAATCAGTGTCACAACCACTGGATTGCCAGGGAATTCCCTTATCTTTTTAAAGATTTCAGTGTAGTAATGAAAACTCTCTTCATCACAACCATCTTTTATATCCTCAAAAATATTTCTTTTAATTTTATCCAAGGCCCACAAAATGTAGAGAATAGCTTAACATATCATAATGAAAATAAACCCAGAATTAAATAAGGAAATATTTTATTTAGAAAGACTATGGTAATGGGAGAACGTTCTGACCACCGAACCTACAAGTGTTTCATAGTAAAGAATGAAAGGAATTCCTTTTTCTTATAGGGAGAAGCAAAACAAGGCTGGAAATGACTAGGTATGGAGAAGTAGGGTGAGCATTAAAGAATGGTCAAAGAGCTGAACAAAAACTGTCTTCTATGTGGTCATCTAATTTTCAGAAGGTGTTATTAACAGGACACTGATCTTCATCACAGTGCTTAAACTTTGTGAGACAAAAGTCCAGGGGTGTAGTAAGAAGACAGAAGCCTGACTCATGTTTGGGCAAGTTAGCAGATGTTTGATAAGCATTTGGTCAAACACAAAAATAAGCAAAGCATTGAACAATAGTGTCTTTTTTGTAATACTGAAAGTCTTAAGAGTACTATGATAGAATAACATCGATTATGGAGTTTAAATGACAAAGGTTAATTCCTCACAATTCTGGAGGCTGGAAGTCTAACATCAGATTGACAGTGTGGTTGGTAAAGATTCCCTTCTTAGTTGATAGATGGCTTCTTCTCGTGTCCTCACATGGTGAGGAAAGAGATTACTTATCACTTGTCTCTTCTTGTAAGGTCACTAACTTCATTATGAGTGTTCTATCCCTCAGTTCTAATATTGAGGGCTAGAGTTTCAACATATGATGAGAGAATGCCAGTACAACTTTTGACATACAGTTTCTCATTTTGAAATGGCTAAAATTATGATGAAATATTTAGTTTTTCAACATTAAAAAGCTGGTTTATACTCTGAAATTACTTTTTATTTTCACCACACTGCTTGGCTGGGTGGATCTGAGTTACCAGCCAGAAATTGAAGACAAACCTTTGGCAATGAAATCAGTGTCACAACCACTGGATTGCCAGGGAATTCCCTTATCTTTTTAAAGATTTCAGTGTAGTAATGAAAACTCTCTTCATCACAACCATCTTTTATATCCTCAAAAATATTTCTTTTAATTTTATCCAAGGCCCACAAAATGTAGAGAATAGCTTAACATATCATAATGAAAATAAACCCAGAATTAAATAAGGAAATATTTTATTTAGAAAGACTATGGTAATGGGAGAACGTTCTGACCACCGAACCTACAAGTGTTTCATAGTAAAGAATGAAAGGAATTCCTTTTTCTTATAGGGAGAAGCAAAACAAGGCTGGAAATGACTAGGTATGGAGAAGTAGGGTGAGCATTAAAGAATGGTCAAAGAGCTGAACAAAAACTGTCTTCTATGTGGTCATCTAATTTTCAGAAGGTGTTATTAACAGGACACTGATCTTCATCACAGTGCTTAAACTTTGTGAGACAAAAGTCCAGGGGTGTAGTAAGAAGACAGAAGCCTGACTCATGTTTGGGCAAGTTAGCAGATGTTTGATAAGCATTTGGTCAAACACAAAAATAAGCAAAGCATTGAACAATAGTGTCTTTTTTGTAATACTGAAAGTCTTAAGAGTACTATGATAGAATAACATCGATTATGGAGTTTAAATGACAAAGGTTAATTCCTCACAATTCTGGAGGCTGGAAGTCTAACATCAGATTGACAGTGTGGTTGGTAAAGATTCCCTTCTTAGTTGATAGATGGCTTCTTCTCGTGTCCTCACATGGTGAGGAAAGAGATTACTTATCACTTGTCTCTTCTTGTAAGGTCACTAACTTCATTATGAGTGTTCTATCCCTCAGTTCTAATATTGAGGGCTAGAGTTTCAACATATGATGAGAGAATGCCAGTACAACTTTTGACATACAGTTTCTCATTTTGAAATGGCTAATTTTATATAAAAATTATTCAGATTACGAATCATGAATAATTTCAAAATATTGTAATAATAAATTCAGTCATGTTTGATGTTATAATACAGCTTAAGTTTTAGAAAAGTATGAATATTCAAGAAACTGACAACATGATGTGCCTTACCTTGGTCCCTGACCCAACCCTATTACAGTCGTCTTCCATTCTTGGTTCAAATAGCCACTTCTGCTAGAATATAGGTAAAATCTAGCTGATACAATTAAGACAGCCCCTGCAGGATACTTTTCCTTCTGGTCTTATGAGAACCTGGAGAATAGGATATGACACCTACACAACTAGGATCAGGAAGGAGTAAATAAGTCCTTATGAGAACCAGAGAGGTCTTAGACACTTTGAAAAGGGCCACAGTGATTCCTTTGGATGTATTTTTTTTCCTGGGCCCTCAGAAGCATATATGTATAATAAAACTAGTTGTGTCAGGGCATCTGATAGCTATGCTTTTTATAATCTATAATCATACTTAAGAATAAATAAGTATGATAATGAACAAGAATATTATTCTTATATGTATATTACAAATAGTATTACTAATTTGTCACTTGACATATATAACTGCTACTTGTTTTGATTTGTATTCCTGTTTGGAGTTTTTGCTACTGTTTTCCCTGCTTTAATTATGCATAGAATGTTTTTATACTCAAAATAACAATTGCAACTATATGTAAGAATTAAATTTTTCGGATGAAGAGTATATTGTGTGTGTACTTTTCTGGTGAAAATTATCTGTTTGATAAGCATTTGGCCAAACACAAAAATAAGCAAAGCATTGAACAATAGTGTCTTTTTTGTAATACTGAAAGTCTTAAGAGTACTATGATAGAATAACATCGATTATGGAGTTTAAATGACAAAGGTTAATTCCTCACAATTCTGGAGGCTGGAAGTCTAACATCAGATTGACAGTGTGGTTGGTAAAGATTCCCTTCTTAGTTGATAGATGGCTTCTTCTCGTGTCCTCACATGGTGAGGAAAGAGATTACTTATCACTTGTCTCTTCTTGTAAGGTCACTAACTTCATTATGAGTGTTCTATCCCTCAGTTCTAATATTGAGGGCTAGAGTTTCAACATATGATGAGAGAATGCCAGTACAACTTTTGACATACAGTTTCTCATTTTGAAATGGCTAATTTTATATAAAAATTATTCAGATTACGAATCATGAATAATTTCAAAATATTGTAATAATAAATTCAGTCATGTTTGATGTTATAATACAGCTTAAGTTTTAGAAAAGTATGAATATTCAAGAAACTGACAACATGATGTGCCTTACCTTGGTCCCTGACCCAACCCTATTACAGTCGTCTTCCATTCTTGGTTCAAATAGCCACTTCTGCTAGAATATAGGTAAAATCTAGCTGATACAATTAAGACAGCCCCTGCAGGATACTTTTCCTTCTGGTCTTATGAGAACCTGGAGAATAGGATATGACACCTACACAACTAGGATCAGGAAGGAGTAAATAAGTCCTTATGAGAACCAGAGAGGTCTTAGACACTTTGAAAAGGGCCACAGTGATTCCTTTGGATGTATTTTTTTTCCTGGGCCCTCAGAAGCATATATGTATAATAAAACTAGTTGTGTCAGGGCATCTGATAGCTATGCTTTTTATAATCTATAATCATACTTAAGAATAAATAAGTATGATAATGAACAAGAATATTATTCTTATATGTATATTACAAATAGTATTACTAATTTGTCACTTGACATATATAACTGCTACTTGTTTTGATTTGTATTCCTGTTTGGAGTTTTTGCTACTGTTTTCCCTGCTTTAATTATGCATAGAATGTTTTTATACTCAAAATAACAATTGCAACTATATGTAAGAATTAAATTTTTCGGATGAAGAGTATATTGTGTGTGTACTTTTCTGGTGCACAATCTCTGAAATCTATAGATCCACCTGGAGGTCTTTAAAATGGTTATACGCTAATCAAGGTAAGATATTTTTGTGTTAAATTATTTATCTAAATTCTTTTATTTTAGCTGAGCTTTTAAGGAAAATCTTTCCATTGAGAATAGTACTTATCAGGTTGAATCTTTGTATAAAAGTTGGCTAGCATTACATACAATATTGAAACTCTTCTTGCAGAACTCAGCAGTAGCTGTCACATTGCCAGAGGCAGTAGCCTGCTTTGTCTCTTGTCCTTCATTTGTCTGGCACCTGAGACACTGTTTATTCATTCATCTTGTCCTTCATGAAATTTTTTTCTACCTTGCAGTGTATGAAACCCACCAGTGCTAGAAATTACATCTCAGTGTTTATAAGTTTATTTTTTATCATTTTCTTATGGATAACTCCTCTTACTTAGATAAGCCTTACACTGATAACTCCTATAAACTTACTCTTGGTTTTGTTTTTCCACTCAGATGCAACCCACTCCAGTATTCTTGCCTGGAGATTTCCATGGACAGAGGAGCATGGCAGGCTAGTCCATGGGGTTGCAAATAATCAGACGTGACTGAGTCACTAACACTTTTGGGGACACTTCACCTTTCTGCATATTTTCAGGAGCTATTATCAAAGTTACTATTCCAGAGAAAGAATTTTTGTTTAGAAAAACACAATTGACATTCACTAAGATAAAAGATGAGGATTTTATGTGGAGACACACACACACTCAAATATCATTAGATTTCTAATTGACACATTGAATAGAACACTAGGGGTAGTGGGAGAATAGAGGAAAGGAGAGAGAGAAAAGAGTGGGATAAAGTAAAGACAATGTAGACTAGTTGAAGAACTCTCAAGGACAAAGATATGTAATGTTTGATTAGTGTTCATTTTAAGTTAACTCTCGTCTCTTTCTCCTCTCTTTACCCAGTTATATAGCTTCACATTCAGGATTAGGCAAACATTTTTTTTTTTTTTTTTGAAGTTTTGTTTTGTGTGTAGTAACATAAAAAATAACTGACTTCTGCATTTGTGTCATTGACGAAAATAACTTGCAAGGTGCTGAACCAAGAAATGAGCCAAATCACCCTCTAAATGTTTCTCCCTTGGAAAGTTACAGAAACTTGGAGAAAACATTAGATTATCTTTTCATAAGCTTCCCTGCATATTTTTGCCTTGACGTTAGCCATTTTCCAGAACTTTATCACCTATCTATTGTCCCATTGGACTTTAAACTACTTTAGCAGAGAAGTCATGCCCTTTGGTACTAAAATAATAACCTACTTCTACTAGGAGCTTAAAAATTAGCAACTACAGCAATGAAGGACTTAATGTTGGCTGTAACAGGCATATTGGCCTTAAGGGAGAAATCAAGAAGCAGACCCAGAGCACTGACCTAGTTAAAGAATTGGATGTCATGAGGTGAGCCTTGAGTCCAAATTACCATGTTCAAGAAATTGTGAAAAAACAAAACAAAACAAAACAAAAAAAAATTTTTCTGGCAGGCAGTGTGATAAAGAGTTAAGAGAACTTCTTTTGGAGTTATTCAGATTTGTGTTTAAGCACTAGGTCTGTCATTTACTGACTGTGTAATTTGTTTTCACTTCGCTTCTGTGAATTAAAATTTAGTTAATTTTAATTCACAGAGTTATGGAGAGGATTAAATTGTTTAACACATGTAAATGAGTAAATGTTCAATTTAGGTAAATTTAATGCCTGGAATGTTTTTGCAGAAGTGGAACAATATTACACAGCAACTATAGACAAATTTTGCTTACTCTGTGGTTTCACCTGGACCCAATTGTGCCACGAGGTACTTTCTATTTCTGTCTGAAAAGAGTATGCTGAAGAAATGAAATCAAAGTTTACTTTTGTTTAAAGAATCCAACTTTTGTTACCAAGGTTATAAAACCAAATCAAATGGAGAAGTGGGATTGAATATAGTTATGCTCAGGTCTTGGCTTGGTGAGAGTGTGCATTCTAGGAAGAGTACAACATTGGATTCAGCAGCAATAGTCTAATGCACTTCTCCCCCAAGACTTTAATAAATTAACCATTCATGAGGAAAAATAGACCAGGGAAAACTACTTAATTCATTTTCTTAAAAATATTTACTTTGTATTAAGCTACTCTCTGACTTATAGAAGATGGTAAAGTGAAAAAAAGTCTGAAATTGGCCTGAAAGTTAGTGTTTGATTATTGCTGGTATAAGAGGAAATACATCTGCAATTTATTTTGCAAAGCCCATTTCCTGTTACTTGCTACAGAGATTGCTGCCACATCTCATTGTATTTGTGTAGTTCCTTACTTTGCATGAAAGAAGATAACATAAATGAAAAGCTCAGGAGGAAGACTAATTCAGATTACTAGCCCAGGCAAGCTAATTTGTTATTCATTAAATGCTAATGAACTCAGCACCAGTGTTTTGTTTGTTTCATTCTGTTTGAGAATTGAAAGGTCTTTTAACATACTTAAAGTGTACAGTAAGCAGATGTATGAAAATAAAACATCCCTTTTCTCTTGTTTCCATTTGGTAGATCTACAGTTATTTTTCACTAGGAAAATCAAGTAAATCAACATGAAAAGTGTATTTTCTTTCTGTTTAAGAAAACAAATTTAATAAAAATTAAACTCTTTATACCCATGCTTTCTTCAATTCCAAAGGATCTAGACATCCTATATGTCAGCTTGGGGTCAACCCTACTTTTAAAAAATCTAAAAGTGAAATGGACTGTGAGTGAAGTGAAACCTAATATGTGGGCTTCCCTGATGGCTCAGTGGGTAAAGAATCTGCCTGCAGCACAGGAGAGATAGGAAACAGGGATTCAATCCCTGGGCTGGAAAGATCCCCTGGAGAAGGAAATAGCACTATAGTATTCTCACTTGGAGTGATTGAAGTGAAACTTATCATATATATAGGTATGTGTCTGTGTGTGTGTACATGTGTATGTGTATATATTCATATATACACATGTATATGTATATATATACACACACATACATATAACTATTTAAACATTATTTATAAAGCAGATTTTTTTCTGACTATATGTTCTACGACTGATTTCTTAAAATGAAGCACTTAGAGTGATGATGGATGTGTGGCAGTAAACAACAAAGCTCCTTAAACAATTAAAAAAAAAAAAAAGAAAGGAAGCCATGATGGCCTATGTAATCAGGGTAAGTTTGTTGTTTATTTTTGACCGAGTGTTTGTATTATGTGGATTATTCATTGGCAAACTTGCCCATTATGTAGAATTCCTGTATTTACTTATCTTTATATGTCTTTAGTTTATTATAAATTCTATATGCTTTCTTGGCCATTATATTACAATATTCCATACAATAATTTCAAGATCCTGATTATATTTCAGTCATCACTTCTCATTTACCATCAAAACCATGGGTGTTCATCTATTTGTTAGCAGTGCTTTTCTCATTTATATGAACTCTGACTCACAAAGAAATGTAATTAAGAAAAGTAAAACAATTAGATTCTCCTCTTTGTATAATGCATATAATAGAGCCAGAAGTCTACTAATATTCCACAAAGTAGATTACTAAGGGCACTTACAGGTTTTGGTGAGGGCAGGTAAGTTTCAGTTTTTACTGGGAATCACTCTCATGGTTAATTAACTGCCAATCTAAAATGTGATGTGGTTTGCTCATAAAGGGCTACCTGTACAACTTCTATGTTGTGTCAACTGCAAATTGGCTCTTACCAACTTGATTGCCAAAGAATGGACAACAAGGGCATTCACCATCGGCCTCCGCAGAGATTGAACAACAAGTCGAGAGCTGCTGACTTTCAACACCCCCTGAAGGAAATCAGGGGGCAAGGCACTCTGTGCTGCTGTGATACAGTGGAGCAGCTCTTTAAATAGGTAAATGGCTTTTAGGAAAAGGTTTTTTTTTTAATTTTAATTTTAATTTTTATTTTACTTTTAAATTTTACAGAGTTTTGCTGTTTACAGATATGTATGTTCCCAGATTAGTCATATGTATATACCCCCATCCCACCCCTCCAGACCATCACACAGTGCCCCTGCAGGATCCTCTTTTCTCACAGAGCAATGACTATAGCTATTTTCTTCACATATGATAGTATCAGTTTTCATGCTACTTCCTTTATGCCTCCCACCCACTGTTCATTCCCCACAATGTCCATATGTCTACTGTCCATGTCTGTTTCTCCATTGCTTCACTGCATGCGCCATCATAACCATCCTACTAGATTCAATATATATGTGTTAGTATATGGTACTTGTCCTTCTCTTTTTGACTGACTTCACTTTTTATGATCCAACCACCTCATTAGGACTGATTCTTCAGCATTTCTCTTTACAGTTGTGTAGTATTCCATTGTATATATGTACCAGGGCTTTTGTATCCATTCGTTCGTCGATGGACATCTAGGTTGCTTCCATGTTCTAGCTATTGTATAGAGAGCTGCAATGAACATTGGGGTACAGGTGCTTCTTTCAGTTTTGATTTCATCAGGGTATAACCCTAAGAGTGGGATTGCTGGGTCATATGGAGCTTCTATTTTTAGTTTTTTAAAGAAATCTCCATACTGTCTCCCATAGAGGCTGTATTTATTTACATTCCCAGCAGCAGTGTAGGAGGGTTCCCTTTTCTCCGCACCCTCTCCAGCATTTATTGTCTGTTGATTTGTTGATGATGGCCATTCTGAAGGATGTGAGGTGATATCTCATTGTCATTTTGATTTGCATTTCTCTAATAATAAGGGAGGTTGAGTGTTGTTTCATGTGTTTTTATCTCAGTCTTTGCCTCTCCTCACGCCTAGAAAAGCAGTGAATTCCTTCATGGAGACTTCACATCCTCATGACAGACTCAAACCATTTGTAAAACAAAACCCCTTGAGAACCCTTTGTTTAATGGCATTTTAAACCTCCCCCACACCAAAATCCTTATATTGGCTTTTCTCTCCTGCCTCTTTGGGGCAATCTCTCAGAGCTATCTGGGGTTCTGCCTCCTGGTCTGCAGTCCTAATTATGCCCCAAATAAAAATTAACCCACAACTCTCAAGTTCATCTTTTTTATTGACAGTTGGAACAAATGACTGTATGTAGGGTCAGATTATTCATTTTTTAAGCCTATTCTCTTTCTGTTATCTAAATATGAGCAACCTTTAGTGATGCTGAGTGACCAAAGAGGGAAAGATATTTCGTTTCTTTCAATTTACAGAATTCTTCAGCAAAACATTTCTTACCCAAATAAATTTCCACAAATTGTTGTTACAAATGCTAACCATCTAAATTTTTGAAGGCCACTTTCAAAGGGCTCAACTTGATAACAGCTATAGACATAATTGTCCCATCTAATTGAGAGCTAATCTTTTTAAAAACAAATTCTAATTTTGGAGCATGGAGGCATGAACAACATAAACGGAAAGAGCACACATGGGCTTTGGAGAAACAAGAGAAGAGTTTAAAACAGACTCAATTACTTGTTAGCATCATGATATTATTTAATATATCTATACCTTTGTTTTTTAATCTGTCCAATTGGAATAATCGTAGTGTATATCATTATTACATATATGCTTAAAAATCCCTATGACATCCACCTAAATGTTATAGGGACTTGCTTCACAATAGCTATAATTGAAAATTTAAAACTCTGATAAGTTTATTTATCTATAGAATTTATTGTCTACTATAAACAGATGAGATCAGAGCTCTATCATCTTTGTTATTGTTTTATAGCCTACTGCACAGTATCATTTAATAAATATTTGCTAAATGAATTGCTTGCTTACAGTTCTTATATTGTTGATTTTGCTTAAATTTCAAAAGAGATTGGCAATTATAAACTGTTGTATTTTTAAAGTTTCCCCTAGAGTTATTTGAAAATGTCTTAGGATATAAGTTGCACAGTAAATAATTTTGTAAGTGTGAGTAAAAATGTTTTCAATCTGCTTCTACTTATTTTTTCAGAAATATCTTAATAACAGAATTAAATTTCAGCATATTATTGTAGTATGGGGAAATTTTGAAAGTTATTGGTAATTGGTAGCCTTTGAAAATATTTTCTAAAGGCCATATGTTTGCTACCACTAACAAAATAAACCCACTCTAACTGCACTTTGATTTAGTGTTATTATTTCATGGAAAATTATATTGCAAAATGAGTTCTATTTTAAAATGTATAAATATCAATGAAATTTCATTGAACAACAAAAATGAAAACATTTCTTAATCTTATTGGCCTTATGGTTAAAATCCAAATTGCTTCATGACAGCCTCAAAAAAAGAAAAGGAAAAGCACTGCTTGGAAAGCAAAATTGAGAAATAGAACAGTAGGTTATATTATGGATATGTTGTGAACATTGTGCACCAGTGAAATATCTGTGACAAGTTTAATTTTCCAATGATGGTGAAATGTATGATAAATACTTTTATTGATTTATTAGCAAGTTCAACATCTTATTTGTGTATCAAATTCAAGTGAACACTTTCATTTCTCAGTGGAAGTTTATGGAGGGGCTGAAAGGTCATGATTTTTGCTTTTTGTTGCTGCGGTGACACAGTTGGCATAGGTCACAGATATCATAGGTTTTTATGAGGTTGAAATTGCAGTACACTTTGATTAAGACATTATGAGTCCCTGTAAATGAGCCTACACTGTGTTTTAAGTATCTACCAGTTGATAGTTATCTCTCTGTCCATCCTTGTCATAAAGTTGCTCTCAGTTAACTCCATCCTTATCCTGTTCAGGTCAAAATCTGGGAAATCACAAAGAGCACCAGGGCTTCCTGATGGCTCAGTAGATAAGGAAACCTCTTGCAGTACAGAGGAAAATCTAGGAGCAGAGTAGCGAGAGTGAGTACACAAAAAGCTTCAGAATTTTTTTTTTTTTTACACAAAAGAAGAGAGAAAGAGAGTTTATTCTTGCTTACTATTTGCAACCCTGTGGCAAGTCATTGACTTTTTAAAAGAAACAACCTAGACATTTCTCCATATTTCCTCTGGCTATAGGGCACAGGAAGGGAGCAATGTAAGTGGCTAGTGTAGCTTGACAGAATTTAAGACAGCAGAATTACAATGAATGCATTGTCTTAGTAACCTGAAGTCATGGGGAGATGTCACAAACTGAGGTCAAGATTGCCAGGAGAAATATCAACAGCCTCAGATATGCAGATGATGCCAGTGTAATGGAAGAAAGCGGAGAAGATCTAAAGAACCTCTTGATGGAAGGGAAGAGAAGAGTTAAAAAGCTGGCCTAAAACGCAATATTCAAAAAACTAATATCATGGCATCCGGTCCTATTACTTTATGACAAATAGATGAGAAAAAAGTAGAAACAGTGACAAAGTTTATTTTCTTGGGCTCCAAAATCATCACAGATGGTCACTACAGCCATGAAATCAAAAGACACTTGCCCCTTGGACGGAATGCTGTGATATATCTAGACAATGTATTAAGAAGCAGAGACATCATTTTACTGACAAATGTCCATATAATCAAAGCTATGGTTTTCCAGTAGTCATGTATGGATGTGAGAGTTGGACCATAAAGAAGGCTGAGCACCCCAAACTTGATGCTTTTGAATTGTGGTGCTGGAGAAGACTTTTGAGAGTCCCTAGGATTGCAAGGATATCAAAGGAGTCAATCTTAAAGGAAATCAACCCTCAATATTTATTGGAAAGACTTACATTGAAGCTAAAGCTCCAATACTTTGGCCATCTGTTGTGAAGAGCTGACTCATTGGAAAGGACCCTGATGCTGGGAAAGATTGAGGGCAGAAGGAGAAGTGGGTGACAGAGGATGTGATGATTGAATGGCATCACTGACTCAGCAGACTTAGGTCTGGGCAAACTCTAGGAGACAGTGAAGGATAGGGAAACCTGGCGTGCTACAGTCCATGAGGTGGCAAGAACATGACTTAGCGACCAAATGACAATAACAAATGGGGAACTGTGAGAATACTTAATCTATGAACACAGAGATACTATAATGTGGAGCCAAATCACCAGGTATGAATTACATCATATTGGGGCCACCAGGAAATATAGTTATATCAAAACTAGTGGACAACTAGACAATCATTAAAATAATTCTTCAGATTATGCAACAGTGCTGAAATATTTCTAGGAAAATACTAAGTACAAAAGCCGAATACATAATTGTATATACTCTGATTACATACCTTTTAAGATATTTGCAGAAATAAATGGTACATTGAAGTAATGATACACAGGAAGGGAGCAATGTAAGTGGCTAGTGTAGCTTGACAGAATTTAAGACAGCAGAATTACAATGAATGCATTGTCTTAGTAACCTGAAGTCATGGGGAGATGTCACAAACTGAGGTCAAGATTGCCAGGAGAAATATCAACAGCCTCAGATATGCAGATGATGCCAGTGTAATGGAAGAAAGCGTAGAAGAGCTAAAGAACCTTTGATGGAAGGGAAGAGAAGAGTTAAAAGCTGGCCTAAACGCAATATTCAAAAAACTAATATCATGGCATCCGGTCCTATTACTTTATGACAAATAGATGAGAAAAAAGTAGAAACAGTGACAAAGTTTATTTTCTTGGGCTCCAAAATCATCACAGATGGTCACTACAGCCATGAAATCAAAAGACACTTCCCCCTTGGACGGAATGCTGTGATATATCTAGACAATGTATTAAGAAGCAGAGACATCATTTTACTGACAAATGTCCATATAATCAAAGCTATGGTTTTCCAGTAGTCATGTATGGATGTGAGAGTTGGACCATAAAGAAGGCTGAGCACCCCAAACTTGATGCTTTTGAATTGTGGTGCTGGAGAAGACTTTTGAGAGTCCCTAGGATTGCAAGGATATCAAAGGAGTCAATCTTAAAGGAAATCAACCCTCAATATTTATTGGAAAGACTTACATTGAAGCTAAAGCTCCAATACTTTGGCCATCTGTTGTGAAGAGCTGACTCATTGGAAAGGACCCTGATGCTGGGAAAGATTGAGGGCAGAAGGAGAAGTGGGTGACAGAGGATGTGATGATTGAATGGCATCACTGACTCAGCAGACTTAGGTCTGGGCAAACTCTAGGAGACAGTGAAGGATAGGGAAACCTGGCGTGCTACAGTCCATGAGGTGGCAAGAACATGACTTAGCGACCAAATGACAATAACAAATGGGGAACTGTGAGAATACTTAATCTATGAACACAGAGATACTATAATGTGGAGCCAAATCACCAGGTATGAATTACATCATATTGGGGCCACCAGGAAATATAGTTATATCAAAAACTAGTGGACAACTAGACAATCATTAAAATAATTCTTCAGATTATGCAACAGTGCTGAAATATTTCTAGGAAAATACTAAGTACAAAAGCCGAATACATAATTGTATATACTCTGATTACATACCTTTTAAGATATTTGCAGAAATAAATGGTACATTGAAGTAATGATACATTAGGAGGTAATAGTTTGGACAATTATGTTTCAATACATTGACAAAATAACAATATTAAACTTTCCAATTATAAAATTTAATGAATTAGGTTTGACTGGACAATTAACTCACAGGAAACCTCTGAAACACAGACCGTAATAAATGTTATTAGAACTATATACATCCATAAATCTTCTTGAGAAAAATAAGCTTATGGGAAACAAGTGAGTGTATGGGCAGATCACTCACAAAGATTTCTCTGTCTTAAGGGAGGTTATGATATCTGTGAATTCGGAAAATTAGACTAATGCAAATAGTTTACCTTGATTGATTAATTTCCATTTTTAATTAAAATATTTTTCCATTACTATAAGATATCCATGTGTATCTTTTTCATTCTGATTTACTGGCTAGCAGAGAAAGAAAACATAAAGAAAGTGTGGGGTAAGAAGGGCATTGTTGTCTTACATTTTTCTTTGTGTAGGTATATTGTGAATTAGAAATGGGAATGGGATATAGTAATGTCATGGCCTCAAATGAACAAGAGAAAAATATTCTTCTTCTTTATTTAGTTGTAATTAAACATAATGCATCAAAATGTAATATAGCATTATTTCTATATTAATATGCCCTTGCTTATTCAAAGCATCAATTTAGCAGTGGTAACAGCTGTAAGAATGCTAAAGACTAGAATCACAGAGGTGAATCTTTTGGTACAAAGATTCTTTTACATAAATATTTAAATAAAGGACATTAACCCTGTCTAAACTTCGACTATATCTTTGTCCTAAATAAATGTCTTTTGTATTGCTTTTAATGATATGTTACTCTCTATTGCTTCATGGGGCATTAGAGGGACTTTTACATATATTAATTTTTGCTTTTTTTCCTGGCTTTTGATTGTTAAGAAGGGAAATTTTAATGACCAAAAAATAATATGAGAGTTTCTTCAGTCATTGTTATTTGTGTGCCAGTATATTTTTTCTCCTGTTGAATTCTAGCAGTGTTTAGCAGTATCTTTAGGATTCTCTGTGTATAGCATCATTTATTATCTTCAAACAGTGACAGTTTTACTTCTTCTTTAACAATTTGGGCTCCTTTTATTTATTTTTCTTCTATGATTTCTGTGTCTGTGCATGTGTGTGATTAAGCACTTCTGACTATTCTGACTCTATGGATTATATAATCTACCAGACTCCTCTGTCCATGGAATTCTTCCAGCCAGGAATACTGGAGCAAGGTACCATTATTTCCTCCAGAGAATATTCCTGGCCCAGAGATCAAACATGCATTTCCTGCATTGGCAGGCAGATTCTTTACCACTGTGCCACCAGGGAAGCCTGATGATTTTTCCAATTTGTTGAATTGAAAATACTAATGCAAATAGTTTACCTTGATTAATTTCCATTTTTAATTAAAATATTTTTCCATTACTATAAGATATCCATGTGTATCTTTTTCATTCTGATTTACTGGCTAGCAGAGAAAGAAAACATAAAGAAAGTGTGGGGTAAGAAGGGCATTGTTGTCTTACATTTTTCTTTGTGTAGGTATATTGTGAATTAGAAATGGGAATGGGATATAGTAATGTCATGGCCTCAAATGAACAAGAGAAAAATATTCTTCTTCTTTATTTAGTTGTAATTAAACATAATGCATCAAAATGTAATATAGCATTATTTCTATATTAATATGCCCTTGCTTATTCAAAGCATCAATTTAGCAGTGGTAACAGCTGTAAGAATGCTAAAGACTAGAATCACAGAGGTGAATCTTTTGGTACAAAGATTCTTTTACATAAATATTTAAATAAAGGACATTAACCCTGTCTAAACTTCGACTATATCTTTGTCCTAAATAAATGTCTTTTGTATTGCTTTTAATGATATGTTACTCTCTATTGCTTCATGGGGCATTAGAGGGACTTTTACATATATTAATTTTTGCTTTTTTTCCTGGCTTTTGATTGTTAAGAAGGGAAATTTTAATGACCAAAAAATAATATGAGAGTTTCTTCAGTCATTGTTATTTGTGTGCCAGTATATTTTTTCTCCTGTTGAATTCTAGCAGTGTTTAGCAGTATCTTTAGGATTCTCTGTGTATAGCATCATTTATTATCTTCAAACAGTGACAGTTTTACTTCTTCTTTAACAATTTGGGCTCCTTTTATTTATTTTTCTTCTATGATTTCTGTGTCTGTGCATGTGTGTGATTAAGCACTTCTGACTATTCTGACTCTATGGATTATATAATCTACCAGACTCCTCTGTCCATGGAATTCTTCCAGCCAGGAATACTGGAGCAAGGTACCATTATTTCCTCCAGAGAATATTCCTGGCCCAGAGATCAAACATGCATTTCCTGCATTGGCAGGCAGATTCTTTACCACTGTGCCACCAGGGAAGCCTAATGATTTCCATGTCTAAGACTTTCAAAGCTATGTTGAATAAAAGTGACAAGAGTGGGAATCTTTGTCTTCTTCCTGATCCTAGCAGAAATTATTTTAAGTTTTTCACCACTGAGTATGATGTTTACTGTGGGTTTCTCAAATATGGCCTTTATGGAAAGAGGAGTTTAGCAGGCCTCAGTCCATGGGTGTCTCAAAGAGTGGGACATGACTGAGCAACGAACACTCACACACTCAGTCATGTTGAGGAAGGTTTTCTATATGCCCACTTTCTGGAGACTTTTAAAGATAAACAGGTATTGAATTCTGTCAAAAATTTTTGCATCTATTGAGATGATCATGTGGCTTTTATTCTTTAGTTTGTTAATGTAGTGTATCACATTGATTGATATTCAGATATTAAAAACTCCTTGCATACCTGGGGTAAATTCCTTTGATCATGGTATATGATCCTTTCAATGTATTGTTGGAATTGGTTTGCTAGCAGTGTTTTGAAGATGTTTACATCTATCTTCATCATTTAAATTGGCTTCTAATTTTCTTTTTGTATGTGTGATGTATTTGTCCATTTTGGGTATCTGAGTGATAGTGGTTTCATAGGATGAGTTCAGAAATGTTTCTTCTGCATTTTATTGGTATCGTTTGAGAAGGATAGGTGTTAACTCTTCTCTAAATGTTTGGTAGAATTCATGTGTTAAACCAGCTATATTGCACTTCTGCTTGTTATTAATTTTTAAATTAGATTCAAATTTTCACTGCTTGTAATAGGTTTCTACATGTTTTTTATTCCTGATTTAGTCTTGGGAGTTTTTAACTTTTTCAGAATTTCTTAATTTCTTCTGGATTGTGCATTTTATTGGCACCTAATAGTCTTTTCACTTCCCAGCTGATGCTATTGGTAAAGAATCTGTCTGCCAATATAGGAAACATAAGAGACATGGGTTTAAATGCCTTGTTGCAAAAATCTCCTGGGGAAGGAAATGGCAACCCACTCCAGTATTCTTGCATAGAAAATCCTGTGGACAGAAGAGCTTGGCAGGCTATTGTCCATAGAGTCACAAAGAGAGGGACAGGACTGAAGTGACATGCAGTAGTATTTTATAACTCTTTTTTTATTTTTTTGATTTCTGTGGTGTAGATTGTAGCTTTATCATTTCTGATTTTATTAACTTGAGCCCAATTCCTTTTTTTTTTGGTGATGTTTCTGGCTAAAGGATTATAAATTTTATCTTTTCAAAGAACCAGCTTATAGTTTCATTGATCTTTATTGTATTTTTCTTACTTACTATTTCATTTATTTTTGCCCTGGTCTTTATGACTTCTTTCCTCCTACTAACTGTGAGGTGTTTTTGCTCTTCTTTTCCTAATTGTTTTAAGCACAAGATTGAGTGGTTTATTTAAAATTTTTTCTCACTTACTAAAGTAAGCTTCTGTTTCTCTAAAATGCCCTCAAAGCATCACTTTTGCTGCATCCCATGGGTTTTAAATGATCATGTTTCTATCTTCATTTGTCTGTAGTATTTTTCAATTTCCTCTTTGATTTTTTTCAGTGATCCATTGGTTGTTTAGTAACAGATTCTTTAGCTTCCATATATTTATTATTTTTGTAGTTTTTCTTATAATTGATTTCTAACCTCATAGTGTTGTGGTCAGAAAAGACATCTGATATGACTCAGATTAAATGTACGGAGACTTGTTTTGTGGCCTCTCAAGTGATTTCTCTTGGAGAATATTCCATGTGCACTTGATAAGAATGTGTTTTGTGCTGCTTTTGGATGGAATACTTTATTGGTATCGTTTGAGAAGGATAGGTGTTAACTCTTCTCTAAATGTTTGGTAGAATTCATGTGTTAAACCAGCTATATTGCACTTCTGCTTGTTATTAATTTTTAAATTAGATTCAAATTTTCACTGCTTGTAATAGGTTTCTACATGTTTTTTATTCCTGATTTAGTCTTGGGAGTTTTTAACTTTTTCAGAATTTCTTAATTTCTTCTGGATTGTGCATTTTATTGGCACCTAATAGTCTTTTCACTTCCCAGCTGATGCTATTGGTAAAGAATCTGTCTGCCAATATAGGAAACATAAGAGACATGGGTTTAAATGCCTTGTTGCAAAAATCTCCTGGGGAAGGAAATGGCAACCCACTCCAGTATTCTTGCATAGAAAATCCTGTGGACAGAAGAGCTTGGCAGGCTATTGTCCATAGAGTCACAAAGAGAGGGACAGGACTGAAGTGACATGCAGTAGTATTTTATAACTCTTTTTTTATTTTTTTGATTTCTGTGGTGTAGATTGTAGCTTTATCATTTCTGATTTTATTAACTTGAGCCCAATTCCTTTTTTTTTTGGTGATGTTTCTGGCTAAAGGATTATAAATTTTATCTTTTCAAAGAACCAGCTTATAGTTTCATTGATCTTTATTGTATTTTTCTTACTTACTATTTCATTTATTTTTGCCCTGGTCTTTATGACTTCTTTCCTCCTACTAACTGTGAGGTGTTTTTGCTCTTCTTTTCCTAATTGTTTTAAGCACAAGATTGAGTGGTTTATTTAAAATTTTTTCTCACTTACTAAAGTAAGCTTCTGTTTCTCTAAAATGCCCTCAAAGCATCACTTTTGCTGCATCCCATGGGTTTTAAATGATCATGTTTCTATCTTCATTTGTCTGTAGTATTTTTCAATTTCCTCTTTGATTTTTTTCAGTGATCCATTGGTTGTTTAGTAACAGATTCTTTAGCTTCCATATATTTATTATTTTTGTAGTTTTTCTTATAATTGATTTCTAACCTCATAGTGTTGTGGTCAGAAAAGACATCTGATATGACTCAGATTAAATGTACGGAGACTTGTTTTGTGGCCTCTCAAGTGATTTCTCTTGGAGAATATTCCATGTGCACTTGATAAGAATGTGTTTTGTGCTGCTTTTGGATGGAATACTTTATAAATAGCAGTTAAGTTCATCTGGTCTAATGTGTCATTTAAGGCCTGTTTGTTCTTATAGGTTTTATGTCTGGATGATCCATTGATGTAAGTGGGGTGTTAAAAAATCGCCCACTATTATTTTGTTAATGTCAATTTCTCCTTTTATGTTTGTTAACATTTACCTCATATATTGAGTAACTCCTCTGTTGGGTCCATATATGTTTACAATTTTTATGTCTTCTTCCTTAATTGATCCTTTTATTGTTAGGTAGTGTACTATGCTGTCTCTTGTAACAGTATTTATTTTAAAGTCTCTTCTGTCTGACATAAGTATTGCAACTCTTGCTTTCTTTTAATTTCCAACTTGTGTAGAATAATTTTTTCCATTTTTTCACTTTCAGGCTATACATGTCTCTAGATCTGAAGTGAGTTTCTTGTTGGCAGCATATATGCAGATCTTGTTTTTCTATCCATTTATCCAGTCTGTGTCTTTTGATTGGAGAACCTACTCTGCTTACATTTAAGATACTTACTGATATGTATGTTCCTATTCCTATTTTGTTAATTGTTTTGGATTTATTTTTGTTGATTTTTTTCTCCCTCTTTTGTTCTTTTCTATTTTGACTACATTAGTATTTTAAAGATATTTGGCTTCATATTGCTCATGAAATTTTGATCTAGATCTAGTTTTGTCCCTTGCTTATGATTATTTTTAAATTCATTTTTATACTATTATGGAATTTCACCAAAATATGTTCATTGTGAATTTTTAACCATTTATCCTACTTGAAATTTTATGATTCTAGGCACTGAAGAATCCTATCTTCTATGATGGAAAATTTTATCTCTGAGTTGAAGTGTATCTCCACAGTGGGTTTGGTTTCCTTTCATCAGACATATTAGGAATTCAAGCCCCAGTAACTGACTTTAATGTCCAGGGCGTGTCTAGACTGAAGTGACAATCTAATTTTTTAAGTTTGTTTTCACTATTATTATACTGAACACCTTTTTATATATTTATTAGTCATTCTTGTATGTTCTTTTGTGACATACTCATTCAAAATTTTAGCTGGTTTTCTATGCAATGCTTTATTCTTAAAAAACACTGCTCATGTAGATACAGAATAGTTTGTAATACCCTCCACGTTTCTATGTCCAGCTACTTTTCCTGGTTTGCAGATAGCTGGCATTCCTTGTTTATCTTCAGCTATCTCATTTTCTACCTTCTTTCTTTCTACATGGGTAGTAGGCCTAGTTTCCTGACTTTATGTAGATGGAACCCTCTCCTACCGTGTACTACTATCCCCTGAGACCTCACACAGGAGCAGCAACAGATCATTTACTTTCCTCACTAGGTTCATCTTCCACCTTATATCTGGAACTGGACATTTTTTTTCTCTAATGTGGGATCAAACTTGAATTTAAAATATGTTTATTAGGATTTACTTATGATTTCCAGGTATTTATGTCAGGAGAATACTTAAATTTCTTTAATTTACTGTTTCACAATAACCAAAAGAAAAATTCTACATATTGGTCTCCTAAGCAGTTGAGAAAACTTTTCTATTTTCTTCAAGTAAGAGACATTTCACTGTTTTAATTCACAGAAGAGAAGGAAAAAAAATAATTATATTGCATCACATCAATATTGGAAATTTTACGTCTAGACTTTAGAAAGTATTTCATTTTTTAAAATCACTCCAGATAAATACCTTGCTAAGTTCTTGGCAACTGCAGATTGTAAGCATTTTTGAAATATATATATATTTTATGAGTCATCTGTGTTTTATTTATTTACTTATTTTTATTATATTTGTCTAGCTTTGTTGAGGTATGTTTGATAAATAAAGCTTGTTTATATTTAGCTCATACAATGTGATTTAAGGTGCACAATATGAGATTTTAATATACATATATATCAGAGTCAAGTTAATTAACACATACATCAACTCACCAAATTTACTGACAGTAAGCATTCACTGAGTAAAGGAAGAAAAGACACCAAAGGAGTATGTTTTATGACCCTAAATAATTTAAAAAAATTTTGCTTATTGTGTGGATGTTATATATGTCATGGTGACAGTATTCAGTGTTATCTAACTTTTATTAATCAACTCTTCCCACTTTATATCTTGTAGACAACATAAGAATATGACCTTGTAATTTTGAAAGTTATATGCCCAAGCAACTGCCATTAGTTTTTTTAGCTGGTTTTCTATGCAATGCTTTATTCTTAAAAAACACTGCTCATGTAGATACAGAATAGTTTGTAATACCCTCCACGTTTCTATGTCCAGCTACTTTTCCTGGTTTGCAGATAGCTGGCATTCCTTGTTTATCTTCAGCTATCTCATTTTCTACCTTCTTTCTTTCTACATGGGTAGTAGGCCTAGTTTCCTGACTTTATGTAGATGGAACCCTCTCCTACCGTGTACTACTATCCCCTGAGACCTCACACAGGAGCAGCAACAGATCATTTACTTTCCTCACTAGGTTCATCTTCCACCTTATATCTGGAACTGGACATTTTTTTTCTCTAATGTGGGATCAAACTTGAATTTAAAATATGTTTATTAGGATTTACTTATGATTTCCAGGTATTTATGTCAGGAGAATACTTAAATTTCTTTAATTTACTGTTTCACAATAACCAAAAGAAAAATTCTACATATTGGTCTCCTAAGCAGTTGAGAAAACTTTTCTATTTTCTTCAAGTAAGAGACATTTCACTGTTTTAATTCACAGAAGAGAAGGAAAAAAAATAATTATATTGCATCACATCAATATTGGAAATTTTACGTCTAGACTTTAGAAAGTATTTCATTTTTTAAAATCACTCCAGATAAATACCTTGCTAAGTTCTTGGCAACTGCAGATTGTAAGCATTTTTGAAATATATATATATTTTTATGAGTCATCTGTGTTTTATTTATTTACTTATTTTTATTATATTTGTCTAGCTTTGTTGAGGTATGTTTGATAAATAAAGCTTGTTTATATTTAGCTCATACAATGTGATTTAAGGTGCACAATATGAGATTTTAATATACATATATATCAGAGTCAAGTTAATTAACACATACATCAACTCACCAAATTTACTGACAGTAAGCATTCACTGAGTAAAGGAAGAAAAGACACCAAAGGAGTATGTTTTATGACCCTAAATAATTTAAAAAAATTTTGCTTATTGTGTGGATGTTATATATGTCATGGTGACAGTATTCAGTGTTATCTAACTTTTATTAATCAACTCTTCCCACTTTATATCTTGTAGACAACATAAGAATATGACCTTGTAATTTTGAAAGTTATATGCCCAAGCAACTGCCATTATAGTTTCAAGAAAAAGCATCCACAACAAGCTTCCTATTATTCAAGGACCATGAAAAGTGAAAATATTAGTTGCTCAATTGTGTTCAACTCTTTGTGACCCTTGGACTATAGCCCTCCAGACTCCTCTCTCCAAGAAATTCTCCAGGCAAGAATACTGGAGTGGGTTGTCATGTTCTTCTCCAGGGAATCTTCCCAACCCAGGGTTTGAACTTGGGTCTTCTCAATTACAGGCAAATTCTTTACAGTCTGAACCATCAGGAAACCCCTAAGGATCATGAATGAATCCCTAGTCTCTAAAGCATTTCCTTCAAATGTGAATTGATTTCTATGAATACATATTTCTGTCAAGTTGCAGATAGTGTTACAAGTACAGAAAGACCTACACATCTGAAATAGGAATCACTATGAGACTAGAGAAAGCATTCATTGGAAAAGACCTTGATACTGGGAATAATAGAAGGCAGAAGGAGAAGGGGCAACAGAGGATGAGATGGTTGGATGGCATCACTGAGTCAATGGGCATGAGTTTGAGCAAGCTCAGGGAGATGGTGACAGGGAAGCCTTGGCATGCCACAGTCCATGGGTTGCAAAGAGTTAGACATGACTGAATGACTGAACTAAATTGATGAGACTAAAAAAGTGTCTCTGTTAATTAAGCAGAGAGCATAGTTGAGAGAAGCATATAAATTTCAACATCGCTTCCTATTATAAAATATTTTTATTTCCAAAATGTTATATTTTAATTTTATTCTTTAACATAAACTTTATTCAAATGAGTTAAATCAAGTGATATATTTATAAATACTGTTTTATATATGCTTTCAAATCTTTTTTAGAAGACATAAAATTAGAGAAAAAATCTCCCTATTTGGAAAAGTTGAACATGACTTTTGATATGACTAGTAAGTTGAGAAGGAAGAAAAGACACCAAAGGAGTATGTTTTATGACCCTAAATAATTTAAAAAAATTTTGCTTATTGTGTGGATGTTATATATGTCATGGTGACAGTATTCAGTGTTATCTAACTTTTATTAATCAACTCTTCCCACTTTATATCTTGTAGACAACATAAGAATATGACCTTGTAATTTTGAAAGTTATATGCCCAAGCAACTGCCATTATAGTTTCAAGAAAAAGCATCCACAACAAGCTTCCTATTATTCAAGGACCATGAAAAGTGAAAATATTAGTTGCTCAATTGTGTTCAACTCTTTGTGACCCTTGGACTATAGCCCTCCAGACTCCTCTCTCCAAGAAATTCTCCAGGCAAGAATACTGGAGTGGGTTGTCATGTTCTTCTCCAGGGAATCTTCCCAACCCAGGGTTTGAACTTGGGTCTTCTCAATTACAGGCAAATTCTTTACAGTCTGAACCATCAGGAAACCCCTAAGGATCATGAATGAATCCCTAGTCTCTAAAGCATTTCCTTCAAATGTGAATTGATTTCTATGAATACATATTTCTGTCAAGTTGCAGATAGTGTTACAAGTACAGAAAGACCTACACATCTGAAATAGGAATCACTATGAGACTAGAGAAAGCATTCATTGGAAAAGACCTTGATACTGGGAATAATAGAAGGCAGAAGGAGAAGGGGCAACAGAGGATGAGATGGTTGGATGGCATCACTGAGTCAATGGGCATGAGTTTGAGCAAGCTCAGGGAGATGGTGACAGGGAAGCCTTGGCATGCCACAGTCCATGGGTTGCAAAGAGTTAGACATGACTGAATGACTGAACTAAATTGATGAGACTAAAAAAGTGTCTCTGTTAATTAAGCAGAGAGCATAGTTGAGAGAAGCATATAAATTTCAACATCGCTTCCTATTATAAAATATTTTTATTTCCAAAATGTTATATTTTAATTTTATTCTTTAACATAAACTTTATTCAAATGAGTTAAATCAAGTGATATATTTATAAATACTGTTTTATATATGCTTTCAAATCTTTTGTAGAAGACATAAAATTAGAGAAAAAAATCTCCCCTATTTGGAAAAGTTGAACATGACTTTTGATATGACTAAAGGAGATTTTCTTTAAAAAAAAAAAAAAAAACTTAGAAAACTACTTACGAAATGTTAAAAAAGTAATGGAGCACATTAACTCACATCATTCACACTATAATTTGAGGGATTTAAAATGGGTCATTAACTGTAATTTGACAGTGCTGTTCTGAGTGGGGGAAAAACAAATGTTACTACAAAGCTATTGATACTGCATTCTTTTGAAAAATGTTTAGTTATCAAACTAACAATAGCGTCTAAATGACTTTTTTCTTTAACTCTGAAATTTAATTATATATGGAATCCTTCATTTAAAAAAAAGTTTTCAGTGAGAGCTTGTAAGCAATTGATACTTCCAGTTCAGTACAATAAATTGATTTTCTATTATTGAGATTATATTACTAATTGAAAGCTACAGATATTCAGTTGCAATTGCTTTAGGAAAGAAAATATTCATGATTTTAAAGGTTATTTCACCCATGTGTTGAAAACAAAATAAAGTTGTCACTTTTAGCTCTAATAACATCTGTTTTATCACATGCTATTCATCTAAATAATAACTGTATTTCAGGAATTCACTCTTAAGAGGAACATCATATATCTTTATAGAAAATGAATATTTTATATTTAGATATAAACAATTTATTGTTATTCATGTTTTTAGTTAAATCTAGTAAAATCACTTTCAAACTAATGACTGTAAGTCAGTCATTCTGGCTTTATTAGCTTTAATTTATTTTGTAATGCTTGAGACAAAGTAAAAAGTGGTTTCTCTGTTACAGTCCATGGGTTGCAAAGAGTTAGACATGACTGAATGACTGAACTAAATTGATGAGACTAAAAAAGTGTCTCTGTTAATTAAGCAGAGAGCATAGTTGAGAGAAGCATATAAATTTCAACATCGCTTCCTATTATAAAATATTTTTATTTCCAAAATGTTATATTTTAATTTTATTCTTTAACATAAACTTTATTCAAATGAGTTAAATCAAGTGATATATTTATAAATACTGTTTTATATATGCTTTCAAATCTTTTGTAGAAGACATAAAATTAGAGAAAAAAATCTCCCCTATTTGGAAAAGTTGAACATGACTTTTGATATGACTAAAGGAGATTTTCTTTAAAAAAAAAAAAAAAAACTTAGAAAACTACTTACGAAATGTTAAAAAAGTAATGGAGCACATTAACTCACATCATTCACACTATAATTTGAGGGATTTAAAATGGGTCATTAACTGTAATTTGACAGTGCTGTTCTGAGTGGGGGAAAAACAAATGTTACTACAAAGCTATTGATACTGCATTCTTTTTGAAAAATGTATAGTTATCATACTAACAAAAGCATCTAAATGACTTTTTTCTTTAACTCTGAAATTTAATTATATATGGAATCCTTCATTTAAAAAAAAGTTTTCAGTGAGAGCTTGTAAGCAATTGATACTTCCAGTTCAGTACAATAAATTGATTTTCTATTATTGAGATTATATTACTAATTGAAAGCTACAGATATTCAGTTGCAATTGCTTTAGGAAAGAAAATATTCATGATTTTAAAGGTTATTTCACCCATGTGTTGAAAACAAAATAAAGTTGTCACTTTTAGCTCTAATAACATCTGTTTTATCACATGCTATTCATCTAAATAATAACTGTATTTCAGGAATTCACTCTTAAGAGGAACATCATATATCTTTATAGAAAATGAATATTTTATATTTAGATATAAACAATTTATTGTTATTCATGTTTTTAGTTAAATCTAGTAAAATCACTTTCAAACTAATGACTGTAAGTCAGTCATTCTGGTACATATATAATGTATTAGCTTTAATTTGCATTTTTGTAATTGCTATGAGATTGCATACCTTTTAATTTGTTAGTCATTTGTATGTTCTTTTATGACATACCCATTCAAACTTTTAGCCAGTTTTCTATGCAGCTCTCTATTTTAAAGAGTGATTTGACATATATTATGGGTACAAGTCATTTATGCCCCTTGTGTTCTATAGATATCTTTTTTAAAATTTATACATTTTCCCTTCACTCTAAGCACTATTTTTGATAATTAGAATTTTCATATTTTCTTTAGGATTAATACTCTTCCTAGTCTACTTGAAAAACGACCTTTAGCTATCTTAGGTTTAGGAAGATACTTTCTTATTGCTGTCTAGAATTGTTATTGTTGTCATGTAGGTTTTATCAGAATATGTGGAAAGTGATAAGAAAATCTACAAAACTCACCATTGTGGTATTCACCATGTTTGCAGGCCTCTAGAGTGATTTTCTTTTTTCCATCTTTCATAGTCTCTCTATGCTTATTTGTGGCTAGGATGTTTTAAATGTATAGGGTCTTGAAGGAGTAATCTATCTGAAATCCTCCAGTAATATTGCAGGGTTTTTTTATGTTTCATTAGTGCTTAAGTCACTGAAATATTGAGAATTATATCTTGAACTGTCTTGTCAGGGAAGTGATTTGCTGGTATGCTTTTCTTAATTATTTATCTCAAGAGATGCATGTTTTCTCACAATGAACTTAGTTGGTAAATGGTAGAAAGAGCACAATTGTGTTTTTTTAGACAATTCTATTTTTTAGAACAATTCTGTTTTTTAAACTCTGTTGTGGCATGTAATTTACTTGCAATGAATATAAATATATGTTAGCATTCACATTCTATAGGCAGTAAAGAGACCAATTATCATTTTGCATAAGGAGGTTTAATTCAATGAGCATTTGCAATGTGCCATGAAAATTGTATCTAATGAATCTATACATTTTTAATATGGTTGCTACCGTTTTTTCACATTATTCCTATAAAATGCACCATTAAAAGACTCAAGTATGGAAGATAACACATAGATGGGGAACTTTTCTCCATTGACTAACAAGCTGAATTGTTGAAAGCAGGACAATGCTGAAAACAGATGTTTCAATGCTCATCCAAAATCTCTGACCATGTAATTGCCATCTGGCCAAAAAAGAAAAAAAAAAGTCGCTGAAAACAACTATTCTTTCTCTGTAGGGAATATAGCCACTAAGATAGAAAATGTGTTATAAAGATAATGCAGTATCAGTCACCAATATAATATAATGCAATATCTTGTTAATTGTACTTAAAATTTATACATTTTCCCTTCTCTCTAAGCACTATTGTTGATAATTAGAATTTTCATATTTTCTTTAGGATTAATACTCTTCCTAGTCTACTTGAAAACGACCTTTAGCTATCTTAGGTTTAGGAAGATACTTTCTTATTGCTGTCTAGAATTGTTATTGTTGTCATGTAGGTTTTATCAGAATATGTGGAAAGTGATAAGAAAATCTACAAAACTCACCATTGTGGTATTCACCATGTTTGCAGGCCTCTAGAGTGATTTTCTTTTTTCCATCTTTCATAGTCTCTCTATGCTTATTTGTGGCTAGGATGTTTTAAATGTATAGGGTCTTGAAGGAGTAATCTATCTGAAATCCTCCAGTAATATTGCAGGGTTTTTTTATGTTTCATTAGTGCTTAAGTCACTGAAATATTGAGAATTATATCTTGAACTGTCTTGTCAGGGAAGTGATTTGCTGGTATGCTTTTCTTAATTATTTATCTCAAGAGATGCATGTTTTCTCACAATGAACTTAGTTGGTAAATGGTAGAAAGAGCACAATTGTGTTTTTTTAGACAATTCTATTTTTTAGAACAATTCTGTTTTTTAAACTCTGTTGTGGCATGTAATTTACTTGCAATGAATATAAATATATGTTAGCATTCACATTCTATAGGCAGTAAAGAGACCAATTATCATTTTGCATAAGGAGGTTTAATTCAATGAGCATTTGCAATGTGCCATGAAAATTGTATCTAATGAATCTATACATTTTTAATATGGTTGCTACCGTTTTTTCACATTATTCCTATAAAATGCACCATTAAAAGACTCAAGTATGGAAGATAACACATAGATGGGGAACTTTTCTCCATTGACTAACAAGCTGAATTGTTGAAAGCAGGACAATGCTGAAAACAGATGTTTCAATGCTCATCCAAAATCTCTGACCATGTAATTGCCATCTGGCCAAAAAAGAAAAAAAAAAGTCGCTGAAAACAACTATTCTTTCTCTGTAGGGAATATAGCCACTAAGATAGAAAATGTGTTATAAAGATAATGCAGTATCAGTCACCAATATAATATAATGCAATATCTTGTTAATTGTACTTAAAATTGTTATACAGTAGCACAGTGACAGAAATCATATAGAATTTACTTTATGAGGGACACACTATATGTCTAAAATTCCTGCATGTTAATACTCAGTGCTGGAGAAATCTGCCTGAGTTTAATGTCATCTGTTTTCAGATCAATGTATGCTAATTGAATGATAGGAATTTTAAAACATAAAATCCAGATGTTCTACATATGTCTTCTTTGACCAAAATTAAAAATATCATATTATATATCTACATAATTACATTTATTTCCACTATAATATGACCTTGTAGACGAAAGAGTCTTTAGTAATCAAATGACATTTGAGTTTATGTTTGTATTTATGATGAAGAAAACACTGGTATATATTTACATCCAAAATCACCCAAATTTTAGACCAGTCAGGACTACTGAAGATACTAGTAACATCTAATATGTGGAATTAATTGGACAGTAAAGGGAAGTTCGCCATCCATGATGGTAAAAGAGTCAGCTATGCCTATGCAGCATGCTGCACATTTATTTTTTATCTGTATTTGTATTTAGCATATAAGGTATATAATAATATATGGGGAGTTGATTCTCACGGCCCCCAGGAGACTGTACAGTACATAACTTTTATAAAAGAATTTTCCATGATATTTAAGGAATAAAAGATTTAATTCATTTTATTAATTCACTTATTTGTATAGTTATCTTAAGATCATATTTATACTATGGAGATCCCTAAGATGTGATATTTCATAATTGACTAAATTAGAAATTTCAACTATTGATTTTTTTTGATTATTTAGATGCCCAAACAGGAGCGATTAAGGATAATTTCATGAAAGCATTTCTATAAAACAGTGTATGTGTTACTGTGAGCAGTAAGTATTTCACCCTCTCCACAAACACATGAATATATATATATGACAACAAATACATGCCCAAGGTAATATAAAATACATGATGTACTAGAAAATATGGGACACTGTAATTGTTCAGGTGGAGCAATCCACTGTGAAGGTGATGTCAATGAGTCAAGTGGAAATTGGAAACTCCAGATACACTTGATATCAGTGACCAGGACAAAGTTCTTTAAAATGAAATAGTCAATACTCTAGTCCTTTTGGTATCAGTGGGATCTAGTATATATCTGAGGTTCCCCAAGAAGCCAGCATCAGTGAATCAGAAAAATGTGGAGGGAGGAAGATTTAGTTGGCACTCTGTTTCTCTCACCCTCTTTCTTGCTGTCAGCTGGTCGCAAAGGAGGCAAAAGCTTCTGCTCCCAATCTGCAACAATAAAATAGTTTAGTAATCCTTCTACTTCCACTTTCCTGTTGATAGCGATATTTCATCTCAACTAGGAGGCAATACAGGTACGAGTCAGTGTTCTTTCTCATCAGGAAGGTATCAGGCTGATTCAAGGAGCTGAACTTTCATCTTACCCATCAGCAATGAAACAGTATGAGTAAGTGCTTCACTTTTGATGAGATGGAGCTGGTGGGGTCGAAAGAGTATCTGAATATACACAACCACTAGGGCAGTGTGCTACACCTCACCAGAGGTTGAGGATAAGAATCAGAGTATCATAATATCTAAAATATTAAGGATGTGACTGAAAATCATTCATCACACCAATAATCAGGAAAATGACAGCATGAATGATGAAAAATCAGTAGACATTAATACTGATTTGAATCAGATGTTGTAATTAATTATCCTACAAATATTTTAAAGCAACTATCATAAAATTGTTTCAACAAACAATTCTGGATTTTACTGAAATAAATTAAAACCTAGAAAATCGCTCAAAATAAACAGAAATTATATATAACAATAACCAAACTAAGCTGAAAAACTGCACTAATTGAAGTAAAACTCAGGTTGAGTTCTAGTAATTCACTTATTTGTATAGTTATCTTAAGATCATATTTATACTATGGAGATCCCTAAGATGTGATATTTCATAATTGACTAAATTAGAAATTTCAACTATTGATTTTTGATTATTTAGATGCCCAAACAGGAGCGATTAAGGATAATTTCATGAAAGCATTTCTATAAAACAGTGTATGTGTTACTGTGAGCAGTAAGTATTTCACCCTCTCCACAAACACATGAATATATATATATGACAACAAATACATGCCCAAGGTAATATAAAATACATGATGTACTAGAAAATATGGGACACTGTAATTGTTCAGGTGGAGCAATCCACTGTGAAGGTGATGTCAATGAGTCAAGTGGAAATTGGAAACTCCAGATACACTTGATATCAGTGACCAGGACAAAGTTCTTTAAAATGAAATAGTCAATACTCTAGTCCTTTTGGTATCAGTGGGATCTAGTATATATCTGAGGTTCCCCAAGAAGCCAGCATCAGTGAATCAGAAAAATGTGGAGGGAGGAAGATTTAGTTGGCACTCTGTTTCTCTCACCCTCTTTCTTGCTGTCAGCTGGTCGCAAAGGAGGCAAAAGCTTCTGCTCCCAATCTGCAACAATAAAATAGTTTAGTAATCCTTCTACTTCCACTTTCCTGTTGATAGCGATATTTCATCTCAACTAGGAGGCAATACAGGTACGAGTCAGTGTTCTTTCTCATCAGGAAGGTATCAGGCTGATTCAAGGGGAGCTGAACTTTCATCTTACCCATCAGCAATGAAACAGTATGAGTAAGTGCTTCACTTTTGATGAGATGGAGCTGGTGGGGTCGAAAGAGTATCTGAATATACACAACCACTAGGGCAGTGTGCTACACCTCACCAGAGGTTGAGGATAAGAATCAGAGTATCATAATATCTAAAATATTAAGGATGTGACTGAAAATCATTCATCACACCAATAATCAGGAAAATGACAGCATGAATGATGAAAAAAATCAGTAGACATTAATACTGATTTGAATCAGATGTTGTAATTAATTATCCTACAAATATTTTAAAGCAACTATCATAAAATTGTTTCAACAAACAATTCTGGATTTTACTGAAATAAATTAAAACCTAGAAAATCGCTCAAAATAAACAGAAATTATATATAACAATAACCAAACAGGAATAGTAGAGCTGAAAAACTGCACTAATTGAAGTAAAAACTCAGGTTGAGTTCAGTAGCAGAGTATAGATTACAGAGGATGAAGTCAGTGAACTTAGGGACAATGCAATTGAATGTACCAAATCTGAACAACAGAAAACATAGACTGAAAAAATATAAACAACATCCTACAGAATTTTGGGACAATAATTTTAGAAAGTTAACCATTTTATCATCAGATTTTCAGAAGAAAGGAATTTCTAGAATCTCTCTTGAAAGCTCTGGGTTTTTAAAAAGACCTTTAAATCTGGTTAGTTGGAATTCCAGTGTCTTCTAGCCCTGTGTGAACTCAGAATTACTAACCATACTGCTCCCAAGTCATTTTGCAATGTTGTGAAATTTCATTCTACATATACACATTTGTATGCTCCTAAAGACTCAAAGTGATCCATGTGAAAGATTTATTGTGCGCTTCCTCTTCATACTTCCCTTTCCTTTTCTCCAGTAGTCTGTCCTGCAGGATCCAGCTGTCTTAGCTTCTCAAAATTCCCATCTTTGTTTTCTCAAATGAATGAGAAAATACTAAGATACTTCATCACTTTAAGTATGTATTTATATGTGTTGTACACATACACACATGTGTGTGCACTCATACACTAAAGGGCTGTAGCCCTCAGCATCTTTCTTTGTTTAGGTACAGGGGGAAATCACTTGACTTCTTTATACCACAGTTTGTGATTGGGAATAGGGCTTGTGCTAGACAGCATTGGAGATGGCTTCTAGTGATTCCCACATTTCATCTTACCCATCAGCAATGAAATAGTATGAGTAAGTGCTTCACTTTTGATGAGATGGAGCTGGTGGGGTCGAAAGAGTATCTGAATATACACAACCACTAGGGCAGTGTGCTACACCTCACCAGAGGTTGAGGATAAGAATCAGAGTATCATAATATCTAAAATATTAAGGATGTGACTGAAAATCATTCATCACACCAATAATCAGGAAAATGACAGCATGAATGATGAAAAATCAGTAGACATTAATACTGATTTGAATCAGATGTTGTAATTAATTATCCTACAAATATTTTAAAGCAACTATCATAAAATTGTTTCAACAAACAATTCTGGATTTTACTGAAATAAATTAAAACCTAGAAAATCGCTCAAAATAAACAGAAATTATATATAACAATAACCAAACAGGAATAGTAGAGCTGAAAAACTGCACTAATTGAAGTAAAAACTCAGGTTGAGTTCAGTAGCAGAGTATAGATTACAGAGGATGAAGTCAGTGAACTTAGGGACAATGCAATTGAATGTACCAAATCTGAACAACAGAAAACATAGACTGAAAAAATATAAACAACATCCTACAGAATTTTGGGACAATAATTTTAGAAAGTTAACCATTTTATCATCAGATTTTCAGAAGAAAGGAATTTCTAGAATCTCTCTTGAAAGCTCTGGGTTTTTAAAAAGACCTTTAAATCTGGTTAGTTGGAATTCCAGTGTCTTCTAGCCCTGTGTGAACTCAGAATTACTAACCATACTGCTCCCAAGTCATTTTGCAATGTTGTGAAATTTCATTCTACATATACACATTTGTATGCTCCTAAAGACTCAAAGTGATCCATGTGAAAGATTTATTGTGCGCTTCCTCTTCATACTTCCCTTTCCTTTTCTCCAGTAGTCTGTCCTGCAGGATCCAGCTGTCTTAGCTTCTCAAAATTCCCATCTTTGTTTTCTCAAATGAATGAGAAAATACTAAGATACTTCATCACTTTAAGTATGTATTTATATGTGTTGTACACATACACACATGTGTGTGTGCACTCATACACTAAAGGGCTGTAGCCCTCAGCATCTTTCTTTGTTTAGGTACAGGGGGAAATCACTTGACTTCTTTATACCACAGTTTGTGATTGGGAATAGGGCTTGTGCTAGACAGCATTGGAGATGGCTTCTAGTGATTCCCACATCCAGGTTTTCCAGCTCCTGCATAATGTTTGTTCTCTTCTTGAGTGTACACTGGATGTAGTGATTTGTCTCTAAAAATTAGAATATTGACAAAGGCGATGGAACTTACTTCTGTGACTACTTTATCAATATACTTTTATATTGCTAGCAGTGTCTCATGCTATCACCTGCTCTCTCTCTTGCTGGTACTCTTTTACCCTTTCATTTGGTCATTCTGTTGAAGCTAGGTGTTAGGTATAGCAATCTATAAAGAGACAAGTAATTAGAGGAGGCCTCCGCCAGATGGCCTTTAAAGAACTGAGACCTCAGCATAAAAGTGTGTGAGAAACTGAATTCTATCAATCATCTCTGAATGAGTTTGGAGAGCTTATATCCTTCTGAACAGTGAAAGAGCCCTGCACCTGGCTTACATTTTGTGTGGTCTTCTGAGAGATCCTGAAGAAATGGACCCAGTTATGCTATATTTGAATCCTTGACCACAGAAACTATGAGATAATAATTGCTTGTTTTGAAGGTTTCCCTGGTGGTCCAGTGGGTAAAAGTCTGCCTTTCAGTGTAAAGGGCACGGTTTGATCCCTGGCCCAGGAAGATCCCACGTGCCAGCATAGTGACTGGACTGGTGTAATTCTTCAGCCCTGTGTGAACTCAGAATTACTAACCATACTGCTCCCAAGTCATTTTGCAATGTTGTGAAATTTCATTCTACATATACACATTTGTATGCTCCTAAAGACTCAAAGTGATCCATGTGAAAGATTTATTGTGCGCTTCCTCTTCATACTTCCCTTTCCTTTTCTCCAGTAGTCTGTCCTGCAGGATCCAGCTGTCTTAGCTTCTCAAAATTCCCATCTTTGTTTTCTCAAATGAATGAGAAAATACTAAGATACTTCATCACTTTAAGTATGTATTTATATGTGTTGTACACATACACACATGTGTGTGTGCACTCATACACTAAAGGGCTGTAGCCCTCAGCATCTTTCTTTGTTTAGGTACAGGGGGAAATCACTTGACTTCTTTATACCACAGTTTGTGATTGGGAATAGGGCTTGTGCTAGACAGCATTGGAGATGGCTTCTAGTGATTCCCACATCCAGGTTTTCCAGCTCCTGCATAATGTTTGTTCTCTTCTTGAGTGTACACTGGATGTAGTGATTTGTCTCTAAAAATTAGAATATTGACAAAGGCGATGGAACTTACTTCTGTGACTACTTTATCAATATACTTTTATATTGCTAGCAGTGTCTCATGCTATCACCTGCTCTCTCTCTTGCTGGTACTCTTTTACCCTTTCATTTGGTCATTCTGTTGAAGCTAGGTGTTAGGTATAGCAATCTATAAAGAGACAAGTAATTAGAGGAGGCCTCCGCCAGATGGCCTTTAAAGAACTGAGACCTCAGCATAAAAGTGTGTGAGAAACTGAATTCTATCAATCATCTCTGAATGAGTTTGGAGAGCTTATATCCTTCTGAACAGTGAAAGAGCCCTGCACCTGGCTTACATTTTGTGTGGTCTTCTGAGAGATCCTGAAGAAATGGACCCAGTTATGCTATATTTGAATCCTTGACCACAGAAACTATGAGATAATAATTGCTTGTTTTGAAGGTTTCCCTGGTGGTCCAGTGGGTAAAAAGTCTGCCTTTCAGTGTAAAGGGCACCGGTTTGATCCCTGGCCCAGGAAGATCCCACGTGCCAGCATAGTGACTGGACTGGTGTGTCCAATTACGAGCCAGCGCTCTGGAGCACCTGTGCCCAGAATCAGTGCTCTGCAACAAGAGGCCACTCAGTGGAAGGTGCACACAGGCCAAAGAATAAAGATGGGTGAAAATAAATAAATTAATTAAAAAAAACAATAAAAGAGGCCAAAATTTTTTTAAAAAATGATAATTCCTTGTTATTAAGCTATTAAACTTTGGACTAATGGACTGTGTGGTAAGAGATAGCCAATATAGAACTATATTTTTATTCCTTGGAAAGTGGATTCAATTTTTCTGATTTTAATGTTCTAATGTAGTATCCATCATTTTTGGAAAGGACAGTGAATATGAATATCATTTTTGCATCTGCTTTAAACAGAAATTGAATATTTTAGGTTTTAGAGAAGTAGAATATTATTTAGATGTCAACAAATGCAAGCATTCTTTAGCTAATCACAGTAAAATATTATGATATGATGGAATTTAAAATTTCTAAAATTCAATTTTATTTATGAGGACTTAAAATATCAATAATACCTACTCTTTGCATGTTTAGTATACCTAATATGCACATAAATTATAGAATAACAAATTATATATAAATATATTTATAGTATATCATGGACCAAACCGTGTATCAAAAGAGCAAAGTGTAGAAGACGGAAATATTTCCTTGAAATTATATTAATTATATATATATATATCTTTTTGCATCATAACTATATCCAGCACTACTGTGACCCTTGCTTTTTTTTTTAGTTAAAAGCCAAATATGTGCCTAATGACAAAGCGTTAAAGTGTGTGAGAAACTGAATTCTATCAATCATCTCTGAATGAGTTTGGAGAGCTTATATCCTTCTGAACAGTGAAAGAGCCCTGCACCTGGCTTACATTTTGTGTGGTCTTCTGAGAGATCCTGAAGAAATGGACCCAGTTATGCTATATTTGAATCCTTGACCACAGAAACTATGAGATAATAATTGCTTGTTTTGAAGGTTTCCCTGGTGGTCCAGTGGGTAAAAAGTCTGCCTTTCAGTGTAAAGGGCACCGGTTTGATCCCTGGCCCAGGAAGATCCCACGTGCCAGCATAGTGACTGGACTGGTGTGTCCAATTACGAGCCAGCGCTCTGGAGCACCTGTGCCCAGAATCAGTGCTCTGCAACAAGAGGCCACTCAGTGGAAGGTGCACACAGGCCAAAGAATAAAGATGGGTGAAAATAAATAAATTAATTAAAAAAAACAATAAAAGAGGCCAAAATTTTTTTAAAAAATGATAATTCCTTGTTATTAAGCTATTAAACTTTGGACTAATGGACTGTGTGGTAAGAGATAGCCAATATAGAACTATATTTTTATTCCTTGGAAAGTGGATTCAATTTTTCTGATTTTAATGTTCTAATGTAGTATCCATCATTTTTGGAAAGGACAGTGAATATGAATATCATTTTTGCATCTGCTTTAAACAGAAATTGAATATTTTAGGTTTTAGAGAAGTAGAATATTATTTAGATGTCAACAAATGCAAGCATTCTTTAGCTAATCACAGTAAAATATTATGATATGATGGAATTTAAAATTTCTAAAATTCAATTTTATTTATGAGGACTTAAAATATCAATAATACCTACTCTTTGCATGTTTAGTATACCTAATATGCACATAAATTATAGAATAACAAATTATATATAAATATATTTATAGTATATCATGGACCAAACCGTGTATCAAAAGAGCAAAGTGTAGAAGACGGAAATATTTCCTTGAAATTATATTAATTATATATATATATATCTTTTTGCATCATAACTATATCCAGCACTACTGTGACCCTTGCTTTTTTTTTTAGTTAAAAGCCAAATATGTGCCTAATGACAAAGCGTTAATTACAGTCTTTAAAAAAAATTCCTATGGGCACACTGATATTTGCTTTGGTTAAATTATCAACAGCACTATATTTACACTTAGGGGATTCATAATTATTTAAGCATTATTTACAATTAAACACAAGATGTTTTTCAGAAATGTTCATTTTGTTTATGTATTTCTTTTAGCTATTCATAGAATTTTTTTATGATAACTGCCTTTGCCTACATATGAAACAGGAAGAATTGACATTTTAAGGATTTGATGTATTCAAATATTTGATGAGATCAATATTTTATTGACTAGAAAGTTTTAATTCTACATATTTAAATACATTTTTGCTGAATTTACAATGGAGATATTAAACCATTTCCTTTTCAGTGAAGTGGCTAAAACTTACAGTCAAAAAGGAAGTTATTAAGATTTGTGTGTAGGTGTGAAGGAATTAAAAGGCTCTCTGTCTATAGAAAATGCGTTTGAAATGTGCTTTAAGCATAGAGTTTATCAAGAGTCTCCTTTTTATTAAAAAATAGATTTCCTGTTGGATATGGAATCTCATAGTTCTCATCCAGACTCTTGGCAGTACTTTAGTTTTAATAAAGAAAAAATCTTCAATCAGTGATTTTTTTTTATTGCAGTTGATTAAGCTTCTTTAATAAAAGTTAAAACAAAGTAAAATTGTGCATAAGTAATATTAAAACCCACTCAGGCACAAACATACATGAGAAAGGAAATGAAATAATCTTGTTGAAACAAATTATATATGTGCAGTTTAAATGAGGATCTGGAGAATCTTTGAAAAGATTATAAATTTTGACATTTGTTTGCTATTGATAAATTTATTCTCCTTATGAGCTTAGAATGCAATTATCTATTGGATATCTATTATTTAGACATGATTATGTACAGGTCTATGCCAAATTTTCTGGCATATAAAGTGTAGCACTTTTATAGCATCATCTTTTAGAATATGAAATAGCTCATTTGGAATACCATCACATTCACTAGATCTGTTCACAGTCATGCTTCCTAAGGCGCACTTGACTTTTCACTCTAAAATGTCTGGCTCTAGGTGAGTGATCACACCATTATGATTATCTGGGTCATTAAGACCTTTTTTGTATACACCTTCTGTGTATTCTAGCCACCTCTTCAATCTTTTCTGCTTCTATTAGGTCCATATTGTTTCTGTCCTTCACTGTGGCTATCTTTGAATGAAAATGTTCCCTTTGTAGCTCTTATTTTCTTGAAGAGATCTCTAATCTTTCACATTCAATCGTTTTCCTCTATTTTTTTGCCTTCTTCCCTTAAGAAGACCCTCTTATCTCTCTTTGCTATTCTCTGGAACTGTGCATTCAGACGGGTATAGCTCTCCTTTTTTCCTTTTCCTTTCACATCTATTCTTTTGTCATCTATTTGTAAGATGTCCTTAGACAACAAATTTACATTTTTGTTTTTCTTTTTCTTTGTGAAGGTTTTGATCACTGCCTCCTGTACAATGTCATGAACCTCCATCTATAGCTCTTCATGCACTCTATCAGACATAACCCCTTGTATCTATGTATAATTCCATTGTATAGTCATAAGGGATTTGATTTAGGTCATACCTGGTCTATTGGTTTTCCCTACGTTCTTCAATTTAAATCTGAATTTTGAAATAAGGAGCTCATGATCTAAGCCACAGTCAGCTCCAGGTTTTTTTTGCTGACTGTATAGAACTTCTCCATTTTCAGCAGAAAATAATGTAATCAATCTGATTTTGGTATTGATTTCAGTGATGTCCATGCATGGAGTCATCTCTTGTGTTGTTGGAAGAGAGTGTTTGCTATTACTAGTGTGTTCTCTTGTCAAGACTCTGTTAGCCTTTGCCATGTTTCATTTTGTACTCCAAGGCCAGAGTTGCCTATTACTGACTTCCTACTTTTCAGTTCCCAGTGATCAGAAGGACATCTTTTTTGGTGTTAGTTCTAGAAGATCTTGTAGATCTTCATAGAATCATTCAACTTCAACTTCTTCAGCATTAGTGGTAATTACCTATAGACAGACCTGAAAAGTTGCAGATAGGTTTTTAACCTGACAATGAACTCCTCACCTAAGGGTAGATGCACTTGTTTGTAGAGCAGGCAAATCATGTTAAATATTTCACTTTTACTTATGCTATCGGATGTAGATTTTTGTAGGTGATCTTTATCAAGTTAAGAAAAATCCTTTCTATTCTTGGTTTGCAAATTTTCATTGTATACACCTTCTGTGTATTCTAGCCACCTCTTCAATCTTTTCTGCTTCTATTAGGTCCATATTGTTTCTGTCCTTCACTGTGGCTATCTTTGAATGAAAATGTTCCCTTTGTAGCTCTTATTTTCTTGAAGAGATCTCTAATCTTTCACATTCAATCGTTTTCCTCTATTTTTTTGCCTTCTTCCCTTAAGAAGACCCTCTTATCTCTCTTTGCTATTCTCTGGAACTGTGCATTCAGACGGGTATAGCTCTCCTTTTTTCCTTTTCCTTTCACATCTATTCTTTTGTCATCTATTTGTAAGATGTCCTTAGACAACAAATTTACATTTTTTTTTTTTTTTTCTTTGTGAAGGTTTTGATCACTGCCTCCTGTACAATGTCATGAACCTCCATCTATAGCTCTTCATGCACTCTATCAGACATAACCCCTTGTATCTATGTATAATTCCATTGTATAGTCATAAGGGATTTGATTTAGGTCATACCTGGTCTATTGGTTTTCCCTACGTTCTTCAATTTAAATCTGAATTTTGAAATAAGGAGCTCATGATCTAAGCCACAGTCAGCTCCAGGTTTTTTTTTTTTGCTGACTGTATAGAACTTCTCCATTTTCAGCAGAAAATAATGTAATCAATCTGATTTTGGTATTGATTTCAGTGATGTCCATGCATGGAGTCATCTCTTGTGTTGTTGGAAGAGAGTGTTTGCTATTACTAGTGTGTTCTCTTGTCAAGACTCTGTTAGCCTTTGCCATGTTTCATTTTGTACTCCAAGGCCAGAGTTGCCTATTACTGACTTCCTACTTTTCAGTTCCCAGTGATCAGAAGGACATCTTTTTTGGTGTTAGTTCTAGAAGATCTTGTAGATCTTCATAGAATCATTCAACTTCAACTTCTTCAGCATTAGTGGTAATTACCTATAGACAGACCTGAAAAGTTGCAGATAGGTTTTTAACCTGACAATGAACTCCTCACCTAAGGGTAGATGCACTTGTTTGTAGAGCAGGCAAATCATGTTAAATATTTCACTTTTACTTATGCTATCGGATGTAGATTTTTGTAGGTGATCTTTATCAAGTTAAGAAAAATCCTTTCTATTCTTGGTTTGCTATACATTTTTACCATGAATGGTGTATAATTTTGCAAAATAGTTTTTAAGTTGCAATGGTCAAGTGTATTTTTCCTTTGTTTTGAATTGAAATATAGCATATAATCTTGATGAGGGTGAAAAAGAAGAGTGAAAAAGCTGGCTTGAAACCCAACATTCAACAAACAAAAGATCATGGCATGAGGTCCCATCATTTCTTGGCAAATAGAAGGCGAAAAATGAAGCAATGCCAGATTTTATTTTCCAGAATCACTGTGGACAGTGACTGCAGTTAGGAAATTAAGATACTTTCTCCTTGGAAGAAAAGCTATGACAAACCAAGACAGCTTATTAAAAAGCAGAGACATCTTTTACCAATATAGGTCCATCTAGTCAAAGCTGTGTTTTTTCCAGTAGTCACATACAGATGTGAGAGTTCAACCATGAAGAAGGCTGAACGTTGAAGAGTTGATGCTTTTGCACTGTGGTGCTGAGGAAGTCTCTTGAGAGTCCCTTGGACAGCAAGGATCAAACCAGTCAATCCTAAGGGAAATCAACCGTGAATATTCATTGGAAGGACTGATGGTGAAACTGAAGCTGCAATACCTTGGACGCCTTATGCAAAGAGCCAACTCATTAGAAAAGACCCTGATGCTGGGAAAGAATGGGTGGGAGGAGAATGGTGCAACAAAAAATGAGATTGTTGGATGGCCTCATCGACTCAATGGACATGAGTTTGAATATGGTGAAGAACAGGGAAACCTGATGTGCTGCAATCCGTGGAGTCTCAAAAGAAGACCTGAACAACCATAGCAATAAACTAGGGTCAAATATCCTTGCTACTTTTTTTTGTTAGTACTCCAAGGCCAGAGTTGCCTATTACTGACTTCCTACTTTTCAGTTCCCAGTGATCAGAAGGACATCTTTTTTGGTGTTAGTTCTAGAAGATCTTGTAGATCTTCATAGAATCATTCAACTTCAACTTCTTCAGCATTAGTGGTAATTACCTATAGACAGACCTGAAAAGTTGCAGATAGGTTTTTAACCTGACAATGAACTCCTCACCTAAGGGTAGATGCACTTGTTTGTAGAGCAGGCAAATCATGTTAAATATTTCACTTTTACTTATGCTATCGGATGTAGATTTTTGTAGGTGATCTTTATCAAGTTAAGAAAAATCCTTTCTATTCTTGGTTTGCTATACATTTTTACCATGAATGGTGTATAATTTTGCAAAATAGTTTTTAAGTTGCAATGGTCAAGTGTATTTTTCCTTTGTTTTGAATTGAAATATAGCATATAATCTTGATGAGGGTGAAAAAGAAGAGTGAAAAAGCTGGCTTGAAACCCAACATTCAACAAACAAAAGATCATGGCATGAGGTCCCATCATTTCTTGGCAAATAGAAGGCGAAAAATGAAGCAATGCCAGATTTTATTTTCCAGAATCACTGTGGACAGTGACTGCAGTTAGGAAATTAAGATACTTTCTCCTTGGAAGAAAAGCTATGACAAACCAAGACAGCTTATTAAAAAGCAGAGACATCTTTTACCAATATAGGTCCATCTAGTCAAAGCTGTGTTTTTTCCAGTAGTCACATACAGATGTGAGAGTTCAACCATGAAGAAGGCTGAACGTTGAAGAGTTGATGCTTTTGCACTGTGGTGCTGAGGAAGTCTCTTGAGAGTCCCTTGGACAGCAAGGATCAAACCAGTCAATCCTAAGGGAAATCAACCGTGAATATTCATTGGAAGGACTGATGGTGAAACTGAAGCTGCAATACCTTGGACGCCTTATGCAAAGAGCCAACTCATTAGAAAAGACCCTGATGCTGGGAAAGAATGGGTGGGAGGAGAATGGTGCAACAAAAAATGAGATTGTTGGATGGCCTCATCGACTCAATGGACATGAGTTTGAATATGGTGAAGAACAGGGAAACCTGATGTGCTGCAATCCGTGGAGTCTCAAAGTGATGGAGACATAGTAACTGAACAACCATAACAATAAACTAGGGTCAAATATCCTTGCATTCTTATATAAATTCTTTGTTTATGATGTATTTTATACTTCATATAATTTGTTAGTAATTTTTGCATCACTGTTCATGGGAAATATTTGGTCCATAATCTTCTTTTCCAGTAATACCTTTGATTAGATTTGGACATAGTAAAAGAATCCTTATAAATAATTTGAGAATTATTTTTATTCTGTTTTCTAAAGTAATTTTTACTGATTCAGTATTTGTTTTTCACTAGACATTATGAAGAATTCACAGATGAATTCCTCAAATCTTGGAATTTATTTTGTGGGAGATTTTCATTTAAAATTCTAATTTCTCTGTTAGATAATAGACTTTTATATTTTTCTTTTTTTTTTCTTGTGGCATATTTGAAAGTATTTGTCTTTCAAGCCATTTTTTGTTTTATCTAAGCTGTCTCATATATTAAAGTTTATGGACACTTTTTAAAATAATATCTGTAAGTCTATAATAATATAGCATTTTTTTTCTTTTCTTACCTATCTAATGTATAGCTGTGACCTTTTTTATTTCTAATTTAGGTAACTTGTGATCTTTCTCTCTTTAGAATGAGTCTACCTACAGAGTAAAGAACAAAGACAAAAATCTTTACTGTGGTTAGAAGACTTAAAATGAGATCTATCCTGTTAGCAAATGTTGTAGGCATACAATATACTATTGTTAATTATAGACAATATTTGCATAGCATCTGTCTAGAACTTATTCATCTTGCATGACTGAAACTTTATGCCTACTGATTAGCAATTTCTCTTTCCACATACTCAGCTCCTAATAACCACTGTTCTATATTTCTATGAGTTTGACTCTTTTAGATACCTTGTATAACCATGCAGTATTTGTTCTTCTGTGATAGACTTATTCCATTTAGCCTGATATCTTCAAGATTTATCCATACTTTTACATATTGTTGGATTTCCTTCTTTTTAAATATGGACTAATATTTCATTTTCATTATCATAGGCAATAAACTTGTGTGTTCATAGGCAATAAGCTTGTTCCACATCTTGACTATTGTGAATAGTGTGTTGTAATGAACACTAAAATGAACACTAAAATACTGATACTTCCTCAAGATGCTGATTTCAGTTCTTTCCAGATAAGTCCTCAAAAGTGAGATTACTCAATATGTGCTCCTTCTATTTAAAATTTTTTGGTGAATCTCCAAACAGTTTTCCATAGTGACTGCATCATTTTACATTGCTATTAACAGTGTGCAAGAGTCCCAGTTTTTCCACAATGTCTCTCTTGTTATTTTTGTTGTTGATGTTGTTTGTTCTTCTTTTTGTTTTTGTTATTTCACTATATTATATTATTTCATTATATTATATTTATAATGCCATCCTAGCTATTATCTTTATCTTTATTATGTTGAGATATTTGTTTTTTTTCCAGTATTCTGGAATAGTTTCCTTATTGGGTTTTGATATCAAATGATAGTAGCATTGATCTCATAAAATGAGTTTGCAGTTGTTTTCTCCTTTTGGATTTTTTGGAAGAGTTTGATAAGGATTATTTCTTTTTAAAAAGTTTTCTGTAATTCACTACTGAAGCCATCTCATCCTGGACTTTTCTTTATTAAGGTTTTTTTTTTTTAATTACCATTTCAATCTTCTTGTTATTTATAAGTCTGTCCAGAATTTCCCTTCACTATGATTCAGTTTTGGTAAATTATTTGATTTTAGAAATGTGTGTATTTTCATCCTTGATTTTATTTGTCTCTTGCCACTTTTTTGCTTTTGTAATATAGCTAAAGTTTTCTCAACTTTATTTTCTTAAAAAAAACTATTTTTGTGATTTTTCTAATGTTTATTTTGTTTTTCTCTGCTTCAATATTTATTGTTTCTTTCCCTCTGATAATTTTTGATTTAACTTTTCCTCTTGAAATTCCTTGCAGTGTGTAGTTATATTGTTTATTAGAGTTTTAAAAATATATTTAAGTATTTATTGCTATATACTTCCTTCTAAGTACTGCTTGTGCTGCACCTCATAAGTTTTGGTATGTTGTATTTTCATTCATCCTAAGATACTCTTTAATATTAATTTTAATTTGTTCTTTGACCTATTGTTTGTTCAAACTGCACTATTTAATCTCCTCATATTTGTGAATGTTCTAAGTTTCCTTTTGTACTTGGTCTGTAATTTCATTTCATAGTAGTCAGAAAAGATACTTGGTATGACTTCAGTCTTCTTAAATTTGTTAAGGTTTTTTTGGGTTTGTGTCATAACATGTGAGATACCCTGGATAATGTTCAATGTGTAATTGAGAACATATATTCTCCTGTTGGGTAGGATGTTCTCTATATGTCTGTTAAATTCATTTGGTCTCTAGTGTTGCAGTTCCTTGTTTGTTGATTTTTTTTGTCAAGTTTATTTGTTCATTATTGAAAATGGGATATTGAAATTCTCTACTACTAATTTGCTTCTGTTTATTTTTTCTTCAGTTCTGTCAATATTTGCTTTATATATTTAAATGCACATATATTTATAATTATTATTGGTATATATTATTATTGACTTGGGCTTCCCTGGTGGCTCAGTGGTAAAGAATTTACCTGCCAGTGCAGGAGATGTAGGTTTGATTTCTGGGATGGGAAGGTCCCCTGGAGAAGGAAATGGCAATGCACTACAGTATTCTTGCCTGGAGAACCCCGTGGACAGAGTGGCCTGGCAGGCTACAATCCATGGGCTTCCAAAAGAGTTGGATATGACTTAGCAACTAACAACAGTAATACTGGTGGTCTCTTTATCTTTATATAAAGTTCTTTTTCTCCTATTATGATTTTTGGCTTAAAATATATTTTGTCTCATAAGTATAGCCAACTCTGCTCTTTTTTTTCATTACCACTTCATAGAATATATGTTTTTACCCTTTCACTGTCAGTTTATGTGCATCCTTAAATATAAGGTCAGGGCTTTTTGTTTACTTATTTTGTTTGTGGCATATATTAGTATATTTGGGTTAAATTTTTATTGTTTTTCTAGTTTCCCAAGATGAAAGCCTACATTTTTTTAAATATTTCAAAGCATTCTTAATGTGTACTAAAGCTATAATATTTTTTCTAAGTCCAGCTTAAGATTTTCCCCCAATTTTTAGTATTTTAAATATCATTGAATTTCTACAGTTGTCTAGCATCCTTTGCAAGTTCTTCCTTAAGAAATTGCTGTTTAGAATTAAATTGTTAAATTTTCAGATGCTCATTGTTTTTATAGATATTTTGCTATTTATTTCTGATTTTGTTACATTATTATCAAAGAGTATATCTATTGCATTTAAATGTTTTGAAATTAATTGTGTTTCACTTTATGTCAGTTTTACAAGGAATGGTGAATAAATATTATAAGTATGGCAGAGCTCTCATTAAGAAACATTTATTATATTTCATATGAGGAAACAATCCCCAGGAAGCCCCTTCAGCAAAATTATATAATATCTGTCTAATTGTTTAGAAAGTTCAAGTGTTTCAAGTTTATTTGTTCATTATTGAAAATGGGATATTGAAATTCTCTACTACTAATTTGCTTCTGTTTATTTTTTCTTCAGTTCTGTCAATATTTGCTTTATATATTTAAATGCACATATATTTATAATTATTATTGGTATATATTATTATTGACTTGGGCTTCCCTGGTGGCTCAGTGGTAAAGAATTTACCTGCCAGTGCAGGAGATGTAGGTTTGATTTCTGGGATGGGAAGGTCCCCTGGAGAAGGAAATGGCAATGCACTACAGTATTCTTGCCTGGAGAACCCCGTGGACAGAGTGGCCTGGCAGGCTACAATCCATGGGCTTCCAAAAGAGTTGGATATGACTTAGCAACTAACAACAGTAATACTGGTGGTCTCTTTATCTTTATATAAAGTTCTTTTTCTCCTATTATGATTTTTGGCTTAAAATATATTTTGTCTCATAAGTATAGCCAACTCTGCTCTTTTTTTTCATTACCACTTCATAGAATATATGTTTTTACCCTTTCACTGTCAGTTTATGTGCATCCTTAAATATAAGGTCAGGGCTTTTTGTTTACTTATTTTGTTTGTGGCATATATTAGTATATTTGGGTTAAATTTTTATTGTTTTTCTAGTTTCCCAAGATGAAAGCCTACATTTTTTTAAATATTTCAAAGCATTCTTAATGTGTACTAAAGCTATAATATTTTTTCTAAGTCCAGCTTAAGATTTTCCCCCAATTTTTAGTATTTTAAATATCATTGAATTTCTACAGTTGTCTAGCATCCTTTGCAAGTTCTTCCTTAAGAAATTGCTGTTTAGAATTAAATTGTTAAATTTTCAGATGCTCATTGTTTTTATAGATATTTTGCTATTTATTTCTGATTTTGTTACATTATTATCAAAGAGTATATCTATTGCATTTAAATGTTTTGAAATTAATTGTGTTTCACTTTATGTCAGTTTTACAAGGAATGGTGAATAAATATTATAAGTATGGCAGAGCTCTCATTAAGAAACATTTATTATATTTCATATGAGGAAACAATCCCCAGGAAGCCCCTTCAGCAAAATTATATAATATCTGTCTAATTGTTTAGAAAGTTCAAGTGTTTCAAGTTATCAGAAAGGTTACTTTCTGCAAGGCCAAAAATCTCAGAAATTTGTGAAACATCAAAGAGAGGAATTCAGCCAAACATCAAAGAGAGGAATTATGAGTAGAGCAAGAGAAGTTGGCTGGAGACAAATATCTTAGCTAATTTCTCGTCTCCAATAAAGAAAATGACTAATCACAACAACAATGATAAGGAAAGATCCCTGAAGATTCACAATATATTTATAAAATCTTCAAAGTAAATTTAATGGCATGAAGGCAAAAAGGCATATATATGTTAAAACCTCTTGTTGCACTTTCTAAAAACAAAAACAGGCAAACCGTAAGGACAGTAGCCTATCTCTATGTGATCGAAAATATTTCGAGATTATTTATGATCACAAGAATTACTGTTAGGGAAAAATTACCCAAAATTTAATGATGAACAAGAATTATAGGGTGTGCCTTCAGGATCTATTTATTGGGTATGTCTAGTAGGCTCATATGGGAGTATCAGATTCTTTGCACGTGTGACAATCTTTGACTTTCTCTTTACTACTGATTAACACATTTTATGATGTAGTAAAGATAGATATTATCCTATAGAAACTGATACTTAGAAAATAGTTTTGTGTGAGACCAAAGAAAATTAATTTTGCAGAGTAGAGATGTTAATAGTTTCTGGGGTTTGTGCAGTATAGAAAATTACAACCTGAAACCAATGGAAATTAGAAATCTTACTTGAATACTCTTTTCCTCAACCTCTGCATAGGCATACCTAGGAAATATTCTGGGCTCAATTGCAGACACCATTATAGAGCATATATCACAACAAAGTGAATCACACAGTTTTTTCCAGTGTATGTTTACATGATTTTACTATAGTCTATAAAATATGTAATAGAATACCTTAATTAAAAACTATTTTTAGCTAAAAAATGCTAATCATCATCAGAGCCTTCAGTGTAATAGCAGTAACATCAAAGATTACTTACCACAGATCACCATTCAAAGAAAAGTTTGAAATATTGTTAGAACTATCAATATGTGATACTGAGACATTAGTGAGCAAATGCTGTTGGAAAAAAATGGCTCCAATAGGTTGCTCTAAGCAGGGTTGCTGCAAACCTTCATATTGTAAGACCAATATTTTCAAAGTGCAGTATAACAAGGCATAAGGAAAAGAGATATACTCTAAATACTTCCCTTTATCTAATTCCTTTTTAAGGGGTTTACTATACTGCTGGTTCCTTTATAAACTAAAGCACATTTGATCTTAGCTAATTTCTCGTCTCCAATAAAGAAAATGACTAATCACAACAACAATGATAAGGAAAGATCCCTGAAGATTCACAATATATTTATAAAATCTTCAAAGTAAATTTAATGGCATGAAGGCAAAAAGGCATATATATGTTAAAACCTCTTGTTGCACTTTCTAAAAACAAAAACAGGCAAACCGTAAGGACAGTAGCCTATCTCTATGTGATCGAAAATATTTCGAGATTATTTATGATCACAAGAATTACTGTTAGGGAAAAATTACCCAAAATTTAATGATGAACAAGAATTATAGGGTGTGCCTTCAGGATCTATTTATTGGGTATGTCTAGTAGGCTCATATGGGAGTATCAGATTCTTTGCACGTGTGACAATCTTTGACTTTCTCTTTACTACTGATTAACACATTTTATGATGTAGTAAAGATAGATATTATCCTATAGAAACTGATACTTAGAAAATAGTTTTGTGTGAGACCAAAGAAAATTAATTTTGCAGAGTAGAGATGTTAATAGTTTCTGGGGTTTGTGCAGTATAGAAAATTACAACCTGAAACCAATGGAAATTAGAAATCTTACTTGAATACTCTTTTCCTCAACCTCTGCATAGGCATACCTAGGAAATATTCTGGGCTCAATTGCAGACACCATTATAGAGCATATATCACAACAAAGTGAATCACACAGTTTTTTCCAGTGTATGTTTACATGATTTTACTATAGTCTATAAAATATGTAATAGAATACCTTAATTAAAAACTATTTTTAGCTAAAAAATGCTAATCATCATCAGAGCCTTCAGTGTAATAGCAGTAACATCAAAGATTACTTACCACAGATCACCATTCAAAGAAAAGTTTGAAATATTGTTAGAACTATCAATATGTGATACTGAGACATTAGTGAGCAAATGCTGTTGGAAAAAAATGGCTCCAATAGGTTGCTCTAAGCAGGGTTGCTGCAAACCTTCATATTGTAAGACCAATATTTTCAAAGTGCAGTATAACAAGGCATAAGGAAAAGAGATATACTCTAAATACTTCCCTTTATCTAATTCCTTTTTAAGGGTTTTACTATACTGCTGGTTCCTTTATAAACTAAAGCACATTTTTGATGAAGCTTTATTCTAAACAAGAAAAAATAAGATGTTTTACAAATAACTGATGGAGAATTCTAAAAGTAATTTTTAAAAAAAGGAATAGTAAACAGATTTTAGGCAAATGGTAAAAATGACTTTACTAGATAACAGTTAAAGTATCAAAATAAACTATAACACTTAAAGAGAATACAGTTTAAAATAAGTTTTTAAAGAGAAAATAATGTTCATAATTTCTATTGTGGATGTAAGTTTTGGATGATTGTTATTTTCAATTTTTCTTTTCTGATGTTTCAAAATTTTTCTGTTATGAGATTTATTTTATACATAGACAGAAAATATTACTTTAAGTCAATGTGGGAAAATGTACATAATGAAGCAACATAATAGATAATCCATTTATTAGTAGCTTTTATATTTTTGTCTATGATGTCATATGATGTCACTTAAATGGCAGGATAGAAAGATAACATAAGTCTATGGTTTATAGGGTTTGCAGAGTAATCTACTATAATTGCTATTGATCATGTCTTTATTGAAATTTTATTCTCATGATGGACAACTTAGAAAGCTAAGAGTGAAAACAATTGACTAAAATGTAGGAGAAACTGTTCTCTGAGCAGAGATAATAGTTCGTAGTTTGACATGAAGGAATGCTTTAAATACTGTCTTTCATCAATGTCGCAGCTATCTATTTTATCCTGTGCTTATACTGAGTCTTATTCACAGATGAAAAGACTGTTGCTTGGAGGAGTCCTGTGCTAATCATATAGAAAACAAACAGCTTATTAGTTTCCATCAGTTTTATGTGGGATATACTCATTCTTTTATAGCTTTTATATCCTTTATGTCTTTGAATATAATAGAAATATGCTTACATTGACACCTGCATGATTCTGAACCATTTTGCTGGACATCAAGTCATTACTGAAATCTAGATTATCTTCAGAAAGTCCAGTAAGCACAGTGGCTCCTATCTCTACCTGTCTTTGTCACCCTAATTTTTTCACAGGGGTGGGACAGGCTGTGAAACCATTTCAGCATTCTTGCTTTTGCTGCTAAGAGAGGCTCATTTTATGTGAAAATTTGCCAGTTAAAGTGTGATCTTGGTGCAAGCAAACAGGAGATGTATAGGCTCCACTCACCTAGGGGTGTGATTTTGTTTGGCTGAAGCAGTGGACAAGTGAATTTGTTCGGGAATTTAAAAGAGAGCTCTAGAGTGAGAAACTCATATCTTAGCCAAATTGATCTTATTCCTATGTCCTGAATTGACCCGAAACTATGTATTTAAACAACAGAGACTATAGTAGGTCCAAGCTACCCACATGTTCTTGGCCAATGGATACTCTGTGCACATGCATAGATGTGAGAAAAATCCCATGGAATATAAAATCTCAAGCAGACTTGAGTATGACTTGTCAGTCTTTTCTACTACTACATACAGTGAAATGTTTTTATGGTGTTGATACCATTGGATTGAGAGTATTTTGCTTTCCTAAAAGGTAGTTATGTATTAAAAAGTTGTTCCATACTAAGAAAACATCTATTTCCCCTGCACTTGGAGTGAAAGTGATGGGTGTGTTAAATATATATCATAAAAACATGTGGATAACATACTAAACAATAATTCATACTTAAAAATGGGCTTTGGGGCTTCCCTGGTGGTCCAGTGGGTAAGGACACTGCCTTGCAGTGCAAGGGGCACCGGTTCGATCCCTGGCCTAGAAAGATCCGACGTGCCGCGGAGCGACTGGACCCATGTGTCCAATTACCGAGCCGGAGCTCTGGAGCGCATGCGCCCAGAGCCGGTGCTCTGCGACAACAGAGGCCACTGTGATGGAAGGCCCACACGGGCCAAAGAACAAAGATGAATGAAAAAATGGATAAATGAAAGACCAATAGAAGTGGCCCGCACAACCTCTCCCCACCCCACCTCCCCCAAAAATAAATTAAAAACTTGAAAAAAAAAAAAAAGAGCTTTGTGGCAGATTGGCATTATCCTTAGTGGACAGTCCGAAAACTGCTGCTAATGACTTAATTACCTTTGTCAAGACAGAAATATCAATTGCAAATAGTCACACCATTCTATTCTAGCCAACTATGTTGTTAAACATTTAATTTAATGATGATCAGTATATCAAACCATAACTAAAAGTCTCTGTCTTTAAAGAAACACTGAGTCTAGGAGAGCCCAACAAGTGCCAAGAATCAGAAGTAAATAGCCAATTATGGAGTCATGGTTGAATTTTAAGTAATCTGAACATGAAAATAATGCATTTTTCACATTTATATTTATACTAACTTCTGGTGACTTGGACAATGCTTTCTCAGATAGATGTTGTCTTTGTGAAGTTAAGTGTAAAAACTTACACTGCTTCATCATGTTTATTTGTATAGATCGAATGGGTGAAATACAGGGCTATTTAACTTTCATTCCTATTACCTAGGCATTTTTACTTGGATATTCTTTGCTTCATTATTTTGGTGTTTCAACACAAAGTTGCAATATTAATGCACTTATAGATAATAATGTAATAATAATAATACAAACATTAACACAAATTTAAATGTAATGATAATGCATTTCAAAGGGTAATGAAACTAAACACCTCAGAATAATTGTAGACAGTGAGAAGTCCTATGATAAATAATCAAATGTTTTTTGCCACACACACATCGCATAAATGAAAAAAATACTCAGAGTTTTCTTAATGTGGATCAAATCATAAATTGTCACCATAAGCAGCATCGTTTCTAATATTTGTCCAATTCATCATACTGATTTCTCAGTTAAGTGTAATGAATGTATGCCCTCCTGTGGTACATAGCTGAGGAACACCAGATGAATATTAACTACAATATTGATTAAAGAGTTGCAACAGCGCAAGTAGGATTTGTCAGTTTGTCATCACACTAGTATAACAACCTTTCCTATGTCAGAGCAGATCAAGTAATGAAATTTAGCAAGAAGTATTGTACAGATACCCTAACTGTCAACCATTTGTGCTGGAGCTAGTGAAAAACGTATACTGATCTTGATACGCTTTGATGAAGACTTGCCAAGAAAAAACACAGTTGCAATTACTCTTCTGTTTATGACAACTCAAGTATTGGTATATGTATAACAAAATATGGGTTGAAGCACTGAGGTAATGAGATAAATGTACTGAGGAATTATTCTAGACTATAGATGATTGCAACTATATACTTTTCTGGAACTGAGAAGCTGTCTTATTAGAATAACAATAAAAATTGAAAAGACTTAGAAGTATTTCAGTATTCAATCAGTATACTGCTGGATTGTTTTGACAAGTAAATTTTATTTTAGCCAAAGTAAATATATGCATATTTGGATCTTTGATTATGAACATCAGAAGCATTATTTCACATTGCAGATTATGCTGAAGAGGCATGACATTAATCAAGGAAACCTTAACAGACATGTAGCATACATATATAATGCAAGCAGTAGTCATATTCTACAGTTGTTCTGGCATTTGCATGGCATTGTTTCTCATGCTAAAATAAAATTGAGTAAGGTCATTTATGGTATCAGCTTTATATTGGAATAGTTAGATCTTCTATAATTTGTATATAATATGAAACTAAATGTTGAAAACCAGTATGTAGCCTCTATGTAATTACTGCCAAGTATGTTATTTTACAGAGTTTGTTTTACATATAGTTATCTATGGCTCTAGTGGTCCTAACCTCTTAGAAAATAAATTTTATATAACAGTTCCTGACTTAAAAAATGTACAATGTGAGAGTACCAAGTTAAATTTTATTTAGAGCAAAATGAGGACTGTGATCTGGAAGAAATCATTTCAGATAGCTCTGAGAAACTGCTCCAAACAAGTAGAAGGAGAAAGTCAGTGTATATATGATTTTGGTGAAAGGAGAATTCATGCAATAAAACATATTTTTGCAGAAGGTTTCTGCTTATCATGAGAAGCAGCCGTCACCATGAAGGAATTTAGTGTTTTTCTAGATATGAGGATATGCAAGAATTTGGCTCATAAAATAAACTCCTGAATATATATATATCTGAAAACCTGTCCTGCTAATTATTAAATCAAACTCTAATGGTTATATTTTAAAACTATAGTTACTCATGCTTTACTATTTTAGTGCGTGGTATCATTTTGCATTCAATTGCTTGTCAGACAAATTGAGTCATTACTGAATCTTTCTCTTCCTCTACCCATATATTGGCGGTGAACCAAGTCAAATTGCTTCCATCTACTCCTTTCCATCTTCTGTGCTTATACTTACTGGATTAGTGAAATCAGATCTAAATTGGCCTTTCCTCTTTTGCTCTTAATGCCATCCCTTCATGTATAGTTGTAAAAGTAATACTTCTCAAATTTTATTATATCATGTCAGCCATCTGGTATATGTATAACAAAATATGGGTTGAAGCACTGAGGTAATGAGATAAATGTACTGAGGAATTATTCTAGACTATAGATGATTGCAACTATATACTTTTCTGGAACTGAGAAGCTGTCTTATTAGAATAACAATAAAAATTGAAAAGACTTAGAAGTATTTCAGTATTCAATCAGTATACTGCTGGATTGTTTTGACAAGTAAATTTTATTTTAGCCAAAGTAAATATATGCATATTTGGATCTTTGATTATGAACATCAGAAGCATTATTTCACATTGCAGATTATGCTGAAGAGGCATGACATTAATCAAGGAAACCTTAACAGACATGTAGCATACATATATAATGCAAGCAGTAGTCATATTCTACAGTTGTTCTGGCATTTGCATGGCATTGTTTCTCATGCTAAAATAAAATTGAGTAAGGTCATTTATGGTATCAGCTTTATATTGGAATAGTTAGATCTTCTATAATTTGTATATAATATGAAACTAAATGTTGAAAACCAGTATGTAGCCTCTATGTAATTACTGCCAAGTATGTTATTTTACAGAGTTTGTTTTACATATAGTTATCTATGGCTCTAGTGGTCCTAACCTCTTAGAAAATAAATTTTATATAACAGTTCCTGACTTAAAAAATGTACAATGTGAGAGTACCAAGTTAAATTTTATTTAGAGCAAAATGAGGACTGTGATCTGGAAGAAATCATTTCAGATAGCTCTGAGAAACTGCTCCAAACAAGTAGAAGGAGAAAGTCAGTGTATATATGATTTTGGTGAAAGGAGAATTCATGCAATAAAACATATTTTTGCAGAAGGTTTCTGCTTATCATGAGAAGCAGCCGTCACCATGAAGGAATTTAGTGTTTTTCTAGATATGAGGATATGCAAGAATTTGGCTCATAAAATAAACTCCTGAATATATATATATCTGAAAACCTGTCCTGCTAATTATTAAATCAAACTCTAATGGTTATATTTTAAAACTATAGTTACTCATGCTTTACTATTTTAGTGCGTGGTATCATTTTGCATTCAATTGCTTGTCAGACAAATTGAGTCATTACTGAATCTTTCTCTTCCTCTACCCATATATTGGCGGTGAACCAAGTCAAATTGCTTCCATCTACTCCTTTCCATCTTCTGTGCTTATACTTACTGGATTAGTGAAATCAGATCTAAATTGGCCTTTCCTCTTTTGCTCTTAATGCCATCCCTTCATGTATAGTTGTAAAAGTAATACTTCTCAAATTTTATCAGATCATGTCAGCCATCTGGTTTAAAATACTCTTGTAACTTCTCTTAGATAACATTATGAATTCAAAAATCAAAGCTCTTCAGAATGACAAATATAATTTATACCCACTTTCAACCTTTTTTGCCCTCTATACCCTTTCAAATGTGTGCACTTGTATGTAACATGAGTCCATGTTATTATATGTTTTTATCTATATGTAATATCATTTACTCCTATTGTGACAAATATATTTGTTCTTCTTATTTCATTGCGTATCATTTTTTACCATGATACTTTCACTATGTGTTTTCCTTCAGAATCTACTTTTTTTTTAGGACTAGTCAGCTATATATATTTAAAATTTTTTTTCCCATTAGCATCAGTTTAGCCTGTCTAAGAAAACACAGGAGTTGTGTTTACCAAAACAGAACAATGCTGCTCATTTAAATAGCAAAACAACTAAACATCTTTATGTCATACTTAATCTATCAAGTTTACAATATTGTCAGAAACAACAGACATATATTACTGTTGGTACTAAATGTAGCATAGAAATGATACTTTCCTAGGATTATAAAGATACCCAGTCGTATTTCTTAAATCCTGATCATATGATATATTATTATCTTCTTAAAATATTTGGTAAATGGAACTGTAAAATAATTTTTAAGAAACTGTACTTAGTGAATATTTTGTGATTTATGACATTATAAAAAATATTTTTGCAGAAGGTTTCTGCTTTTCTCAAAAACCAAAGCATAAAATAAACTCCTGAATATATATATATCTGAAAACCTGTCCTGCTAATTATTAAATCAAACTCTAATGGTTATATTTTAAAACTATAGTTACTCATGCTTTACTATTTTAGTGCGTGGTATCATTTTGCATTCAATTGCTTGTCAGACAAATTGAGTCATTACTGAATCTTTCTCTTCCTCTACCCATATATTGGCGGTGAACCAAGTCAAATTGCTTCCATCTACTCCTTTCCATCTTCTGTGCTTATACTTACTGGATTAGTGAAATCAGATCTAAATTGGCCTTTCCTCTTTTGCTCTTAATGCCATCCCTTCATGTATAGTTGTAAAAGTAATACTTCTCAAATTTTATCAGATCATGTCAGCCATCTGGTTTAAAATACTCTTGTAACTTCTCTTAGATAACATTATGAATTCAAAAATCAAAGCTCTTCAGAATGACAAATATAATTTATACCCACTTTCAACCTTTTTTGCCCTCTATACCCTTTCAAATGTGTGCACTTGTATGTAACATGAGTCCATGTTATTATATGTTTTTATCTATATGTAATATCATTTACTCCTATTGTGACAAATATATTTGTTCTTCTTATTTCATTGCGTATCATTTTTTACCATGATACTTTCACTATGTGTTTTCCTTCAGAATCTACTTTTTTTTTAGGACTAGTCAGCTATATATATTTAAAATTTTTTTTCCCATTAGCATCAGTTTAGCCTGTCTAAGAAAACACAGGAGTTGTGTTTACCAAAACAGAACAATGCTGCTCATTTAAATAGCAAAACAACTAAACATCTTTATGTCATACTTAATCTATCAAGTTTACAATATTGTCAGAAACAACAGACATATATTACTGTTGGTACTAAATGTAGCATAGAAATGATACTTTCCTAGGATTATAAAGATACCCAGTCGTATTTCTTAAATCCTGATCATATGATATATTATTATCTTCTTAAAATATTTGGTAAATGGAACTGTAAAATAATTTTTAAGAAACTGTACTTAGTGAATATTTTGTGATTTATGACATAAATTTAATTTACAATTTAAAATCTCTTAAAAAGAGATATTTTAAAAACATAATTCATTACATATTAGATTATCAAATAGTATACCCTTTCTGCCTGGTGTTACAATGAGCTCAAAATTACTCAATTATAGAATGGATAAAGGAATTTCTCTCAAATAGTCTAAGATTTTGATAATTATAATAAACATGAATTTGGAGACAGTCTCTTATTTATTTATTCAAGATAATTTTGATCATCTGCCTTGTGCTGGGAAATGAGTTGCTGATGATACTGAGTTAATATGTTCTCTAAAATGAAATAAACGTACATGTGAAAGAGGAACAATGTTGTGTGGGAAAGTCTATGATGGTGGTAAAAATAGGACAGTATTCAGAGCTGCCTTAGGTTACTTAGAGATTTATATGTAACATGATATAGGGATTATGAAAAGCAAAGATTGAAGTTTCCTAAGTAGAAAGGCACAGACACAGCACACATTGGGGGCTAACTCTTCTTTTGAAGCAAGTATACCTCTTGGACAGAATTTTAACAAAACATTGTTTAAAGGCATTGATAGAACATCAGTTTAAAGCAAGCATGAGGGATGCAATACTTGAAAAAGGGAAACATCAGTAAAGACCACGCTAATTTTGGATTTTTCGCTATGGATAATTTTTATAGTTCCAAGCTTACTGAAAGAGTCCTGAGATGTAGTATATTTAAATTGAGGGTGTCCAAGTCAGAGTTTGGGCAGAAAAGGGCTGGAGACTCAGAAAAGTGAGTCACACCAAGAAACAGAGCAGAAAATAGTGCTGAGGCTGAACATCATATTTGAAAAAATACACTGAAGTTTAAATTTTTAGATTTTGTAAGAATTCATGAACATGCTAATTGTTAAAAGGAAGCCCTATCATAGTTTACTTCAAAAATCCTGCATTTAAATAGCAAAACAACTAAACATCTTTATGTCATACTTAATCTATCAAGTTTACAATATTGTCAGAAACAACAGACATATATTACTGTTGGTACTAAATGTAGCATAGAAATGATACTTTCCTAGGATTATAAAGATACCCAGTCGTATTTCTTAAATCCTGATCATATGATATATTATTATCTTCTTAAAATATTTGGTAAATGGAACTGTAAAATAATTTTTAAGAAACTGTACTTAGTGAATATTTTGTGATTTATGACATAAATTTAATTTACAATTTAAAATCTCTTAAAAAGAGATATTTTAAAAACATAATTCATTACATATTAGATTATCAAATAGTATACCCTTTCTGCCTGGTGTTACAATGAGCTCAAAATTACTCAATTATAGAATGGATAAAGGAATTTCTCTCAAATAGTCTAAGATTTTGATAATTATAATAAACATGAATTTGGAGACAGTCTCTTATTTATTTATTCAAGATAATTTTGATCATCTGCCTTGTGCTGGGAAATGAGTTGCTGATGATACTGAGTTAATATGTTCTCTAAAATGAAATAAACGTACATGTGAAAGAGGAACAATGTTGTGTGGGAAAGTCTATGATGGTGGTAAAAATAGGACAGTATTCAGAGCTGCCTTAGGTTACTTAGAGATTTATATGTAACATGATATAGGGATTATGAAAAGCAAAGATTGAAGTTTCCTAAGTAGAAAGGCACAGACACAGCACACATTGGGGGCTAACTCTTCTTTTGAAGCAAGTATACCTCTTGGACAGAATTTTAACAAAACATTGTTTAAAGGCATTGATAGAACATCAGTTTAAAGCAAGCATGAGGGATGCAATACTTGAAAAAGGGAAACATCAGTAAAGACCACGCTAATTTTGGATTTTTCGCTATGGATAATTTTTATAGTTCCAAGCTTACTGAAAGAGTCCTGAGATGTAGTATATTTAAATTGAGGGTGTCCAAGTCAGAGTTTGGGCAGAAAAGGGCTGGAGACTCAGAAAAGTGAGTCACACCAAGAAACAGAGCAGAAAATAGTGCTGAGGCTGAACATCATATTTGAAAAAATACACTGAAGTTTAAATTTTTAGATTTTGTAAGAATTCATGAACATGCTAGCTAATTGTTAAAAGGAAGCCCTATCTGATTTTAAATTAAGTGAGTAAACTATAGCAAATAATTTCAAAAGCAGCATTATAATCACATTTAAATTTACAAAAGCATGTGAGTGTGTGATCCATATCAGCCTTCATGCTTAATATGAAGCAAGGTGAAATCAGTACAAGGAAGAATACCTTGAACCTCAAGAGTTCTTAAGTCATCCTTGGTCTTGCTCCTTAGGATTGTGACAGTATTGGTCTCAAGGAGAATGATTTGTGCTCAGTGAAGGAAACGTTGTGGAGAAAACATAAAGTGGAGGCCTATTGGTTTGTACAGAAAAGAATACTCCAATGGCATTAAAATGGTAGAAAAGTATTATGCTGAAGAAGATATATATGATATTAGGACAAGGAAATAACATTCTTAGATTACTACCTGTATTTTGGGCAAAAATGAAAGGCACAGACAGAATGATTATTACTCTATACATTCTTGTTCTATCCTAGGATGTCAGAAGGATGCCAAACAGTGCCAGGGCTAGGATTCTTCAGTTTATAATTACATAGGGACATCCTCTGTCAATTATTTCCTTCCCATTTTCATATTCTGACACTTTTCATTATATATATAATGATTTATATCAATAAATCAGTTCCAAATAGCTATATATATGTGTGTGTGTATGTAGACATATACATAATTTTATTCAATTTTGACTTCAGTGACATTGTTTGTTTTACTTGGATGCCACATGGCCCTGGATCATTCAAATAAATGTATAAATAAATAAATAAATCTCAGCTGTCAGGGAACAAATGATTGGCATCAGCCATCTATGTTCATTAAGTTGAAGCTTTGGCATGCCCTGTATAAGAAAAAGCCAAATTTAATAACTGTCATGTAGCTTGCCAGATGTTTCACTGTAAGATGTTTTAGATTTTACCAGAATAATGTTTCAGAAGCAAGGTCAGTTGTATTCAATTAAATTGTCTTTATATGTTCTTAATATCAATTTATGAGAATGACAAGTTGTTTGATATGTTTGAAACTATGATTTCATTATTTTATATGTAGTGTTTAACTTCCAGTTGATAAAAGAGAATTTTAGTAGTAAAATGGAGGTTTAATCTAAACAACCTAAGAAATAAATGTATTTTAGTATTGTTTTAAGGAAGTTATCCTAGAATACAGGAATACTTCGCTTTTCTTGCCACATTATATTGTTAATTCTTGTGTTTCCTGCTCCTGTTATTTTTTTCCTGCTTTTTCTAAACATACGAAAAGGAAAGAAAATACCCTTTATATCTGCTTTAAATAGCTGTGTTAATAGCTTGGACAAAATTGATCAAAAATTTCATTGATCTCTCCCCAAATCTACTTTTTAACTATATAGGTCGAAAAGTGTCATGGTTTTATGTATGTATATGTGTTATATGCACATATTCTACACACTCAATATGGAGTATTTCACAGAATAATACTCAATTAACTATTTGCTGACTGAAAGAATGAGTCAAAGGGATAGGTAATTTTGACTCTATCAGTATATTAACTAGTTATTTAGAACTGAAACTAAAAATTATGAAGTAAAAAAAAATATATTGTGAGGAGGGCAAGATTACTAAGAAAGGAAAAACTTTTTAAAAAAGAGAAAGAGCTGCAATATGTTGATTTATGAAACACCAGATTCAATAATGACTTGAAATTATATCCTTTTGCACTCAATTTTTAAATTATATTGTTGGAAGCAATTTTGTGAACTCAGTTTAGTTCAGTTGCTCAGTTGTGTCTGACTTTGTGATATCCACTCTTACAAAAGTCTTTATAAAAAGACTTCACTCTTTTATAAGTCAAGCATATTCTCCTAATTATCAAATAATGTATACATCTTCCTTGACCTTGCTTCATTGTTTGTGCAGTCTACCTTGAATTGCTTGCATCCATCCCATGCCACCTACTTTCCATATTTTCCCTTCTCTTTCTGATTCACCTTTCAGCAATTTGCTGCAGTCTACTACTTAGATAGCGGTCTGCCAGATGTTTCACTGTAAGATGTTTTAGATTTTACCAGAATAATGTTTCAGAAGCAAGGTCAGTTGTATTCAATTAAATTGTCTTTATATGTTCTTAATATCAATTTATGAGAATGACAAGTTGTTTGATATGTTTGAAACTATGATTTCATTATTTTATATGTAGTGTTTAACTTCCAGTTGATAAAAGAGAATTTTAGTAGTAAAATGGAGGTTTAATCTAAACAACCTAAGAAATAAATGTATTTTAGTATTGTTTTAAGGAAGTTATCCTAGAATACAGGAATACTTCGCTTTTCTTGCCACATTATATTGTTAATTCTTGTGTTTCCTGCTCCTGTTATTTTTTTCCTGCTTTTTCTAAACATACGAAAAGGAAAGAAAATACCCTTTATATCTGCTTTAAATAGCTGTGTTAATAGCTTGGACAAAATTGATCAAAAATTTCATTGATCTCTCCCCAAATCTACTTTTTAACTATATAGGTCGAAAAGTGTCATGGTTTTATGTATGTATATGTGTTATATGCACATATTCTACACACTCAATATGGAGTATTTCACAGAATAATACTCAATTAACTATTTGCTGACTGAAAGAATGAGTCAAAGGGATAGGTAATTTTGACTCTATCAGTATATTAACTAGTTATTTAGAACTGAAACTAAAAATTATGAAGTAAAAAAAAATATATTGTGAGGAGGGCAAGATTACTAAGAAAGGAAAAACTTTTTAAAAAAGAGAAAGAGCTGCAATATGTTGATTTATGAAACACCAGATTCAATAATGACTTGAAATTATATCCTTTTGCACTCAATTTTTAAATTATATTGTTGGAAGCAATTTTGTGAACTCAGTTTAGTTCAGTTGCTCAGTTGTGTCTGACTTTGTGATATCCACTCTTACAAAAGTCTTTATAAAAAGACTTCACTCTTTTATAAGTCAAGCATATTCTCCTAATTATCAAATAATGTATACATCTTCCTTGACCTTGCTTCATTGTTTGTGCAGTCTACCTTGAATTGCTTGCATCCATCCCATGCCACCTACATTTCCATATTTTCCCCTTCTCTTTCTGATTCATTGGGTTTCCTTCTGTCAGTCAACATCCTTCCCATGGTCATTGAAAGGTCTTCCCAAAGCTAAATTTTATCTACATTTTCTGCTGGTGTACTTTATTCCCATCTCTTTTGTTAGCATCTTGTATGACCCCCTCTCAATCTCTAAGAACCAGGCTTGGATGTCACCTTCCGAATTAACATAATTTTCTGAGTATTCTAAAAGTAGCTGCAACTAAATCTGTATAAAACCCATCTTTCCTCATTATCTTTAAAAAATGTGTCTATTCTTTTTAGTTCAGCTCACCTTTCTAAGTCTACCTTGGCCACTATGCAAGATGTATTACTCAGTGTCCAACTCTTTGCAACCCCATGGGCTATAGCCAGGCTCCTCTGTCCATGAAATTCTCCAGGCAAGAATACTGGAGTGGGTTGCCATTTCCTTCTCCAGGGGACCTTCCTGAACTAGGATACAACCTAGGTCTCCCACATTGTAGGTAGATTCTTTTTTTAAAATCAATTTTTTTTAAAGATTTATTTATTTATTTATTTTGGGCAGGGGTCGGGTTGGGGAGGGAGGGGAGCAGGCGGGCCACTTCTATTGGTCTTTCATTTCTCTATGTTCATCCGTCTTTGTTCTTTGGCTCCTGTGCGCCTCCCATCGCGGTGGTGTCTTTCGTTGCAGAGCGCCGGCTCTGGGCACATGCGCTCCAGAGCGCTGGCTCGGTAATTGGACACATCAGTCCAGCCGCTCCGCGGCACATGGGATCTTCCCAGGCCAGGGCTCGAACCGGCGCCCCTTGCACTGCAAGGCAGTGTCCTTACCCACTGGACCACCAGGGGAAGCCTCGTAGGCAGATTCTTTACCATCTAAACCATCTCAGAAAAAAATTTTTCTTAGTATCTTCTGTATGTCAAGGGTTTCTGCTATTATGGCAAGTTACTCAACACTTACTTAAATTCTAACTATTATATCTCATGCTCTACTTTTCCTATTAAGATAATTTTAAAAGCATGAACCATGTTTTATATGAACTTGCACGTATTATTTAGCATAAAGTCTGTAATATAATGAGTATTATTTTTTATTTTTAACATAATCAAATGCAGATAAACAGGCTATCAAGTGGATAGAGACTTATGAGTCATTATTTAAACATTCACAAAATAAACATTTATGCATTATTGTATATAACAGAAAATTCACTAATGAAATATTTACATCCTACTTGTGTGTAAAATAGAAAAGTAATAAGTCCATGAGTTAGTGTCCTGAACAGCGTAAGCCAAGAGGAGTTGCCAGGTGTAGTAATCACTATTTTCTTTCCTATAAGTTGAGCTTCTAAGTAGGCAGACAATAATTAAACTAATAACAGAGATCATTAGTTAGTTATGAAAAACTCTGTTGTTGCTTTAATATGAGAGCTGTGCAGATAGATGGACTGAGGCAGTATTGAGGAACATAAGAAGTAATAGAGCACTGAGTTTTAACTTCTAGATGGACAGTGCTGTGCATTATGCTGGCATCCAATACTTTTACGTTTTGCATACATTATTCCTTAGGCTTCCTTGTGCCAATACCCACCCTGGCCTTAGACTCACTCCCTAAATGAAAATGATAATTGTTAATAAATGCATACGTTTTCTTCTGTACACTGTGTTTTAAAATAAAGCAAAGTTGCCAATAGGTTATATCAGAATTTTAAACTAAAAGCCGAAGAAAAAAAATAGGTCTTTTAAGGTTAATAAGATTTTTCTTACTCTGTGGGAATATAATTCTCTGTACCATTGTCACTTTCATTCTAATCTTGAGATCCAGCTGTTGAATAAATAGACTTGAGATTGTCACACAATATACATCCGTGTGTAAAATGGAATTCCCATTATAGTTCATTGCTTCAACTGGAATATTGTTCATAGCATTTCCTGTGAAGAACCCTGCTGTGGTCTGTCATGATACACTGAAAACACTCTTTCCTCTTTCAGTTTGCTCTTCATGGTCTGGGGAATGTGCTGTTTATTTTATTTCATTTTGTTTATTTATTTATTTTTGGTTATGCTTTGCACCTTCTTGACAGAAATGATACCAATTTTAGCACTATTCACTTAAAGGGCAACATATATTTCTACATTAGCAATGCTATTCAAATGTAAAACAATAGCACAGGCAAATAAACATTTTTGTGTTACTGCAAGGAATATTGATGTTTATAGAACAATTTTCTGAAGCTCCTCTTCGGTCCCGGGTGATCTCCTCACTGGTGACGTGGCTTCCCAGGGTGAAGGAAGTTTTTCACAACTCTGTCCTAGTTGGGTAGGTTCAATTCCTAATTCCTTTCTCAGTTTCCATTTTTTCTTTTTTGTCCTATCTGGTTACGTGGAAATATTCTTGTTCTTTCAGAAGCCTGAGATTTTCTGCCTGCAATCAATGAAAATTCTTTGAGAATTGTTTCTCATGTAGATGCATTTCTGCTGTATGTGTGGGAGGAGCAGAGTTACATATCCTGCTACTCCACCACCATCTTGATCCACTACCCCAAGAAGAATTTTCTATTCTGTATTCTTATAGTAAGCATTATACTGAAAATAACTTTGATTATAAAAATTTACCCTTGACAAATTACAGTCACAGTACGGAATATAGATGGTGGGGTGGTAAAGACTCTGACTGCCAATGAGAGATATGCAAGAGATGTGAGTTTGCTACCTGGTTCAGGAAGATCTCTTGGTGGAGGAAATGGCAACCCACTCCAGTATTCTTGCTTGAGTGATTCCAAAAACAGAGGAACTTGGCAGGCTACAGTCAATGGGATTGCAAAGAGTTGTATATGACTGAGCAACTGAGCAGACAGTAGACCAATGAAATAAATAGGTTATATCAGATTAAAAAGATTTTTTTTTCTTACTCTGTGGGAATATAATTCTCTGTACCATTGTCACTTTCATTCTAATCTTGAGATCCAGCTGTTGAATAAATAGACTTGAGATTGTCACACAATATACATCCGTGTGTAAAATGGAATTCCATTATAGTTCATTGCTTCAACTGGAATATTGTTCATAGCATTTCCTGTGAAGAACCCTGCTGTGGTCTGTCATGATACACTGAAAACACTCTTTCCTCTTTCAGTTTGCTCTTCATGGTCTGGGGAATGTGCTGTTTATTTTATTTCATTTTGTTTATTTATTTATTTTTGGTTATGCTTTGCACCTTCTTGACAGAAATGATACCAATTTTAGCACTATTCACTTAAAGGGCAACATATATTTCTACATTAGCAATGCTATTCAAATGTAAAACAATAGCACAGGCAAATAAACATTTTTGTGTTACTGCAAGGAATATTGATGTTTATAGAACAATTTTCTGAAGCTCCTCTTCGGTCCCGGGTGATCTCCTCACTGGTGACGTGGCTTCCCAGGGTGAAGGAAGTTTTTCACAACTCTGTCCTAGTTGGGTAGGTTCAATTCCTAATTCCTTTCTCAGTTTCCATTTTTTCTTTTTTGTCCTATCTGGTTACGTGGAAATATTCTTGTTCTTTCAGAAGCCTGAGATTTTCTGCCTGCAATCAATGAAAATTCTTTGAGAATTGTTTCTCATGTAGATGCATTTCTGCTGTATGTGTGGGAGGAGCAGAGTTACATATCCTGCTACTCCACCACCATCTTGATCCACTACCCCAAGAAGAATTTTCTATTCTGTATTCTTATAGTAAGCATTATACTGAAAATAACTTTGATTATAAAAATTTACCCTTGACAAATTACAGTCACAGTACGGAATATAGATGGTGGGGTGGTAAAGACTCTGACTGCCAATGAGAGATATGCAAGAGATGTGAGTTTGCTACCTGGTTCAGGAAGATCTCTTGGTGGAGGAAATGGCAACCCACTCCAGTATTCTTGCTTGAGTGATTCCAAAAACAGAGGAACTTGGCAGGCTACAGTCAATGGGATTGCAAAGAGTTGTATATGACTGAGCAACTGAGCAGACAGTAGACCAATGAAATAAACAGAGTCTATCCTCATCAGAAAAAATAATACATTGTTTTAAATTCAGACCAATATTTAAGTTTATGATAGTTTTTCACTACCTGATTCCTCTTCTACTTAAATTTAGACCTCTATCATTACTTACCTGATTAATGAAAAACATTTTAAGTGTTTTTCCTGATTTCAGCGATTAACACAACCTTTCCCCCCTCAATGTCTCCAGTAAAGCATTCATTTTAAAGTTTAATTCTAAGAAAATCATTCTCCTGTTGAAAACATTAATTAACTTTTCAAGATCCATGACCACGATTGACCTATGTACCAGTGGTAGATTATTGCAATAAAACATTAAGAAGAAAGAAAAGCTATATATAAAAAAAGCAAAAAGCAATTTTAAAGAGTCTTTGTGAGAGGAGTAAGTTTTTCTTTCTTCATAACAGTTTCCTCCCAAGGAAACAAGAAGTAAAGCTAAAATATTCTTAAGAATCTCTGAGGGCTTCCCCTGGTGGTCCAGTGGGTAAGGACACCACCTTGCAGTGCAAAGGGCGCCCGTTCGATCCCTGGCCTGGGAAGATCCCATGTGCCACGGTGCGGCTGGACCGATGTGTCCAATTACCAAGCCAGCGCTCTGGAGCACATGCACCCAGAGCCGGTGCTCTGCAACGACAGACACCACTGCGATGGGAGGCCCACAGAAGCCAAAGAACAAAGACGGATGAATATAGAGAAATGAAAGACCAATAGAAGTGGCCCGCTTGTTCCCCTCCCTCCCCAACCCGACCCCCGCCCAAAATAAATAAATAAATAAATCTTTAAAAATAAAAAATGGAATCTCTGAGATTTTGGAGGAAATATTTGAAGAGACTAAGACTCACAATGCACCCAAACTGAGAAAAGATATAATATCCATTACAAAGATTCTAGGATCACAGCAAATTTTAAGAACTATGAATACAAGAACAAGTACACTAAGCATATCATGACATTGTTAACAGCCAGAGTGACAAGAATCATATTACAGTTTAACTTCAGAGGGACTGCATTAAGAATATTCCTTCTCTCAACTGCAGAGATTGCTACATACCCAATTGCTCAAAGTTCTGTTCCTCTATATGAAAACCAGAAGCTGATAGTGCTACCTCACACCAAAAAAATTCTTCCTCCCTGGGAGTATCTTACAGTTACATGTAAAAGAATGAAGTTGGAACACTTTCTAACACCATATACAAAGATAAATTCAAAATGGATTAAAGACCTAACTGTAAGACCAGAAATCATAAAACTCTTAGAGGAAAACAAAAGGCAGAACACTCAATGACATAAATCAATGCAGGATCCTCTATGATCCACCTCCTACAGTAATGGAAATAAAGACAAAAATAAATAAGTGGGGCTTCCCCTGGTGGTCCAGTGGTAAGGACACCGCCGTGCAGTTCAAGGGGCACTGGTTCGATCCCTGGCCTGGGAAGATCCCACGTGCTGCGGAGCTGCTGGACTGATGTGTCCAATTACCGAGCCGGAGCTCTGGAGTGCATGCGCCCAGAGCCGGTGCTCTGCGACAACAGAGGCCACCGCGGTGGGAGGCCCACAGGAGCCAAAGAACAAAGATGGATGAAAACAGAGAAATGAAAGACCAATAGAACTGGCCCGCCCGTCCCCCTCCCTCCCCACCCCACCCCCCAGAGGATAAATAAATAAAATAAATAGATAAAAAATAAATAAATAAATAAGTGGGATCTAATGAAATTCAAAAGATTTTTGCACAGCAAAAGAAACTATAAACAAAGTGAAAAGACAGCCTTCAGAATGGGAGAAAATAATAGCAAATGAAACAACCGACAAAGAAATAATTTCAAAAATATACAAACAATTCAGACAACTCAACACCAAAAAAACCCAAATAACCCAACCAAAAAATGAGAAAAAGACCTAAACAGACACTTATCTAAAGAAAACATACAGATGGACAAGAAACACATGAAAAGACTCTCGACATCACTCTTTGTCAGAGAAATGCAAATCAAAACTACAATGAGATATCACCTCACACCAGTCAGAATGGCCATCATCAAAAAGTCTACAAACAATAAATGCTGGAGGGGGTGTGGAGAAAAGGGAACCCTCCTGCATTGTTGGTGAGAATGTAAACTGATACAGCCACTGTGTAAGACAGTAAGGAGATTCCTCAAAAACCTAGAAATAGAGCCACCATATGACCCAGCAATCCCAGTACTAGGCATATACCCTGAGGAAATCAAATTTGAAAGAGACACATGTAACCCATTTTTCACTGAAGCACTTTTTACAATAGCTAGAACACGGAAAGAACCTAGTTGTCCAATGACAGATGAATGGAAGAAGCTGTGGTACATATATACAATGGAATATTATTCAGCTATAAAAGGAAATACATTTGAGTCAGTTCTAATGAAGTGGATAAATCTAGAGCCTATTATACAGAGTGAAGTATGTCAGAGAGAAGATAAATATAGTATACTGACACAAATATATGATATCTAGAAAGATGCTGCTGAAAAATGTGTATGCAGAGCAGCAGTGGAGAGGCAGACATGGAAAACAGTTTTATGGACATTGGCGTAAGGGAGGGGAATATGCTGTAGGATTAGGGGATCTCAAACAGGGGCTCTGTGGTGACCTGGAAGGGTGAGATGGGGAGAAAGATGGGGAAGGAGGTTGAGGGGGCAGATGTATATATACTTATGGTGAATTCAGGTTGATGTGTGGTAGTAAACAACAAAACTCTGTAAAAGAATAATAATAATAAAAAGTACCAGTAAGGCCAAAAACACATGGATAGATGCAGGCACACAAAACATGAGCCTCCTAGTTGCTTCAGTTATGTCTTCACTCTTTGCAATCCTATGGACTGAGTCCTCCAGGCTCCTCTGTCCATGGAATTTTCTAGGCAAGAATACTGGAGTGGATTGTCATGCCTTTCTCCAGAGGATATTCCTGACCCAGGGATGAAACCTACGTCTCCTGTGGTTCCTGCATCTGGTTGTTATTGTATTTGGGATGAGTGTTAAGAGGGAAAGAAGGTAAATTCCAATGGAAAGGAAGTGTGTGTGCTATATGAATAAGACCTGAAAGTTTCCTTTTTAAAAAATTTTCTCAAAATTTCTCTAGACTCAGCATGATTTAATATTTAAAAAGCATCTATGATTTTGAATTTAATTTATTGGCAATTATATAACATGAAAACGTATCACAATCCTAAGCAGTCAGACTGCTACACTGTATTTACAAACTATTTCTTGAGAATCTATACTTTTGGTACTTATCTTACAAAGAAGAGAATTAATTTTTTCTTAAAATCTCTGGCTATCAACCTACAAATGTCCAATCAAATTAATATATTCAAGATACACTGGAAATTGTAACTCAGGATATTTGCTTGTGTGCAGTGTTAACTATAATATATACCTAAAGCTAAGTTGAAGTCACTCAATTTTCTGATATATAATCCTATCTCTTAATATACAATAAGAAATTTGCAGAGACAGTGTATAGATGTAGAAAGATTACATTGATTCTCTGTGATTTATGGCCAGGCAAGCAAGGCTTCTGGTTGTTCTCAACCATAGATAATACAGCTACAATGGCTTTGATGAACTACCTTGATTTATGTGTGAAAATGAACATCAGTCAATTTGATGTCACTTTGGTTGGTTCATTAGCTGACAATGGATTTCTGCAGGGAAAATGTTCATATGCAATTTACTATTAGATAACTTGGCAAAGATATGTTTGTCTGGCAGAAAGTCATAACTACTCAAAAAAATTAAAGACAATTCAGCTAGAAAAATACTGGGATAAAAACAGAGATTTTAGAACTATCCACATTTCAGGATAATATGCAGAATGATATAATTAAATTAATAATTTGATTTATAACAATTACTTCTTTTCATCTCAGTGGTTGTAAACTAGGAACAAATGAGCCTTCTTATGGAGAATTATGTACTTGTAGTAAATTCTTAGGGTTCCCCAACTGGCACTAGTGGCAAAGAGCATGCCTACTAATGCAGGCAACATAAGAGATACAGCTTTGATCTCTGGGTAAGGAAAATCCCCTGTAGAAGGAAATGGCAACCCACTCCAGTATTCCTGCATCTGTCTCCTGTGGTTCCTGCATCTGGTTGTTATTGTATTTGGGATGAGTGTTAAGAGGGAAAGAAGGTAAATTCCAATGGAAAGGAAGTGTGTGTGCTATATGAATAAGACCTGAAAGTTTCCTTTTTAAAAAATTTTCTCAAAATTTCTCTAGACTCAGCATGATTTAATATTTAAAAAGCATCTATGATTTTGAATTTAATTTATTGGCAATTATATAACATGAAAACGTATCACAATCCTAAGCAGTCAGACTGCTACACTGTATTTACAAACTATTTCTTGAGAATCTATACTTTTGGTACTTATCTTACAAAGAAGAGAATTAATTTTTTCTTAAAATCTCTGGCTATCAACCTACAAATGTCCAATCAAATTAATATATTCAAGATACACTGGAAATTGTAACTCAGGATATTTGCTTGTGTGCAGTGTTAACTATAATATATACCTAAAGCTAAGTTGAAGTCACTCAATTTTCTGATATATAATCCTATCTCTTAATATACAATAAGAAATTTGCAGAGACAGTGTATAGATGTAGAAAGATTACATTGATTCTCTGTGATTTATGGCCAGGCAAGCAAGGCTTCTGGTTGTTCTCAACCATAGATAATACAGCTACAATGGCTTTGATGAACTACCTTGATTTATGTGTGAAAATGAACATCAGTCAATTTGATGTCACTTTGGTTGGTTCATTAGCTGACAATGGATTTCTGCAGGGAAAATGTTCATATGCAATTTACTATTAGATAACTTGGCAAAGATATGTTTGTCTGGCAGAAAGTCATAACTACTCAAAAAAATTAAAGACAATTCAGCTAGAAAAATACTGGGATAAAAACAGAGATTTTAGAACTATCCACATTTCAGGATAATATGCAGAATGATATAATTAAATTAATAATTTGATTTATAACAATTACTTCTTTTCATCTCAGTGGTTGTAAACTAGGAACAAATGAGCCTTCTTATGGAGAATTATGTACTTGTAGTAAATTCTTAGGGTTCCCCAACTGGCACTAGTGGCAAAGAGCATGCCTACTAATGCAGGCAACATAAGAGATACAGCTTTGATCTCTGGGTAAGGAAAATCCCCTGTAGAAGGAAATGGCAACCCACTCCAGTATTCTTGCCTGGAGGATCTTATGGCCAGAAGAGATTGGCAGGCTACAGTCCATGGGGTTGTGAAGAGTCTGACCTGAATGAGTTACTAACAATTTCACTTTCAGTGGATTCTTTTTATATTCAGAGGTAACTTTTGAAAAATATTTTTTCAAATGTTTCATTTTGAAATAAGTTTAAACTTAAAGTTTCAGAAAGAACACAGAATTGGCCTTTTATCCTTCACAGAGTATCTGCTAATTTAAAGGTATACTATAAGTAGGATAATGCTTTTACAGTTATAAAATATCCCTTTTTGGCCATATATTGTAAGATTTGTTTATATGAAATGCCCACAATAGGTGAATTCACAGAAGCAGAAAATAGTTTAGTGGTTGCTAGAGACTGGTAGAGGGGGAAATGGGGAGTTTCTTCTCATGGGTATGGAATTTTTTGTAGGATGGTGAAAATACTGAGAAATTAGACAGTGGTAATGACTGCACAACTCCATGAAAGTATTAAAAGCCACTGAATTGTATACCTTAAAATGTATTTTAATAAAGCTGTTCTAAAATTAAAACTACAAAAAAGTTTTTAAAAGGAGAGTGAGAAATCTACAACAGAAAATAATAAAACTGAAAGAAATAAACAGAATAAAAGCAAGAAGCCAAAATTTAAGCAAATGTATTTCATGATTAAATGAGTATTAAATTATAGAGATCCTCACTCATGGAATTATAAGACAAAAAATTCCTTTTATCTCTAACAGTTTCATCTGAAGCTCTTTTGGTCTGATGTGAGTATTATTATCCCAGTTCTGTTTTGTGAACTATTTACATGTGATGCCTTTTATTATCCATTTACTTAGTGTGCTTTAGACTCTGTTTTCTGCTTATAAAAGAGGCTAAGCACATTAAGTAAATGCTTAGCTTATGTTTCCTGTGTATATGGGCTTCTCTGGTGACTCAGATGATAACGACTCTGCCTTCCTGGGTTCAAGCCCTCGCTCGAGAAGATGTCCAGAAGAAGGAAGTGGCTATCTACACCAGTATTCTTGCCGGGAGAATGCCATGGAGAGAGGAGCTTGGCAGCCTATATATAGTTCATGGGGTTGCAAACAGTCAAATATGACTGAGTGACTAACATTTTCACTTTCTTTTGATACTCTAAGTCAGAGGTTAGAATTTAGTCTTCTCAGATCTTTCTGGGGCAGGTGCATATCCCTTTGTACCTTTTGCCTTCCAGATGCCCAGTCAGAAATTGTCAAAATTCCCTATGGACATATTATCCTTCTACCTTCATTAATGTTGGTCAGCTTGTTTTTTGGTCATCTTGTTGTTAAATTATATTTGTTGATTGCCACACTTTATCTATTTACTTTTTTTTTTTTTCTTTTTTGGCCACTTCTATTGGTCTTTCATCATCCATCTTTGTTCTTTGGCGTGTGTGGGCCTTGCATCACAATGGCCTCTCTTGCTGCAGAGCACCAGCTCTGGGCAAATGTGCTCCAGAGCTCTGGTTTGGTAATTGGATACATTGGTCCGGCCACTCTGTGGCATGTGGGATCTTCCCAGGCCAGGAATTGAACTGGCACTGCTTGAACCACAAGGCAGTGTCTCTCCCCACTGGACCACCAGGGAATCCCTATTTACTTTTTTAAAAGTATTTTTCTTTTTGTAGCCAACTCTTATTTACTGTCTTAACAACTTTACTTATAACATATAAAGTGTTAATTATATTATCCATGTTGTATAATACATCCCTACAAATTCAAAGTTTGTACCTTTTCATTATCTGTATCCAATGTTCACCTATTTGTCTTCTGTATTAGTGACTCTGTATCTGTGTTCTCTGTCACTATTTCTCTCTTGTTATATTTGTTCATTTGTTTTGTTTTTTAGACTTAAATATAAGTAAAATCAGATAGTGTTTGTCTTTCTCTGACTCATTTAACTTTGTGTAATGCCCTCTAGGTCATCCGTGTTATCATAAATGGCATGATTTCATTTTTTTCTATGGTTGAGTAATATTCCATTGTGTATGTGTGCACATATATACACATATCCCACATCTTCTTTATTCACTCATCATCTATCTGTGGATATTTAGGTTGCCTCCATAACTTTGCTATTATTAATAAGATTGCAATGAGTATTGGGGTACATACATTTTTTAAATTAGTGTTTTGATTTTCTTTGGGAAAATACCCAGTAGCAGGATTGCTGGATTAGATGGTAGTTCTGTTTTTAATGTTTTTAGGAATCTCCATACTGTTTTTCACTATTAACCATACCAATTTACATTCCTGTCAACAGGGAACAAGTGCTTCCTTTTCCCACATCCTCACCAGCTCTTATTATTTACTGTGTTTTTGATAATAGCCATTTTAACATGTGCGATGTGATATTGCATTGTGATTTTGATTTGCATTTCCCTGATATTTTATGATGTTGAACATTTTTTCATATATCTGTTGCACATCTCAATGTTGTCTTTGGAAAAATGTTTATCTAGGTCTTCTGCCTACTATTTAAAATCAGACTGTGTTTCTGCTATTGGGTGTGTGAATTCTTTGTATATTTTGGATATTAGCCCTCATGAGATATATGATATACAAGTATTTTCTCCCATTCAGAAGGTTGATTTTTGTTTCATTGATTTCCTTGGCCATCAGATTTTTATTTTAATTAATATTGACAAAGAGGAGTGACAGTGAGTCAGAGCAGCTTAGAGAAATCAAGAGAAAGGAGCTTTCTAATGAGCAATAATATCAGATGTTACAATTCTTTTGTGGAAATGGGACCTTTGTAGACCTTCAGATCTGTTTTACCTCCTACTGTGGCTGCTAGGCTTCTTGCTTTATACTACCCTGGTCGCAGAGACTGTTTACACACATGTATCAAGTTAGAGAGGGGATATAAATAGTGCAAATAACTAAACAAAACTTGTTCTTACTGAGATATGGCTAGTTCTCTTTTATTTTTACAAGTTTTTCATTCATTTTCAGTGTTCTGAAAAAGCTGATTTGTTTTTGACAGTTTTGGCAGTGTGTTCATTGCAATGTGTTCATTGTGAAGGAATGGCTTTTTAAGGTTCTTACTAGGCAATTCTGGCAACATTCCTTCCTAAATGTATTTAAAAGCAAATTTAACGTGAAATTAATCCTTAAAATGTTTCTTACAAACCTACTGTATTTCAGATGTTATTTTAATTAACAGAGTTAAAAACAAGCTGATATTTAACAATTACCAACTGGCAAGCCAGGCTCCGTTGATGGCTCAGTGGTGAAGAATCCACCTGCCAATGCAGGTTACACGGGTTCAGTCCCTGGGTCAGGTGAGGAAGATCACCTGGGGAAGAAAATGGCAACCATCTCCAGTATTCTTGTCTGAAAAATCCCATGGACTGGGGAGTCTCGTAGTCTATAACCCATGGTGTCACAAAAGACTCAGACATGACTTACACTAAACAACAACAACAATATAGCAATTGAGTCTCCGGTAGAATGCTTAGGTGGGCTATTGATTATGTTCTTTGGATTCACACAGTTACTCCATCCGTTAGCTTTTATCATCTACCTTATCTATATAAGGAGGCTCAGTTTTAGTGATATTAAATTGCTTCTCCAAGCTGTTATAAAAGCTTTGAGGCTAAGATGTAGTTTGATACAAAAATGAGTATCCTAGAGGAGCCAAGATGGCGGAGGAATGAGGGGAAGATTTCACCAGCTCCCCAACAGAATCACCAGAACTAATCAAGAAAAGAACCACCACCAACAAACCAGCCGCTAGACGACAGAAGAATTCCATAGGTCCGCGAGAGTAGAAGAGTGAATAGCCAGAAATTTCCCGGAGCTAGGATTCTAAGAATCCTCTATCCTAACCCCCACGCCGGACCGCACCGACGGAGAGCGAGCCAGCAAATGCCCTAAAAGGGGGCCTAAGCAGAGCCTCGGGGGAGAGAGGGCAGTGCTCAGCGTGAAAACTCCAAGAATTCGCCCTGATGGCCGGCAGAAATTAACCCACTGCAAAGCTGGATACTGGAGCAGGGCCGAGCAGAACGCGCTTGCTGCCTAGCGACCTCAGGCCTGACGGATCGCGGAGAGCGGTGCCTAGAGACCTACAGGGAGATGGGAATGAGCGCCCAGTGTGAGGATCGCGCCGCTCGCCGCTGGGCGAAAATCGCGACTTTCCGCCTTGCACCGGGTGAGTTCAAACACTCCTAGTGGGAGACTGGCTGAAGGGGAAGTCGCCCACAGATTGCTGACCAGGGACCGGGCTCGAGCCAGACGGGGAAGCTTGTGCCTGCCTTTGGGACTTGGAGGCGCAACCGGCAGTGCGCGCGCGCCGGTGGCGGAGGAGCCCTTGCACCCCCATAGCTGCACCCCCATAGCTACACCCACAGCGGAGGAAGTCGGGAGAAGGGCAGGTATCAGAGGCTACTTGCAGGTGCGCTGCAGAGCCAGGATGCCCCAGCCCAACATGGGATTGAGCGCGCACCACAGCCCCTCCCCTGACGGACTGGGATCAGCCCACGCTCCCGCCCAACCTGGGACAGCGAGCGCGCCACGGTCCCCTGCCCCACGGACAGGGATCAGCCCGCCGTCCCGGTCAGCACCTGAGCTTGCAGACCGGTGCCATAAGGAAAAGGCTGCATCATCAAGACAACACCGTCGAGAGCAGACTGGCTTCCAGACAGATGAGAGGGTAAAAACCAGGGACAGTATTTAGCTTTTTTATTTATCTGTTGCGGATGGTTCTACTTATTCGTTTGATTGGTCAGGTTTGGATTTTTGGTTTTTTTTTTTTCTCTCTCTCTCTTTGGTCTCTTCTTATTAAGTTTCTCCTCCCTTTTTTAATTTTTAATTTTTTTTGATTTTTAATGATTAATTTTTTTAAAAAAATTTAATTCTTGAACTTCTAATTTTCTTTCCTCTTTCCCACTCCTTCCTCCCTCTATATTCTAAATCTAAAACTTTCTCCTATATACCACTACCCCCTAGATAAATATTTCATACCTTCGTGTCTCCACTATTCTCTTCCAACTGCACTAAACAAAACAACACACTAATCTTGGCTACATAACCCTATAAAATCCTTCCAAGTCGAATCTATTCCTTCTCATTACCCAAACATTTTCCACCTTCTCACCCCCAACACATGTCTTAGTTAAAAATTGCTTTCAATGACGAAATAGTCCAAGCCAGGACCCTACCCAAGATCCATTTTTCCAGGCACTGTTCTAATTAACCCAGAGCTTAACAGGCAAGTACCATCTTTGATTGTGTCATTTGCCAGGAAAATTTCCTATGCTTTGTCACTGTAAGACTGGTTAGATGTAGTTAATGCTGTGTATGTATGTATGTATATCTTATGACTAGGTTAGAAAACATCTGCATGCTTTTATGACTGTCACCCATTAGGGACACACCTCTTGCTCCTCAGATGCTAGTATTTGAACTAATATCACGGAACACCATAGCAAACCAGGCATAGAGCCTACACCACCTGACCAATCATCAAACCAAGGATCCTCGGAATAGAAACCCTGATTCCAAGATCCCACACTATCAAAGAACATACAACACTAGAGATGAAACAACAGAGAAACACTGCACAAATGAAGGACCAAGCTAGGGAATCACAGCCTCAAATGACAGAGGAAGAGATAGACAAACTATCTGAAAGAGAATTCAGAAAAACTATACTAATGAGGATGCAAAACACCGAAAACAGAATATTAGAGGAAATTAGTGCATTGAGAAAAGACATGCAGGAAATGAAAAATAAGCAAATAGAGACCACCAACTCAATTGCTGAACTCAAAAATACGATAGAAGGCCTCAACAGTAGACTATCTGAGGCTGAAGAACGGATAAGCGTGCTGGAAGATAGACTGGTGGAAATAACTGGTGAGGAACAGAACAAAGCCGAAAGAATGAAAAGAACTGAGGGTAGCCTCAGGGACCTATGGGACAATATCAAACGCACCAACATTAGAATTATAGGAGTTCCAGAAGAAGAAGAAGGGAAGAAAGGTTACAAAAAAATTCTTGAAGAGGTTATTGTAGAAAACTTCCCCAGCATGGGAAAGGAAATAGTCAACCATGTCCAAGAAGCACAAAGAGTTCCATATAGGATAAACCCCAGAAGAAACACACCAAGGCACATTCTAATCAAGACACCCATTTCGGACCTAGAGACACTCATAGACAGAAAGTGAAAGGCTGGAAAAACATATTCCATGCAAATGGAAATCAAAAGAAAGCTGGAGTAGCAATCCTCATATCAGACAAAATAGATTTTAAAGTACAGAAGATCCTAAGAGACAAGGCAGTTCACTAAATCATGATTAAGGGATCCATCCAAGAGGAAGACATAACAGTCATGAACATCTACGCACTCAACACAGGGGCACCTCAATACATAAGACAGATACTTTCAGACTTAAAAGAAGAAATCAATAATAACACAACAATAGTAGCAGACTTTAACACTCCTCTCACACCAATGGACAGATCATCCAAACAGAAAATTAATAAAGAAACACAAGCCTTAAATACCACACTAGAAAAGATGGACCTCATCGATATCTTTAGGACATTCCATCCAAAAGCAGAAGAATACACTTTCTTCTCAAGTGCTCACGGAACATTCTCCAAGATAGACCACATCTTGGGCCACAAATCTAACCTCAGTCAATTCAAGAAACACTGCACAAATGAAGGACCAAGCTAGAGAATCACAGCCTCAAATGACAGAGGAGGAGATAGACAAATTATCTGAAAGAGAATTCAGAAAAACTATACTAATGAGGATGCAAAACACCGAAAACAGAATATTAGAGGAAATTAGTGCATTGAGAAAAGACATGCAGGAAATGAAAAATAAGCAAATAGAGACCACCAACTCAATTGCTGAACTCAAAAATACGATAGAAGGCCTCAACAGTAGACTATCTGAGGCTGAAGAACGGATAAGCGTGCTGGAAGATAGACTGGTGGAAATAACTGGTGAGGAACAGAACAAAGCCGAAAGAATGAAAAGAACTGAGGGTAGCCTCAGGGACCTATGGGACAATATCAAACGCACCAACATTAGAATTATAGGAGTTCCAGAAGAAGAAGAAGGGAAGAAAGGTTACAAAAAAATTCTTGAAGAGGTTATTGTAGAAAACTTCCCCAGCATGGGAAAGGAAATAGTCAACCATGTCCAAGAAGCACAAAGAGTTCCATATAGGATAAACCCCAGAAGAAACACACCAAGGCACATTCTAATCAAGACACCCATTTCGGACCTAGAGACACTCATAGACAGAAAGTGAAAGGCTGGAAAAACATATTCCATGCAAATGGAAATCAAAAGAAAGCTGGAGTAGCAATCCTCATATCAGACAAAATAGATTTTAAAGTACAGAAGATCCTAAGAGACAAGGCAGTTCACTAAATCATGATTAAGGGATCCATCCAAGAGGAAGACATAACAGTCATGAACATCTACGCACTCAACACAGGGGCACCTCAATACATAAGACAGATACTTTCAGACTTAAAAGAAGAAATCAATAATAACACAACAATAGTAGCAGACTTTAACACTCCTCTCACACCAATGGACAGATCATCCAAACAGAAAATTAATAAAGAAACACAAGCCTTAAATACCACACTAGAAAAGATGGACCTCATCGATATCTTTAGGACATTCCATCCAAAAGCAGAAGAATACACTTTCTTCTCAAGTGCTCACGGAACATTCTCCAAGATAGACCACATCTTGGGCCACAAATCTAACCTCAGTCAATTCAAGAAAACTGAAATTATATCAACCATTTTCTCGGACCACAATGCAATGAGACTAGAGATCAACTACAGGGAAAAAAAAACGCTAAAAATACAAACACATGGCGATTAAACAACACTTACCTAAAAAACCAACTGATCACTGAGGGAATCAAAGGAGAAATTAAAACATTCCTAGAAGAAAATGACAATGAATATACGACTGTGCAAAACTTATGGGATACCACAAAAGCAGTTCTAAGAGGGAAATTTATAGCAATACAATCCCACCTCAAGAAACTAGGAAAATATGAAGCAGATGACCTAACCCTCCACTTAAAACATTTGGAAAAAGAAGAACAGAAACATCCCAAAGCCAGCAGAAGACGAGAAATTATAAAGACTAGAGCAGAAATAAATCAGACAGAAATGACTGAAACTATAGTTCGGATAAATAAAACAAAAAGCTGGTTCTTTGAAAAGGTAAACAAAATTGACAAGCCTCTGTCGAGACTCATCAAGAAAAAAAGAGAGAAGAACCAGATCACCAAAATCAAAAACGAAAAAGGAGAGATTACAACAGATAATGCAGAAATCCAAAGGATTCTAAGAGACTATTATGAACAACTCTATGGCAACAAACTGGACAACCGGGAAGAAATGGACAGTTTCTTGGACAGGATTAATCTCCAAAGACTGAGCCAGGAAGAAACAGAAACTTTGAACAACCCAATCACAAGCTCAGAAATCGAATCTGTGATTAAAAATCTACCCAAAAATAAAAACCCAGGGCCAGATGGCTTCACAGCCGAATTCTACCAAACATTTAAAGAAGAGCTAATGCCTGTCCTTCTAAAACTCTTTCAGAAAATTGCACAGGAAGGAAAACTTCCAAACACATTCTACGAGGCCACCATCACCCTGATACCCAAACCAGGCAAAGACAACACAAAAAAGGAAAATTACAGACCAATTTCTCTGATGAACTTAGATGCCAAGATCCTCAACAAAATCCTAGCAAACAAAATTCAACGACACATCAAAAAACTCATTCATCACGATCAAGTCGGGTTCATCCCAGGCATGCAAGGATTCTTCAACATCCACAAATCAATGAATGTGATACACCATATTAACAAACTGAGAGACAAAAATCACATGATCATCTCAAAAGATGCAGAAAAAGCCTTCGACAAAGTACAACACCCATTCATGATAAAACCTCTTCAGAAAATGGGCATAGAAGGAACCTATCTCAACATAGTGAAAGCCATATATGAGAAGCCCACAGCGAACATTATCCTCAACGGAGAAAAACTGAAAGCATTCCCTCTAAGATCAGGAACAAGACAAGGGTGTCCACTTTCACCACTACCATTCAACATAGTCAATTCTAGCAACAGCAATGAAGAGAAAGAAATCAAAGATGACCTAACCCTCCACTTAAAACATTTGGAAAAAGAAGAACAGAAACATCCCAAAGCCAGCAGAAGACGAGAAATTATAAAGACTAGAGCAGAAATAAATCAGACAGAAATGACTGAAACTATAGTTCGGATAAATAAAACAAAAAGCTGGTTCTTTGAAAAGGTAAACAAAATTGACAAGCCTCTGTCGAGACTCATCAAGAAAAAGAGAGAAGAACCAGATCACCAAAATCAAAAACGAAAAAGGAGAGATTACAACAGATAATGCAGAAATCCAAAGGATTCTAAGAGACTATTATGAACAACTCTATGGCAACAAACTGGACAACCGGGAAGAAATGGACAGTTTCTTGGACAGGATTAATCTCCAAAGACTGAGCCAGGAAGAAACAGAAACTTTGAACAACCCAATCACAAGCTCAGAAATCGAATCTGTGATTAAAAATCTACCCAAAAATAAAAACCCAGGGCCAGATGGCTTCACAGCCGAATTCTACCAAACATTTAAAGAAGAGCTAATGCCTGTCCTTCTAAAACTCTTTCAGAAAATTGCACAGGAAGGAAAACTTCCAAACACATTCTACGAGGCCATCATCACCCTGATACCCAAACCAGGCAAAGACAACACAAAAAAGGAAAATTACAGACCAATTTCTCTGATGAACTTAGATGCCAAGATCCTCAACAAAATCCTAGCAAACAAAATTCAACGACACATCAAAAAACTCATTCATCACGATCAAGTCGGGTTCATCCCAGGCATGCAAGGATTCTTCAACATCCACAAATCAATGAATGTGATACACCATATTAACAAACTGAGAGACAAAAATCACATGATCATCTCAAAAGATGCAGAAAAAGCCTTCGACAAAGTACAACACCCATTCATGATAAAACCTCTTCAGAAAATGGGCATAGAAGGAACCTATCTCAACATAGTGAAAGCCATATATGAGAAGCCCACAGCGAACATTATCCTCAACGGAGAAAAACTGAAAGCATTCCCTCTAAGATCAGGAACAAGACAAGGGTGTCCACTTTCACCACTACCATTCAACATAGTCCTGGAAGTTCTAGCAACAGCAATAAGAGAAGAGAAAGAAATCAAAGGAATCCAGATTGGAAAGGAAGAAGTCAAGCTCTCTCTCTTTGCAGATGACATGATATTATACATAGAAAATCCCAAAGACTCTATTACAAAGCTACTAGAGCTATTCAACAAATTCAGCAAAGTCGCAGGATACAAAATCAATATACAGAAATCACTGGCATTCCTATACACAAACAATGAAAAATCAGAAAACAAAATCAAAGAGGCAATCCCCTTCACCACTGCAACCAAAAGAATCAAATATCTAGGAATAAGCCTACCCAAAGAAACAAAAGAACTATACACAGAAAATTATAAGACACTCATGACAGTAATTAAAGAAGACTTAAACAGATGGAGAGATATTCTATGTTCCTGGGTTGGAAGAATCAATATTGTGAAAATGACCATACTACCAAATATCATCTACAGATTCAATGCAATACCTATCCAACTTCCATTGACATTTTTCACAGAACTAGACCAAAGAATAACACAGTTCATATGGAAACACAAAAAACCTCGAATAGCCAAAGCAGTTCTGAGAAAGAAAAACGGAGCTGGAGGGATCAGCCTCCCTAACTTCAGACTCTACTACAAAGCAACAGTCATCAAAACAGTATGGTACTGGCACAAAAACAGAACTATAGACCAATGGAACAAGATAGAGAACCCAGAGGTAAACCCACGCACCTATGGGTACCTTATTTTTGATAAAGGAGGAGAAACTATAAAATGGGACAAAGACAGTCTCTTCAACAAGTGGTGCTGGGAAAATTGGACAGCTACATGCAAAAAAATGAAATTGGAACATTCCCTGACACCACACACAAAGATCAACTCAAAATGGATTAAAGACCTAAATGTAAGACCAGAAACCCTAAAACTCTTAGCGGAGAATATAGGCAAAACCCTCAGGGACATAAATCAAAGCAAGATCTTCTCTCACCCACCAACTAAAATAGCAGAACTGAAAAGAAAAATGAACATATGGGACCTCATGAAACTTCAAAGCTTTTGTACAACAAAAGAAATTACAAAAAAGCTCAACAGACACCCTACAGAGTGGGAGAAAATCATAGCAAATGAAACAACAGACAAAGAATTAATCTCCAAAATCTATAAGCAACTCAGACAACTCAGCACAGGAAAAACGAACAACCCAATCAAAAAATGGGAAAAAGATCTAAAGAGACGCCTCTCCAAAGAGGACATACAGATGGCCCAGAAACACATGAAACGATGCTCAACCTCACTTATTATTAGAGAAATGCAAATTAAAACTACAATGAGATACCACCTCACACCCGTCAGAATGGCCATCATCAAGAAATCGACAGATATTAAATGCTGGAGAGGGTGCAGAGAAAAGGGAACCCTCTTGCATTGCTGGTGGGAATGTCAATTGATACAGCCTCTATGGAAGACAGTATGGAGATTTCTTAAAAAACTAAAAATAGAAGCACCCTATGACCCAGCAATCCCACTCTTAGGCCTATACCCTGATGAAATCAAAACTGAAAGAAGCACCTGTACCCCAATGTTCATTGCAGCTCTCTATACAATAGCCAGAACATGGAAGCAACCTAGATGTCCATCGACGAATGAATGGATCCAGAAGCTCTGGTACATATATACAGTGGAATACTACTCAGCTGTTAAAAGAAATGCAGAAGACTCAGTCCTAATGAAGTGGCTGTCTCTAGAACCTTTAAAAAAACATAAAAAGTGAGCACTATAGACCAATGGAACAAGATAGAGAACCCAGAGGTAAACCCACGCACCTATGGGTACCTTATTTTTGATAAAGGAGGAGAAACTATAAAATGGGACAAAGACAGTCTCTTCAACAAGTGGTGCTGGGAAAATTGGACAGCTACATGCAAAAAAATGAAATTGGAACATTCCCTGACACCACACACAAAGATCAACTCAAAATGGATTAAAGACCTAAATGTAAGACCAGAAACCCTAAAACTCTTAGCGGAGAATATAGGCAAAACCCTCAGGGACATAAATCAAAGCAAGATCTTCTCTCACCCACCAACTAAAATAGCAGAACTGAAAAGAAAAATGAACATATGGGACCTCATGAAACTTCAAAGCTTTTGTACAACAAAAGAAATTACAAAAAAGCTCAACAGACACCCTACAGAGTGGGAGAAAATCATAGCAAATGAAACAACAGACAAAGAATTAATCTCCAAAATCTATAAGCAACTCAGACAACTCAGCACAGGAAAAACGAACAACCCAATCAAAAAATGGGAAAAAGATCTAAAGAGACGCCTCTCCAAAGAGGACATACAGATGGCCCAGAAACACATGAAACGATGCTCAACCTCACTTATTATTAGAGAAATGCAAATTAAAACTACAATGAGATACCACCTCACACCCGTCAGAATGGCCATCATCAAGAAATCGACAGATATTAAATGCTGGAGAGGGTGCAGAGAAAAGGGAACCCTCTTGCATTGCTGGTGGGAATGTCAATTGATACAGCCTCTATGGAAGACAGTATGGAGATTTCTTAAAAAACTAAAAATAGAAGCACCCTATGACCCAGCAATCCCACTCTTAGGCCTATACCCTGATGAAATCAAAACTGAAAGAAGCACCTGTACCCCAATGTTCATTGCAGCTCTCTATACAATAGCCAGAACATGGAAGCAACCTAGATGTCCATCGACGAATGAATGGATCCAGAAGCTCTGGTACATATATACAGTGGAATACTACTCAGCTGTTAAAAGAAATGCAGAAGACTCAGTCCTAATGAAGTGGCTGTCTCTAGAACCTATCATAAAAAGTGAAGTAAGTCAAAAAGAGAAGGACAAATGCAGTATACTAACACACATATATGGAATCTAGTCGGACGGTCTTGATATCACACGCAGGGAACTCATGGAAAAAAAGACAGAGCACAGGCATAGGGACATCGTGGCAAAGAAATAGGGAGGGGGAAGCATGGAGGAAGTAACAAGGAAACCTATAGTGTTATGTGTGGAAAAGATAGCCAGTGTCATAGTGCTAAGGGAATAGGAGTGCTTACAGTGGCTTGGGGCGAAGTTCTGGGGGGGTGGGATGGGGGGATCTCGGCGGGTGGGGACCATGGATATGCATATGACTGATCTGGGAACATACATGTCTGTGAACAACAAAACTCTGTAAAACCTTTAAAATAAAGAATAAAAAAAAAGAGTATCCTTTAAATGCTTTATAATAGGAATAGCTTCAAATGTATACATTGTTTAATTAACAAATTTATATTCAATATTTTATTTCATAAGCTGCTTTGCTAAGGATTTTCTTGAAATAACTTGCTAAGGTATATCCTAGATCAGGTAAAATGTTAGAATCCTCATTTAAATAACTCTTAGTAGTATGACACTAGACATTTATCAAGCTATTACTTCCCTGACTTCATTCAAAACATGAGTTTAAAAGGTTACCTAAAATCTTTACCTTTATTGATATGGAAAGATCAAATTTATCTTCTGGAATTTAACCAGGGAATTAAGGTGGATGATCTTCATTATCTCCTTTCTATCTTAACAAGGAAGACTAGAAACCTAATTTCCTATATTTCAAATTTCTTAAACATTTTCATTTCTAGTGGGAGTCATGAATTTAAACCTATCTCAAAAATACTTGTGCCTTTAATGATGCATAATAGATATAAAAATAGTGGTATCTTTGGACAGACAGAGAGCCCTAGGAAGTGGCACATGGTAACTTTCTGAGATGCTGAACATGATTTGCCTTTTAATAGGTGACAGTAACGTAAAAGTATCATATGTACAATTCAATGTCAGTAAATTTAAGATTCATGCATTTCACTGCATAATATTGAAGAATATTTTATATGAAATAAATAGAAATAATTTGTTTTAGGCACAAAGCAAGAATTAATTTTCCTCTGTTCCTATCTGTAAAAGTTTGAAATATTATTTTGAAATTATCATCATTCTTCAAATGTCATAAATTATTTTGGCATAAATGCTGATTCAAAATACATTATGTGTTTCAACTTGATACTTTAAGATATGTTTCTGATTTTATTCCCATGAATATATCAAGCAATTCGAATGAATCGTATCTTTAAATGATGTCAAGTATATATAGGATCTTGAAATAGCTTGGTCCAAATTTCCTGAAAAATACTTTTCTACTGTTGACAAAATAACAACCAAATAAATACTGAATTAATTCTTTCAGGGTTACAGAAAATAACAGTGCTGGGAAGTCATATTTTGATCATGCTATTCATACTCCAACATTTAATATATTTAACGTCTTTCTCAGTAGAATTATAGTATGTTAATGACTCCAAGTAAAAAAACAAATCATCTATGTTGGGAGTTTATGGGCATAATTTAATCATCCATGGTGTTTCTAAGCCATTTTACTTGAAATAACTTGCTAAGGTATATCCTAGATCAGGTAAAATGTTAGAATCCTCATTTAAATAACTCTTAGTAGTATGACACTAGACATTTATCAAGCTATTACTTCCCTGACTTCATTCAAAACATGAGTTTAAAAGGTTACCTAAAATCTTTACCTTTATTGATATGGAAAGATCAAATTTATCTTCTGGAATTTAACCAGGGAATTAAGGTGGATGATCTTCATTATCTCCTTTCTATCTTAACAAGGAAGACTAGAAACCTAATTTCCTATATTTCAAATTTCTTAAACATTTTCATTTCTAGTGGGAGTCATGAATTTAAACCTATCTCAAAAATACTTGTGCCTTTAATGATGCATAATAGATATAAAAATAGTGGTATCTTTGGACAGACAGAGAGCCCTAGGAAGTGGCACATGGTAACTTTCTGAGATGCTGAACATGATTTGCCTTTTAATAGGTGACAGTAACGTAAAAGTATCATATGTACAATTCAATGTCAGTAAATTTAAGATTCATGCATTTCACTGCATAATATTGAAGAATATTTTATATGAAATAAATAGAAATAATTTGTTTTAGGCACAAAGCAAGAATTAATTTTCCTCTGTTCCTATCTGTAAAAGTTTGAAATATTATTTTGAAATTATCATCATTCTTCAAATGTCATAAATTATTTTGGCATAAATGCTGATTCAAAATACATTATGTGTTTCAACTTGATACTTTAAGATATGTTTCTGATTTTATTCCCATGAATATATCAAGCAATTCGAATGAATCGTATCTTTAAATGATGTCAAGTATATATAGGATCTTGAAATAGCTTGGTCCAAATTTCCTGAAAAATACTTTTCTACTGTTGACAAAATAACAACCAAATAAATACTGAATTAATTCTTTCAGGGTTACAGAAAATAACAGTGCTGGGAAGTCATATTTTGATCATGCTATTCATACTCCAACATTTAATATATTTAACGTCTTTCTCAGTAGAATTATAGTATGTTAATGACTCCAAGTAAAAAAACAAATCATCTATGTTGGGAGTTTATGGGCATAATTTAATCATCCATGGTGTTTCTAAGCCATTTTTACATAAAATAACTACAAGATCATTCCATCCTTAAATATATTTTTTAAAAAATCACCCATATTTATATCATGTCCAAATTGCATAATCTCAAAGAAATCATGAGAAAGCACAAACACCCAAACTGAGAAACAAGCTAAAAACTCAAACTGAGTTACTAGCTTGTAATCTTTAAAAATATTAAGATTAGAAAAGCCAAGTTAAAAAACTAAAGAAATTTTTCCAAATTGAAAATGACAACCAAAATAACTATGACCTTTAAATGAGACACATGATTTTAGGTTGGATTCTTAAGAACATTGTTGGGAAGTTTGGCAAAATTTGAATGAGTTTGGTAGATTGTACTATGCTATATTTAGTGGCTCAACTGTATGTGACTTTTTGGCACTACATGGGCTATAGCTGCCAGTCTTCTCTGGCCGTGGAGATTATCCTGGCAAGGATACTGGTGTGGCTTGACATGTCCTCCTCCAGGGGATCTTCCTGAACTAGTAATCAAAACTGTGTCTTCCTGTGTTGCAGGTCAATTCTTTACCAGCTGAGCTGCCAGGAAGCCCAATCTGTAGATAAGGCAGAAATAGTTGTCTATGTTACTTTCCTCATTTAGCTTATGGTTTGTTTTGTTTGGTTTGGTTGGTTGATTTGTTTATTTCTTTTCATTTTTTTAAATTATATTTTCAATTGGAGGATAGTTGCTTTACAGTATTGTATTGATTTCTGCTATATATTAACATGAATCAGCCATAGGTATACATCCTCAATGTTGAATATTCTGCCAAGGTAGAAATAAATTTTAAATGCTGGGTTTTCTAAATATTAGAGGAAACTATTAAGGAAAATACTTTTTTATGGTTTAGAATGTAGAATTTTAGGAATTTAAAAGCATAAAAGTGTAAGATCAAAGATAAGTACAAATTGTTTATCTAGACAGTACTAATACAAATCAATAATAAAAATTAACATAATATTAAATACATACAAAAGTTTGTTTCTTTTAGATAGGATAAAAAAGTGAACCAGTGAAAATCTCAAACTAGTCATTAGTCTATTGTTAGACTTATGCAATTTAAAAAATAAAACTACTTATCTATTTTTTAATGAATAAATAAAGTGTATTAGCAGTTGGGAAAACAGAACCACTGTGAAGGAAATCTTGAGGCATTCATATAAGACAAATTTTGTAATTTCTTAAGTAAGTAAAATCAGAGTAAATATTCAAAAGGCATTAGACCTTATAAAAACAAACAAACAAAACCCTCAGGAATTAATTTGAGCTTGTAGAAAGGATAAAGAATTGCATGGAAATACATTTTTATTTGTCCTTGACAGTGTTTATTAATCTAAGAATCAAGGTATCCTAGTTTTACTAGATGAAACAATGCAAATTTTGGGTACTAGGAAATAAATACATTCAAATCACTCAAAATCGCTTAGTACAAAAATTATTATTGCTCATTCTGTTTGCTAGGTACTATCCAAAGATCAGTGCAAATGAGGAAACAAATTTAACTTGTACTGAGATGTGAGAGATTCCAGTACTCTTTTTCTTAAGCTGTAGCCCCTTAGGCAGCACATAAAATGAAACACATAATCAGCTTTCAGCATATATTTCCCTTCATTAATCATAAACTGTAGGCAAATTCTGAGCTTGCGAATTTGTGTACTTTATTGTTGTTTTGTGTTAATGATTATTGTTTCTATTCCCCTTTGGGTTTAACATTCTCAACAACTACAGAGTACAGATGGTGGAAAGCCCTTGTAGAAATGTAATCAGCAAATGTGAACATGCTGTATTCAAAACACATGATAAACGAAAACACTGAATTGCTCTTTGTTCTAGATAATAAATCAAAACCTTAAAATATAAGTATATATATAGTAAAGCAGTCACAATTTTGTTTTATCAATGGAATTTCAGTTATGTGCATATAGAATTAAACATTAATGCCCATTAAGTGTTTGTGTTAGGCAAAAAGACACATACTAATCTCCATATTACAATTGATGCCAATATTAAAAAGTAATCTTACATTATTCATAAATATTCAACTAATGAATTGGTTAAAAAACTTCAACACTTTAAACATGGTCTTGAAATTAGCATTCTTTAAAACTGTATTAATCTATAAAACCACCATGATTCCAAAAAATTTATATAGTTACAACCAGCCGGAAATTCAGTTGTATGTAAATTCCACCCAAATAAAGTATTTTCAAAATATTTATAAAAAAATTAAAGGTATTAAGAAATTTAAACATATGTAATTTGCCACTTCTTCCACTTTTTTGCACGGAAATTAATGCACAGTCTTGGAAACCAGCTCTTGTTTAATAATATAAAAGGATACTGATTTAGCAGAAGTTGTGACTGAATGATTATCTAGCTTCTTCCAGACTATTACAAATATAGGAGCAATCAATCCATTTCTAAACATATTTCTTTTTTACATAAGGCTGTAGGATTTGGGGAAAGGAAATCAAGGTATCCTAGTTTTACTAGATGAAACAATGCAAATTTTGGGTACTAGGAAATAAATACATTCAAATCACTCAAAATCGCTTAGTACAAAAATTATTATTGCTCATTCTGTTTGCTAGGTACTATCCAAAGATCAGTGCAAATGAGGAAACAAATTTAACTTGTACTGAGATGTGAGAGATTCCAGTACTCTTTTTCTTAAGCTGTAGCCCCTTAGGCAGCACATAAAATGAAACACATAATCAGCTTTCAGCATATATTTCCCTTCATTAATCATAAACTGTAGGCAAATTCTGAGCTTGCGAATTTGTGTACTTTATTGTTGTTTTGTGTTAATGATTATTGTTTCTATTCCCCTTTGGGTTTAACATTCTCAACAACTACAGAGTACAGATGGTGGAAAGCCCTTGTAGAAATGTAATCAGCAAATGTGAACATGCTGTATTCAAAACACATGATAAACGAAAACACTGAATTGCTCTTTGTTCTAGATAATAAATCAAAACCTTAAAATATAAGTATATATATAGTAAAGCAGTCACAATTTTGTTTTATCAATGGAATTTCAGTTATGTGCATATAGAATTAAACATTAATGCCCATTAAGTGTTTGTGTTAGGCAAAAAGACACATACTAATCTCCATATTACAATTGATGCCAATATTAAAAAGTAATCTTACATTATTCATAAATATTCAACTAATGAATTGGTTAAAAAACTTCAACACTTTAAACATGGTCTTGAAATTAGCATTCTTTAAAACTGTATTAATCTATAAAACCACCATGATTCCAAAAAATTTATATAGTTACAACCAGCCGGAAATTCAGTTGTATGTAAATTCCACCCAAATAAAGTATTTTCAAAATATTTATAAAAAAATTAAAGGTATTAAGAAATTTAAACATATGTAATTTGCCACTTCTTCCACTTTTTTGCACGGAAATTAATGCACAGTCTTGGAAACCAGCTCTTGTTTAATAATATAAAAGGATACTGATTTAGCAGAAGTTGTGACTGAATGATTATCTAGCTTCTTCCAGACTATTACAAATATAGGAGCAATCAATCCATTTCTAAACATATTTCTTTTTTACATAAGGCTGTAGGATTTGGGGAAAGGAAATCAATATCTTCCTGTACCAACCGGATTGTAATCCCCGCTGATATTTTTGAAATACTAGTGCTTCATGGTGTTGCTCTAATAGTTTTAACAAGTTTGATAGGAAACAATAAAGTCCTTAAATTGAAAATAGCTGCATTTTTGCTGCTTATTACTGTTTTGAAGAGTGAAGTGCCTGCATTTGGATTACCCATTTTGCTAGCTAAATATAGAGATTCTTATTACCATCTCAGTTCTATTAAATCAGAACATCTGACATTAAAATTATTTGGCTCTCAATATCATCACTGTGACTTTTTCTAACTGGTTGCCATCTCATGAATCCACAAATTTAGACACTTTTCCATCTTTTCCATAGCTTTATCACAGACTTTAGATGTTACTTTGATACTTTCTGAGTGACCTCATGCACAAATTGGGAAATTTCTTCTTCCTTTTCCTGGATGTATCATATTGTTGGTTCATTAACCCTGAATTCACACAGCCAATAGCATTATGATTCATGCCTGCATAAAAGTTTTTTAAATCACATATTTTTTCAATAAGGTCCATCAGTCTTCTCATGGTTACCAACACTAGACTGCATGTCAGCACTATGCTTGGGGCATTTTAAATATCAAAAGCACAAAATGCAAGACCAGTGGCACTAATTACGAAAACATGGTCTTGAAATTAGCATTCTTTAAAACTGTATTAATCTATAAAACCACCATGATTCCAAAAAATTTATATAGTTACAACCAGCCGGAAATTCAGTTGTATGTAAATTCCACCCAAATAAAGTATTTTCAAAATATTTATAAAAAAATTAAAGGTATTAAGAAATTTAAACATATGTAATTTGCCACTTCTTCCACTTTTTTGCACGGAAATTAATGCACAGTCTTGGAAACCAGCTCTTGTTTAATAATATAAAAGGATACTGATTTAGCAGAAGTTGTGACTGAATGATTATCTAGCTTCTTCCAGACTATTACAAATATAGGAGCAATCAATCCATTTCTAAACATATTTCTTTTTTACATAAGGCTGTAGGATTTGGGGAAAGGAAATCAATATCTTCCTGTACCAACCGGATTGTAATCCCCGCTGATATTTTTGAAATACTAGTGCTTCATGGTGTTGCTCTAATAGTTTTAACAAGTTTGATAGGAAACAATAAAGTCCTTAAATTGAAAATAGCTGCATTTTTGCTGCTTATTACTGTTTTGAAGAGTGAAGTGCCTGCATTTGGATTACCCATTTTGCTAGCTAAATATAGAGATTCTTATTACCATCTCAGTTCTATTAAATCAGAACATCTGACATTAAAATTATTTGGCTCTCAATATCATCACTGTGACTTTTTCTAACTGGTTGCCATCTCATGAATCCACAAATTTAGACACTTTTCCATCTTTTCCATAGCTTTATCACAGACTTTAGATGTTACTTTGATACTTTCTGAGTGACCTCATGCACAAATTGGGAAATTTCTTCTTCCTTTTCCTGGATGTATCATATTGTTGGTTCATTAACCCTGAATTCACACAGCCAATAGCATTATGATTCATGCCTGCATAAAAGTTTTTTAAATCACATATTTTTTCAATAAGGTCCATCAGTCTTCTCATGGTTACCAACACTAGACTGCATGTCAGCACTATGCTTGGGGGCATTTTAAATATCAAAAAGCACAAAAATGCAAGACCAGTGGCACTAATTACATCTTGAAAAGAATACTTGTTTATAGTATGAGAGCTGAAACAAGAGAGCAGACTGTTGCCTCATTCAGCATCAATTGGAAATATATAGAGAGAATTCAGTTTCTGCCTCTACAATTGTGAATGACTACAGAAGAACCTAGAACATTGATTTGGAATTTAGACAGAAAATTTTAGAATCAAATATATATTTTTTCTATTATTACCAGAAAACAAATCTAATTATATACTGAATAGTAACTATGTTATATCTCGGAAGGAAACAATAAATAGGCAGTGGGATATTGAAAGGCATGTAAGGTTTAGTATAATAATACCTTATAGTATATAATACAATAAAAAACAACTCCAATAAAAAGGGTTGTAATTGATCTTTTAATGATAAGGTACTTACTGAGGAAAATTAAGAGGCGAACAGGTAATCCAATCTAATTTTGTTAAAAAGTTGATAATTAGGTGTCTAGGCTGATAGACTAAGGTTATTAGATAGGAGAAGAGTACTTATCAATGAAGTGCCTTAAGCAGACTATTCCTAGAGTCTTCATTTGGGCTTCTGTTACAGATTATCATAGGAAAAATGCTTTAAAATTGGTTATTTCTTGCAGTTCTGGAGGCTATGAGTCTAAGATTAGAGTGATAGCATGGTCAGGTTCTTGGTGGGGGCCCTCCTCCTGGTGGACAGATAGGACCTTGCTGTATCCTCACACGGTAGAAAAGAGAGCAAGCGCTATCCCCTTTCTCTTTTAAGGATATTGACCCCATCATAGAGGCCAGACTCTCTGACCTTATCTAAATGTAGTTATCTTCCAACACCAGTACCTTCTGATACCATTCCCCTAAGGGAGAGGATCTCAACATGAAATTTAGGAGACTGCACTCATATAGTTCCTGACACTTAGCACAGAATTTCCTATGGTAAACACACCTACAACCTATAGAGTATGAAGCATGTCTTCCAGAAAAATTTAATGTAAGCTATATTTCTGATGTATAAAAAGATAATTCATAACTTAATTGCTCCCTGTTGTGAGGTAATGACTACTATGTTGGGGGCATTTTAAATAAAAAAAATGCAAGACCAGTGGCACTAATTACATCTTGAAAAGAATACTTGTTTATAGTATGAGAGCTGAAACAAGAGAGCAGACTGTTGCCTCATTCAGCATCAATTGGAAATATATAAAAGAATTCAGTTTCTGCCTCTACAATTGTGAATGACTACAGAAGAACCTAGAACATTGATTTGGAATTTAGACAGAAAATTTTAGAATCAAATATATATTTTTCTATTATTACCAGAAAACAAATCTAATTATATACTGAATAGTAACTATGTTATATCTCGGAAGGAAACAATAAATAGGCAGTGGGATATTGAAAGGCATGTAAGGTTTAGTATAATAATACCTTATAGTATATAATACAATAAAAAACAACTCCAATAAAAAGGGTTGTAATTGATCTTTTAATGATAAGGTACTTACTGAGGAAAATTAAGAGGCGAACAGGTAATCCAATCTAATTTTGTTAAAAAGTTGATAATTAGGTGTCTAGGCTGATAGACTAAGGTTATTAGATAGGAGAAGAGTACTTATCAATGAAGTGCCTTAAGCAGACTATTCCTAGAGTCTTCATTTGGGCTTCTGTTACAGATTATCATAGGAAAAATGCTTTAAAATTGGTTATTTCTTGCAGTTCTGGAGGCTATGAGTCTAAGATTAGAGTGATAGCATGGTCAGGTTCTTGGTGGGGGCCCTCCTCCTGGTGGACAGATAGGACCTTGCTGTATCCTCACACGGTAGAAAAGAGAGCAAGCGCTATCCCCTTTCTCTTTTAAGGATATTGACCCCATCATAGAGGCCAGACTCTCTGACCTTATCTAAATGTAGTTATCTTCCAACACCAGTACCTTCTGATACCATTCCCCTAAGGGAGAGGATCTCAACATGAAATTTAGGAGACTGCACTCATATAGTTCCTGACACTTAGCACAGAATTTCCTATGGTAAACACACCTACAACCTATAGAGTATGAAGCATGTCTTCCAGAAAAATTTTATGTAAGCTATATTTCTGATGTATAAAAAAAAGATAATTCATAACTTAATTGCTCCCTGTTGTGAGGTAATGACTACTGAATGAGACCTGATCTTTGTGACCAGGAGTGCCCACTGTAAGAAGCAGAGGCCTAGGAAATGTCCCAGTCCTAGGGGTGTCCTAGGAATGTCCCAGGCCTCTTCCTGCCTTACCCATGGCTTTTGATTACTTGTTGTTTTGAAATTAAAAGGAAGGCTTGGTTCTGGGTAAAATCTCTAATTTATGTGAGTTTGATTTATGATCAGTGATTTGTATTAGCTCATACTGGTGTGATGAATGATACTGTCTTTTGGACTGACAGATCATCATCTATGGTACATTTAGTCAGAATGAAGAACAAATTTCCCCAATGAAATTTGGAGAAAATAGATTTAGACCCATGAGGAGACTAGGCAGAATGATAGAAAGCAGGAGACAGAAGGGAAAAACAATGGAGGAAGGAAGTTAAAAAAACTGGAACTGGAAGGCTGACCACTCGTTCTTCTTTTCAGTAGTATACCTCTGGAAAAGAAAAGAAAAGAAAGAATATGACCTGGGTAAAAAGACTTCTGATACTTGCTAAGAGTAAGAGAGATTGTTTATCTCTAAGATTACCTAGAGAATGTCCCTGGCCAAAGATTATCTGATGGAACTCAGGGTCTATATGTCATGGTTCCCTGGAAAATAGCAGAGCTAAACAATTCTCTGGAGTATAAAATGAACATCATTCATAATTTAACTGCTGCTGCTGTAACTTGAAGCCAGTTAGAGGACTTCTCTTTTCTGGACTAGAGGGACAGAATTTATGTGAGAAGAGCATCAGGAAAAGCTGACATACCATGCTTCTCTTCACTTTATCTAGGCTTTATCATAGATTTTATCTTTTGCAATGTTTAGTAAAACTTGGTATTAATGAGTCTAATTTGAGTAACCAATCCTGCAGGTTAGGTTAATAGGTTAAAATTGTACCCTGACATTCAGCAGCAGCAGTCACAACAATGAGATCCTAAAAGGGGAAGTACTGTCAAATTTGTTTTTTTGTTATTATTGGAAGTCCTATATTTTCTTCTGTACTACCTGGATACATTCACTCACAAATGAAGCATGTCTTCCAGAAAAATTTTATGTAAGCTATATTTCTGATGTATAAAAAAAAGATAATTCATAACTTAATTGCTCCCTGTTGTGAGGTAATGACTACTGAATGAGACCTGATCTTTGTGACCAGGAGTGCCCACTGTAAGAAGCAGAGGCCTAGGAAATGTCCCAGTCCTAGGGGTGTCCTAGGAATGTCCCAGGCCTCTTCCTGCCTTACCCATGGCTTTTGATTACTTGTTGTTTTGAAATTAAAAGGAAGGCTTGGTTCTGGGTAAAATCTCTAATTTATGTGAGTTTGATTTATGATCAGTGATTTGTATTAGCTCATACTGGTGTGATGAATGATACTGTCTTTTGGACTGACAGATCATCATCTATGGTACATTTAGTCAGAATGAAGAACAAATTTCCCCAATGAAATTTGGAGAAAATAGATTTAGACCCATGAGGAGACTAGGCAGAATGATAGAAAGCAGGAGACAGAAGGGAAAAACAATGGAGGAAGGAAGTTAAAAAAACTGGAACTGGAAGGCTGACCACTCGTTCTTCTTTTCAGTAGTATACCTCTGGAAAAGAAAAGAAAAGAAAGAATATGACCTGGGTAAAAAGACTTCTGATACTTGCTAAGAGTAAGAGAGATTGTTTATCTCTAAGATTACCTAGAGAATGTCCCTGGCCAAAGATTATCTGATGGAACTCAGGGTCTATATGTCATGGTTCCCTGGAAAATAGCAGAGCTAAACAATTCTCTGGAGTATAAAATGAACATCATTCATAATTTAACTGCTGCTGCTGTAACTTGAAGCCAGTTAGAGGACTTCTCTTTTCTGGACTAGAGGGACAGAATTTATGTGAGAAGAGCATCAGGAAAAGCTGACATACCATGCTTCTCTTCACTTTATCTAGGCTTTATCATAGATTTTATCTTTTGCAATGTTTAGTAAAACTTGGTATTAATGAGTCTAATTTGAGTAACCAATCCTGCAGGTTAGGTTAATAGGTTAAAATTGTACCCTGACATTCAGCAGCAGCAGTCACAACAATGAGATCCTAAAAGGGGAAGTACTGTCAAATTTGTTTTTTTGTTATTATTGGAAGGCCTATTTTTTTCTTCTGTACTACCTGGATACATTCACTCACAAATCAATGCAAATAAAATCCTATAGTTATGAGGAGCCCTATAATTAGAGAATACAATCAAGTGACCACTGAATGCTTAAAATATTCTATACAATATTTTGAATATTTTAGTGAAAAATGCTAACAGAAGTTTGATCTGTCTAGATATGAATCAGTTTTCAGGAAGGTAGACTGCTAATTTCAGATACTGCATGATAAAAATGAAATAGGACCATAGAAACCTAAAAGGCTACAAAGTTCTATGAGAAGATGCTTCTGAATGATATGACACTGTTCCTTGGTGTTAAAGACAAGCTGCAACAAAACCTATTTGAGAAGAGTCACTTTCTCACACCTTTTCCATCTACAAATGGTATAATTCTTTTAAAGTGGTTGGGCCATTCTAAGTGCAAGACCTTAGGCTGGTTTATTGTTGATCAAAGAGAGAGCTTAATTTAAGTTGTTGACACAATTGATAATGGATGTGATCCTTGGGGGCCAGGGATGGAAGCTCTTCATTTAAGGGTTTCTTATTTAAATATGCCCCCCATATATATATATATATATATATATATATATATATATATATATAGTGGAGACAGCAGCTAAGCTGCTGGCTCAGTTTCAGTACATAGAATGTGTGTTCTGTAGCTCCAGAGCATGAAAATGAAAGAATACATTCAAGAGAAAAATAAAATGAGAGAAATTAAACTGGTTCAAGCAGGAAAATCTGAGACAGTAGAGTTATTTGTATGTGGGTGTTCAATTGCTCGGTCATGTCCAACTCTTTGCAAGCCCATGAACTGTAGCCCGCCAGACTCCTCTGTCCATGGAATTTCTCAGGCAAGAATACTGGAGTGTGTTGCCATTTCTTTCTCCAGGGAATCTTCCGGACCTAGGGACTTGAACCCACACACTGCTGAGACACCAGGGATGCCCAAACAAAAGTAATACAATACTGTTCAGTCGTTCATTTGTGTTCGACTGTTTGTGACCCCATGGACTGCAGCATGCCAAACTTCCCTGTCTTTCACCATTGCCTGGAGTTTGCTCAAACTCATGTCCGTTGAGTTGGTGATGCCATCTAACCATCTCATCCTCTGTCATCCCCTTCTCCTGTCTTCTATTTTTCCCAGCACCAGGGTCTTTTCCAAAACTATTACTTGCACTCAAAAATCTGTTGCAGACTCTCTTCAGGAAAGATTCAAACTAAGAAACAGAAGTAGACTAACAAATACCTATCATTTACTCCTTTAAATCCTTGATTTTCCATAATCTTTCCCATTCCAGATGTCACCCAAATTAAAAAAATAAATTATAACTAACAATTAAAATATTATCAATAATTATACAAAATGTAAACCAGGCAAACACTGCAATTAAAAGATTATGATTCTCACATTGAATTTAGGGGAGAAATGTCTACAGGTCAAATAAAAAAGAAGTACATAAATATGTAAATAAAGAAAAATTGAAAAAAAAACAAAAAGCAGTTTCAGATCTTACAACCTAACCAAAAAAATTGTAGAAAAAAAAATTTTTTTCCTTCAGATTTGATGTATACATTTTTTTTCTGTTTCTTTTTAAAATTTTTTAACTTTTATTTTGCTTTTAAATATTACAGAATTTTGTTGTTTACAGATATGTATGTTCCCAGATTAGTCATATGTATATCTCCTCCTTCCCACCCCTCCCAACCATCACACAGCACCCCTGAAGGATCTCCTTTTCTCACAGAGCAATGACTAGAGCTATTTTCTTCACTTATGATAGTACAGGCCTTCATGCTACTTCCTTTGCACCTCCCACTCTCTGTTCCTTCCCCACAATGTCCATATGTCCACTGTCCATGTCTGTCTTTCCGTCGCTTCACTGCATGTGCCATATCACCGTCCTGCTAGATTTCATATATATGCATTAATATATTGTATTTGTCCTTCTCTTTCTGCCTGACCTCACTTTTTATGATATGTTCTAGATCCAGCCACCTCATTAGGGCTGATTCTTCTGCATTTTCTTTACAGCTGTGTAGTATTCCATTGTATATATGTACCAGGGCTTTAGTATACAAAAATTTTTTTTTTTTTGTGTGCCATTTTGGACCCCATCTGCAGCATGCCAAACTTCCCTGTCTTTCACCATTGCCTGGAGTTTGCTCAAACTCATGTCCGTTGAGTTGGTGATGCCATCTAACCATCTCATCCTCTGTCATCCCCTTCTCCTGTCTTCTATTTCCCAGCACCAGGGTCTTTTCCAAAACTATTACTTGCACTCAAAAATCTGTTGCAGACTCTCTTCAGGAAAGATTCAAACTAAGAAACAGAAGTAGACTAACAAATACCTATCATTTACTCCTTTAAATCCTTGATTTTCCATAATCTTTCCCATTCCAGATGTCACCCAAATAAAAAAACTAAATTATAACTAACAATTAAAATATTATCAATAATTATACAAAATGTAAACCAGGCAAACACTGCAATTAAAAGATTATGATTCTCACATTGAATTTAGGGGAGAAATGTCTACAGGTCAAATAAAAAAGAAGTACATAAATATGTAAATAAAGAAAAATTGAAAAAAAAACAAAAAGCAGTTTCAGATCTTACAACCTAACCAAAAAAATTGTAGAAAAAAAAATTTTTTTCCTTCAGATTTGATGTATACATTTTTTTTCTGTTTCTTTTTAAAATTTTTTAACTTTTATTTTGCTTTTAAATATTACAGAATTTTGTTGTTTACAGATATGTATGTTCCCAGATTAGTCATATGTATATCTCCTCCTTCCCACCCCTCCCAACCATCACACAGCACCCCTGAAGGATCTCCTTTTCTCACAGAGCAATGACTAGAGCTATTTTCTTCACTTATGATAGTACAGGCCTTCATGCTACTTCCTTTGCACCTCCCACTCTCTGTTCCTTCCCCACAATGTCCATATGTCCACTGTCCATGTCTGTCTTTCCGTCGCTTCACTGCATGTGCCATATCACCGTCCTGCTAGATTTCATATATATGCATTAATATATTGTATTTGTCCTTCTCTTTCTGCCTGACCTCACTTTTTATGATATGTTCTAGATCCAGCCACCTCATTAGGGCTGATTCTTCTGCATTTTTCTTTACAGCTGTGTAGTATTCCATTGTATATATGTACCAGGGCTTTAGTATACATTCGTTCATCGATGGACATCTAGGTTGCTTCCATATTCTAGCTATTGTATAGAGAGCTGCAATGACCATTGGGGCACAGGTGCTTCTTTCAGATTTGATTTCGTCAGGGTATAAGCCCAATAGTGGGACTGCTGAGTCATATGGTGCTTCTGTTTTTAGTTTTTTAGGAAATCTCCAGACTGTCTTCCATAGAGGCTGTATCAGTTTACATTCCCACCAGCAATGCAGGAGGGTTCGCTTTTCTCTGTACCCTCTCCAACATTTATTGTCTGTTGATTTGTTGATGATGGCCATTCTGACAGGTGTGAGGTGATATCTCATTGTCATTTTGATTTTCATTTCTCTAATTATAAGTGAAGTTGAGCATCGTTTCATGTGTTTGTTGGTCATCTTTATGTCGTCTTTGGAGAGGTGTCTGTTTAGGTCCTTTTCCCATTTTTTGATTGGGTGGTTGATTTTTCCAGTGCTGAGTTGTCTGAGTTGCTTGTAGATTTTGGAGATTAATTCTTTGTCTGTTGTTTCATTTGCTATGATTTTCTCCCATTCTGTGGGTTGTCTGTTCAGCTTTATTGTAATTTCTTTTGCTGTACAAAAGCTTTTAAGTTTCATTAGGTGCCACGTGTTCATTTTTGGTTTTAGTTTCACTATTCTAGTAGGTGGGTCAGAGAAGATCTTGCTTTGATTGATGTCCTTGAGGGTTTTGCCTATAGTCTCCTCTAAGAGTTTTAGGGTTTCTGGTTTTCCATTTAGGTCTTTAATCCATTTTGAGTTGATCTTTGTGTATGGTGTCAGGGAATGTTCCAACTTCATTTTTCTGCTTGTAGCTGTCCAATTCTCCCAGCACCATTTGTTGAAGAGGCTGTCATTGTCCCTTTTATAAATTTCTCCTCCTTTGTCAAAAGTAAGGTACCCATAAGTGCGTGGGTTTGCATCTGGGTTCTCTATCATATTCCATTGGTCAATATTTCTGTTTTTGTGCCAGTACCGTACTGTCTTGATGACTGTTGCTTTGTAGTAGAGTCTGAAGTTAGGGAGGCTGATCCCTCCAGCTCTATTCTTCTTCCTCAGGATTGCTTTGGCTCTTTGGGGTCTTTCGTGTTGCTTCCATATTCTAGCTATTGTATAGAGAGCTGCAATGACCATTGGGGCACAGGTGCTTCTTTCAGATTTGATTTCGTCAGGGTATAAGCCCAATAGTGGGACTGCTGAGTCATATGGTGCTTCTGTTTTTAGTTTTTTAGGAAATCTCCAGACTGTCTTCCATAGAGGCTGTATCAGTTTACATTCCCACCAGCAATGCAGGAGGGTTCGCTTTTCTCTGTACCCTCTCCAACATTTATTGTCTGTTGATTTGTTGATGATGGCCATTCTGACAGGTGTGAGGTGATATCTCATTGTCATTTTGATTTTCATTTCTCTAATTATAAGTGAAGTTGAGCATCGTTTCATGTGTTTGTTGGTCATCTTTATGTCGTCTTTGGAGAGGTGTCTGTTTAGGTCCTTTTCCCATTTTTTGATTGGGTGGTTGATTTTTCCAGTGCTGAGTTGTCTGAGTTGCTTGTAGATTTTGGAGATTAATTCTTTGTCTGTTGTTTCATTTGCTATGATTTTCTCCCATTCTGTGGGTTGTCTGTTCAGCTTTATTGTAATTTCTTTTGCTGTACAAAAGCTTTTAAGTTTCATTAGGTGCCACGTGTTCATTTTTGGTTTTAGTTTCACTATTCTAGTAGGTGGGTCAGAGAAGATCTTGCTTTGATTGATGTCCTTGAGGGTTTTGCCTATAGTCTCCTCTAAGAGTTTTAGGGTTTCTGGTTTTCCATTTAGGTCTTTAATCCATTTTGAGTTGATCTTTGTGTATGGTGTCAGGGAATGTTCCAACTTCATTTTTCTGCTTGTAGCTGTCCAATTCTCCCAGCACCATTTGTTGAAGAGGCTGTCATTGTCCCTTTTTATAGTTTCTCCTCCTTTGTCAAAAGTAAGGTACCCATAAGTGCGTGGGTTTGCATCTGGGTTCTCTATCATATTCCATTGGTCAATATTTCTGTTTTTGTGCCAGTACCGTACTGTCTTGATGACTGTTGCTTTGTAGTAGAGTCTGAAGTTAGGGAGGCTGATCCCTCCAGCTCTATTCTTCTTCCTCAGGATTGCTTTGGCTCTTTGGGGTCTTTCGTGTTTCCATATGTACTGTGGTATTCTTTGGTCTAGTTCTGTGAAGAATGTCATTGGTAGTTTGATAGAGATTGCACTGAATCTATAGATGACATTTGGTGGTATGGTCATTTTCACAATATTGACTCTTCCAACCCAGGAACATGGAATATCTCTCCATCTGTTTAAGTCTTCTTTAATTTATGTCATGAGTGTCTTATAATTTTCAGTGTACAGTTCTTTTGTTTCTTTGGGTAGGCTTATTCCTAGATATTTGATTCTTTTGGTTGTGGTGGTGAAGGGGATTGCCTCTTTGATTTTGTTTTCTGATTTTTCATTGTTTGTGTATAGGAATGCCAGTGACTTCTGTGTGTTGACTTTGTATCCTACGACTTTGCTGAATTCACTGATTAGCTCTAGTAGCTTTGTAACCGTGTCTTTGGGGTTTTCTATGTATAATAGCATGTTATCTGCATATAGAGAGAGCTTTACTTCTTTTCCAATCTGGATTCCTTTGATTTCTTTCTCTTCTCTTATTGCTGTTGCTAGAACTTCCAGGACTATGTTGAATGGTAGTGGTGAAAGTGGACACCCTTGTCTTGTTCCTGATCTTAGAGGAAATGCTTTGAGTTTTTCACGGTTGAGGATAATGTTCACTGTGGGCTTCTCATATATGGCTTTCACTATGTTGAGATAGGTTCCTTATATTCCCATTTTTTGAAGTTTTTATCATAAATGGATGCTGGACTTTGTCAAAGGGTTTTTCTGCATCTATTGAAATGATCATGTGATTTTTGTCTCTCAATTTGTTGATATGGTGCATCACATTGATCGATTTGCGGATATTGAAGAATCCTTGCATGCCTGGGGTGAACCCGACTTGATCATGATGTATGAGCTTTTTGATGTGTTGTTGAATTCTCTTTGCTAGGATTTTGTTGAGGATCTTGGCGTCTAGATTCATCAGTGAAATTGACCTATAATTTCTTTTTCTGTGTTGTCTTTCCCTGGCTTTGGTATCAGGGTGATAGTGGCCTCGTAGAATGTGTTTGGAAATGTTCCTTCCTGTGCAATTGTTTGGAAGAGTTTTAGAAGGACAGGCATTAGCTCTTCTTTAAATGTTTGGTAGAATTCACTTGTGAAGCCATCTGGCCCTTGGCTTTTATTTTTGAGTAGATTTTTTAATCACAAAGTCGATTTCTGAGCTTGTGATTGGATTGTTTGTAGTTTCTCTTTCTTCCTGGTTGAGTGTTGGGAGATTAATCTTCTCTAAGAAACTATCCATTTCTTCCAGGTTGTCCTGTTTATTGCCATATAGGTGTTCATAATAGTCTCTTATAATCCTGTGGATTGCTGCATTTTCTGTTGTTATCTCTCCTTTTTCGTTTTTGATTTTGGTGATCTGGTTCTTCTCTCTTTTTTTTCTTGATGAGTCTGGCCAGTGGTGTGTCGATTTTATTGACCTTTTCAAAGAACCAGGTTTTTGTTTTATTTATCTTTGCTATTGTTTCTTTCATTTCCTTATCATTTATTTCTGCTCTGATCTTTATGATCCCCCTTCTTCTGCTGGTTTTTTGGTGTTTTCTTCTTTCTCCAGTTGTTTTAAGCATAAAGTTAGGTCATCTGTTTGATAATTTCCTAGTTTCTTGAGGTAGGATTGAACTGCTATAAACTTCCCTCTTAGAACTGCTTTTGCAGTATCCCATGGGTTTTGCAGTGTCATGTGTTCATTGTCATTTTATTCCAGGAATTTTTGTATTTCTCCTTTGATTTGCTCGGTAATCAGTTGGTTTTTTAGGTATGTGTTGTTTAATCTCCATGTGTTTGTTTTTAGCGGGTTTTTTCCCTGTAGTTGATCTCTAATCTCATTGCATTGTGGTCTGAGAAGATGGTTGATAGAATTTCAGTTTTCTTGAATTGACTGAGGTTTGATTTGTGGCCCAAGATGTGGTCTATCCTGGAGAATGTTCCGCGAGCACTTGAGAAGAAAGTATATTCTTCTGCTTTTGGATGGAAAGTCCGAAAGATATCAATGAGGTCCATTTCTTCTAGTGTGGCATTTAAGGCTTGTTTGTCTTTATTGATTTTCTGTTTGGATGATCTGTCTATTGGTGTGAGAGGAGTGTTAAAGTCTCCTACTATGATTGTGTTATTGTTGATATCTTCTTTTATGTGTGAAAGTGTTTGTCTCATGTATTGGGGTGCTCCTGTGTTGGGTGCATAGATATTTATGATTGTTATCTCTCCTTTTCGTTTTTGATTTTGGTGATCTGGTTCTTCTCTCTTTTTTTGATGAGTCTGGCCAGTGGTGTGTCGATTTTATTGACCTTTTCAAAGAACCAGGTTTTTGTTTTATTTATCTTTGCTATTGTTTCTTTCATTTCCTTATCATTTATTTCTGCTCTGATCTTTATGATCCCCCTTCTTCTGCTGGTTTTTTGGTGTTTTCTTCTTTCTCCAGTTGTTTTAAGCATAAAGTTAGGTCATCTGTTTGATAATTTCCTAGTTTCTTGAGGTAGGATTGAACTGCTATAAACTTCCCTCTTAGAACTGCTTTTGCAGTATCCCATGGGTTTTGCAGTGTCATGTGTTCATTGTCATTTTATTCCAGGAATTTTTGTATTTCTCCTTTGATTTGCTCGGTAATCAGTTGGTTTTTTAGGTATGTGTTGTTTAATCTCCATGTGTTTGTTTTTAGCGGGTTTTTTCCCTGTAGTTGATCTCTAATCTCATTGCATTGTGGTCTGAGAAGATGGTTGATAGAATTTCAGTTTTCTTGAATTGACTGAGGTTTGATTTGTGGCCCAAGATGTGGTCTATCCTGGAGAATGTTCCGCGAGCACTTGAGAAGAAAGTATATTCTTCTGCTTTTGGATGGAAAGTCCGAAAGATATCAATGAGGTCCATTTCTTCTAGTGTGGCATTTAAGGCTTGTTTGTCTTTATTGATTTTCTGTTTGGATGATCTGTCTATTGGTGTGAGAGGAGTGTTAAAGTCTCCTACTATGATTGTGTTATTGTTGATATCTTCTTTTATGTGTGAAAGTGTTTGTCTCATGTATTGGGGTGCTCCTGTGTTGGGTGCATAGATATTTATGATTGTTATGTCTTCTTCTTGGGTCGATCCCCTGATCATTATGTAGTGTCCTGCCTTGTCTCTTCTAATCTTCTTTGTTTTGAGGTCTATTTTGTCTGATATAAGGATTGCTACTCCAGCTTTCTTTTGATTTCCATTTGCATGGAATATCTTTTTCCAGCCTCTCACTTTCAGTCTATGAGTGTCTCTAGGTCTGAAGTGAGTTTCCTGGAGGCACCATATGTATAGGTCGTGTTTTTGAATCCATTCAGCCACTCTGTGTCTTTTGGTTGGGGCATTTAGTCCGTTTACATTCAAAGTAATTATTGATACAAATGTTCCTATTGTCATCTTCTTAGATGTTATGGTGGGTTTTTTTTTGTGGATCTTCTCCTTCTCTTATACTTGTTGTCTATATCAGTCCCTTTAACACTCGTTGTAAGGCTGGTTTGGTGTGACTAAATTCTTTTAATTTTTGCTTATCTGTATAGCTTTTGATTTCTCCATCCAGTTTGAATGAGATCCTTGCAGGGTAGAGGATTCTTGGTTGCAGATTATTCTCTTTTAGCCGTTTAAATGTGTCCTGCCATTCCCTTCTGGCCTGCAGAGTTTCTGTTGAAAGATCAGCCTTTAAACATATGGCCTTTCCCTTGTATGTCACTAGTTGCTTTTCCCTTGCTGCTTTGAGAATTCTGTCTTTGTGTTTAATTTGTGTTAGCTTCATTAATGTGTGTCTTGGTGTATTTCTTCTCGGGTTGATTCTGTATGGAACTCTTTGTGCTTCTTGGACTTGATTGGCTATTTCTTTTCCCATGGTGGGGAAATTTTCAACTATAATCTCTTCAAAAATTTTCTCATTGCCTTTCTTTTTTTCTTCTTCTTCTGGAACCCCTATAATTCAAATATTGGTGCGTTTGATATTATCCCAGAGGTCTCTGAGGCTATCCTCTGCTTTTTTCATTCTTTGAGCTAGGGTCTGTTTTTCAGCAGTTACTTCCACCATTTTATCTTCCAGCTCACTTATCCGGTCTTCTGTCTCATATACTCTGCTCTTGATTTCTTCTACAGTGTTTTTAAGTTCAGCAATTGAGTTGTTTGTCTCTGTCACTTTTTTTGTAAGTTCTTGTATTTCTTTATTCAGTGTGTTAGTTGTGTCCTGCAATTTCTCTAACATTCTGTTTTCAGTGTCTTTGATCATCTTTACTATCATTCTTCTGAAATCACTTTCAGAAAGTTTGTCCATATCCTCTTTGTTGATTTGATCTTGTGTGTTTGTAGATTGTTCCTTCACTTGTGTGGTGTTACTCTGCCGTTTCATTGCTATTATTATTTTTTTAACTAACTCTGTTTGGGATTTCCTTTTCCCAGACTTTGAGTTACATCTGTTGGTGTTTGGATGGGGCTTCTTATTCTGGGAGATGCTGTTGGTTGGGTGATGTCAGGACTTGCATACAAGTGATTACCTTTGTTGGCATTCTCACTTGTATACTGCTCTCTAGTGTTAGGCGTTCTCTAATATTGTAGACTTTTGGAGTCAGTGGTCCCTCCTTAAAGCTCCGGGCCTTGTTGCACGTGAGTCTGGCTCAGTCTCATGCAGGATCGCTATTCCCCTCTCCTGATCACAGTGCGCACAGAGTTTCCAGTCCTCCTTGGTGGCTCTATGATCGGGTTAATGGTAACCTCTTCCTTGCTCAAGGGCACTTCTAGTTCAAGGGGGCAGTTGGACCCTCCAAAGTAGGTCTGGCTCTGTCCCTTGAGGGCGTTACCCTCCTTTCCTGGGTCTTGATCTGCCAGACAAATTTAAAAAACTGTACTATAGTTCTTTTACAATGTTGAGTTTGTTTCAGGTATACAACAAAGTAAATATATATATATATATATATACATACATATACATATGTACATATATACACACATACATATATTCATTTTTTCAGATTCTTTTCTCACAAAGATTATTACAGAATAATGAGTAGAGTTCCTGTGCTATATACAAGGTCCTTATTAGTTATCTATTTTATGACTGTACTTTTTCCCAACCCCTATAATTCAAATATTGGTTTAACCTCTCGAGGCTATCCTCTGCTTTTTTCATTCTTTGAGCTAGGGTCTGTTTTTCAGCAGTTACTTCCACCATTTTATCTTCCAGCTCACTTATCCGGTCTTCTGTCTCATATACTCTGCTCTTGATTTCTTCTACAGTGTTTTTAAGTTCAGCAATTGAGTTGTTTGTCTCTGTCACTTTTTTTGTAAGTTCTTGTATTTCTTTATTCAGTGTGTTAGTTGTGTCCTGCAATTTCTCTAACATTCTGTTTTCAGTGTCTTTGATCATCTTTACTATCATTCTTCTGAAATCACTTTCAGAAAGTTTGTCCATATCCTCTTTGTTGATTTGATCTTGTGTGTTTGTAGATTGTTCCTTCACTTGTGTGGTGTTACTCTGCCGTTTCATTGCTATTATTATTTTTTTAACTAACTCTGTTTGGGATTTCCTTTTCCCAGACTTTGAGTTACATCTGTTGGTGTTTGGATGGGGCTTCTTATTCTGGGAGATGCTGTTGGTTGGGTGATGTCAGGACTTGCATACAAGTGATTACCTTTGTTGGCATTCTCACTTGTATACTGCTCTCTAGTGTTAGGCGTTCTCTAATATTGTAGACTTTTGGAGTCAGTGGTCCCTCCTTAAAGCTCCGGGCCTTGTTGCACGTGAGTCTGGCTCAGTCTCATGCAGGATCGCTATTCCCCTCTCCTGATCACAGTGCGCACAGAGTTTCCAGTCCTCCTTGGTGGCTCTATGATCGGGTTAATGGTAACCTCTTCCTTGCTCAAGGGCACTTCTAGTTCAAGGGGGCAGTTGGACCCTCCAAAGTAGGTCTGGCTCTGTCCCTTGAGGGCGTTACCCTCCTTTCCTGGGTCTTGATCTGCCAGACAAATTTAAAAAACTGTACTATAGTTCTTTTACAATGTTGAGTTTGTTTCAGGTATACAACAAAGTAAATATATATATATATATATATATACATACATATACATATGTACATATATACAGACATACATATATTCATTTTTTTCAGATTCTTTTCTCACAAAGATTATTACAGAATAATGAGTAGAGTTCCCTGTGCTATATACAAGGTCCTTATTAGTTATCTATTTTATGAGACTAGTATCTATAGCCCAATCTCATAATTTGTCACTTCCTCCTCATGTTTTGCCTTTGGAAACCATGAATTTGTTTTGAGACCTGTGGTTCAGTATCTGTTTTGTAAATTAATTTGTCTAATTTTTATTAATTCCATATATAAATGATATCGTATATTTGTATTTCTCTCTCTGACTTACTTCACTGAGTAAGATTATCTCTAGGTCCATCCATGTTGCTACAAATGGCATTATTTTGTTCTTTTTTGGCTGAGTAAAAAAATATGTACCACATCTTTTTTTTTTTTTTTTTCACTTCTATTTGTCTTTCAATTATTTCCATATTTATTCTTTAGCCTGTGTGGGCCTCCCATCACAGTGGCCTCTCTCCTCACAGAGCACCGGCTTTGGGTACATGCACTCCAGAACTCTGGCTGGGTAGTTGGACACATCTGTCAGCCACTCCATGGCATGTGGGATCTTCCCAGGCCAGGGAATTCACTGGTGCCCCTTGCACTACAAAGTGATGTCCTTATACACTGGACCACCAGGGAAGCCCCTGTACTACATCTTCTTATCCATTCCTCCGTTGATGGACATTTAGATTGCTTTTATCTTGGCTGTTGTAAATAGTGCCGCAGTGAACATTGGAGTGCATGTATGTTTTCCAATTCTGATTTTTGTTAGGTATATGCCCTTGAGTGGGATTGCTGGATCATGCCATAGTTCTATGGCTAGATAGCATCACAAACCCAGTGCACATAAATTTGAACAAATTCTGGGAAATAGTGGAAGACAGAGGCAGTCTTTGGGATTGCAAAGACTTGGACATGACTTAGGAACTGAAGAGCAATGATAGTTCTGTATCTTGTTTTTTACAGAACCTCTCTATTGTTCTCTTTAGTTTCTGTAACAATTTAAATTTCCACAAAAGTGTAGGAGGATTCCCTTTTATCCATATCACCTGTAGCGTTTATTATTTGTAATCACTTAATTGCATTCTCTGCACACCTTGTCTTTAACTTTTAAAAATCCCATATCCTTAAATAAAAACAACACACAAAAGTCCAAAACCCAACACATAAAACCCAAAAGTTCATCAAGAGATGAATGGATATCCATGCAATAAATCACAACTCAAAAAAAAAAAAAAGTGCTGATACAAATATTGGCATAGTCATGTGGATCAAACTCAGAAACTAAAGTGTGAGAGAGAACCTAGACACAAAATGGTACATACCATATGATTTCACTGATGTGAAATCCTAGAGCACACAAAGCTAATCTCTATTGGGAGAAAGCAGATCAGTGATTTCCTGTGACAAATTGTAGAAAAAGAATGACTGAAAAAGTTACAAGGGAATATTTTTGTGATAATATTTATTTCATGTATCTTGGTTGCAGTTATAAGGTGTATATACAATTGTCAAAAGTCAACAGCTTCTACATTTGTAATGAATATGTTTATTTAATGTTATATAATACAACATATATTATTTCATCATTGTATTTGTCTTTTGTTATTTATTACTGAATTAATTCATCCTCTGAAATTGTTCAAGACAGGTACTTTATAGCCAATATATGATATCCTTTGTCAAAGTCTCCTTGTGTTTTCTGGATTTTTTGGATTATTCTGTTTTTCAGCTCATCAAATTTTGTTATTTGTATTGTTAACATTCTCTATGGGGCTTCCCTGGTGGCTTATGTGGCAAAAAATTTCGTCATGCAATGCAGAGACCCAGGTTGAATCCTTAAGTTGGGAAGATCCCAATACTGATGCAAATAGCCCACCTGATGCAAATAGCCCACTCATTTGAAAAGACTGATGTTGAGAAAGATTGAAGGCAGGGGGAGAAGGGGACAACAGAGGATGAGATGGTTGGATGACAATATCAACTCAGTGGACATGAGTTTGAGCCAACTCTGAAAGATAATGAAAGAGGGAAGTCAGACTGTTGGGCTGCAGACCAAGGGGTCACAAAGAGTTGGATATGACTTAGCGACTGAAAAACAGCAACATCATCTCCACTGCTTTTTTCAGTTGAAGAGCAAATGATAGTTCTGTATCTTGTTTTTTACAGAACCTCTCTATTGTTCTCTTTAGTTTCTGTAACAATTTAAATTTCCACAAAAGTGTAGGAGGATTCCCTTTTATCCATATCACCTGTAGCGTTTATTATTTGTAATCACTTAATTGCATTCTCTGCACACCTTGTCTTTAACTTTTAAAAATCCCATATCCTTAAATAAAAACAACACACAAAAGTCCAAAACCCAACACATAAAACCCAAAAGTTCATCAAGAGATGAATGGATATCCATGCAATAAATCACAACTCAAAAAAAAAAAAAAGTGCTGATACAAATATTGGCATAGTCATGTGGATCAAACTCAGAAACTAAAGTGTGAGAGAGAACCTAGACACAAAATGGTACATACCATATGATTTCACTGATGTGAAATCCTAGAGCACACAAAGCTAATCTCTATTGGGAGAAAGCAGATCAGTGATTTCCTGTGACAAATTGTAGAAAAAGAATGACTGAAAAAGTTACAAGGGAATATTTTTGTGATAATATTTATTTCATGTATCTTGGTTGCAGTTATAAGGTGTATATACAATTGTCAAAAGTCAACAGCTTCTACATTTGTAATGAATATGTTTATTTAATGTTATATAATACAACATATATTATTTCATCATTGTATTTGTCTTTTGTTATTTATTACTGAATTAATTCATCCTCTGAAATTGTTCAAGACAGGTACTTTATAGCCAATATATGATATCCTTTGTCAAAGTCTCCTTGTGTTTTCTGGATTTTTTGGATTATTCTGTTTTTCAGCTCATCAAATTTTGTTATTTGTATTGTTAACATTCTCTATGGGGCTTCCCTGGTGGCTTATGTGGCAAAAAATTTCGTCATGCAATGCAGAGACCCAGGTTGAATCCTTAAGTTGGGAAGATCCCAATACTGATGCAAATAGCCCACCTGATGCAAATAGCCCACTCATTTGAAAAGACTGATGTTGAGAAAGATTGAAGGCAGGGGGAGAAGGGGACAACAGAGGATGAGATGGTTGGATGACAATATCAACTCAGTGGACATGAGTTTGAGCCAACTCTGAAAGATAATGAAAGAGGGAAGTCAGACTGTTGGGCTGCAGACCAAGGGGTCACAAAGAGTTGGATATGACTTAGCGACTGAAAAACAGCAACATCATCTCCACTGCTATTTTTTCTCTTGTTACATATGATGTGTCAATTCTCTTATTTGAAATTAAAATATTGATAATTATACTGTGTCAATTTTTTACATTCAATGATCTCAATTTGTTTTGCTATTTTGGTACATTGTTATTAAATGCATAAATGTGTAGAACACATCTTACTAAAAATATTTTCCCATTAGAAAACATTCCTATTTATCTCTTATTTTTTAATACTCTGAATTTAGCCAAATTGGCTTTGTTTTTTTTAAGTTCATCGTTCCTTCTTAAGAATTACTTTTGCTTTAAGTTTTATATATATATATATATATATATACACACACACACACACACATATTTGATGATTTCATGAAATTTTTCTTTTACAGTTTGCAGTTGATTTAGTTTCAATGCAGCTAATAATATTTAATGCAGTAATCTTATTATTTCTCTATTTGTTTCCTTTGTGTCTGTAAAGTTAAATTCTTGCCCTTTTGTTTAATTATCATTAACTTTTTATTCTCTAGTAGCATGCTAATTGTGCATAATTGTATTATATTGATTGGTACTCTAATAAAAATCTGTATCCCAAATTCTTAAGTCTAGACAGATTGTTACTCTAATAAAAGTTCCATTTACTGCCTCATTCATTTTTCTATGAAGTTGCTACTACTTATAGAGACATTTAATATAGACATTTAGATATTTAATATATTAATATATCATATTATGGTTTATTTAAAGTTTTATATAGAACTTACTGTTCTTATCCTTTTTATCCCTTCCTATAATTCTTTTATAGCAAATTATTTTTCTTTTAAATAACTCTCTTTATTTTTTAATTAAAAAACTAAAAAAAAATCACTTTAACTTTTTTCTTTAGTGCAGATATGGTAGAGTCACATTATCTCATTTTATGTTTCTCTTAAAATACTTTTATTCTATCTTTAGTTTTGAAAGTCATTGTGATTAATATGCATTTAATTTTATTGCTAATGACTTTTGAAAGTCATTTTTGTTAAGACTCTAAATGAACCATTTCAATCATTCAGTTTTTGCTGTCATGCTTTCAGATGAAAAACCAGCTATTAATTTTATTATTCTTTTTTTGTTTTGGCCACTTCTATTGGTCTTTCATTTATTCATTTTCATCTATCTTTGTTCTTTTGACCTGTGTGGGCCTCCCATCACAGTGGCACCTCTTGCTGGAGAGCACCGGCTCTAGGCGCACACACTCCAGAGCTCTGACTCGGTAGTTGGACACATTGGTCCAGTCGCTCTGTGGCAAGTGGGATCTTCCCAAGTCAGAGATTGAACCGGCACCCCTTGCACTGTAAGGAGGTGTCCTTATCCACTGGACCACCAGGGAAGCCCTAATTTTATTATTCTTTTTGGAAGTTAATATATCAGCTTTATTCAGATATTTTTAGTATTTTCTGTTTATATTTTGTTTTCACAGTTTAACCAGTTTTACTTGGAGTGATTTTTTTTTAAAATACCTATATTCTTAGAACTTTCAGAGTTTATTAAATCTGTTAGACTGTGTTGTCAGTTTGAAAAAAAACAAAACTTTTGTCATTATTCTTGAAATATTGCCTTTTCTTGCTTTCTTTCTCATCTAGGACTCTTTTGTCATATGCATTAGATATTTTTATCATACTCCATTGATCGCTTTGGTTCTTTTCAGTATTTTCTATATTTTTCTCTCCACGTAGTCCACTTTATATCAACATTTACTGCAGCCAGCAATCCTTTCTTCAGATGTGTCCAGTGATCTAATGATACCATCTGTGGCCTTCTTTAGAGTTAAGCTTACATTTATGTAATTTGCACATTTCTTTTTTTTATAATTGTAAATTCTTTGAAATTTTCTCTGGCAGAGAATTTTGTTTTCTTCTCAAGGATTGATTGGGTGGATAATCATAGTCTAAGAGTGAGATTTTGGAAGTGTCAGTCTTTTAATTAAAAACTAAAAATCACTTTAACTTTTTTCTTTAGTGCAGATATGGTAGAGTCACATTATCTCATTTTATGTTTCTCTTAAAATACTTTTATTCTATCTTTAGTTTTGAAAGTCATTGTGATTAATATGCATTTAATTTTATTGCTAATGACTTTTGAAAGTCATTTTTGTTAAGACTCTAAATGAACCATTTCAATCATTCAGTTTTTGCTGTCATGCTTTCAGATGAAAAACCAGCTATTAATTTTATTATTCTTTTTTTGTTTTGGCCACTTCTATTGGTCTTTCATTTATTCATTTTCATCTATCTTTGTTCTTTTGACCTGTGTGGGCCTCCCATCACAGTGGCACCTCTTGCTGGAGAGCACCGGCTCTAGGCGCACACACTCCAGAGCTCTGACTCGGTAGTTGGACACATTGGTCCAGTCGCTCTGTGGCAAGTGGGATCTTCCCAAGTCAGAGATTGAACCGGCACCCCTTGCACTGTAAGGAGGTGTCCTTATCCACTGGACCACCAGGGAAGCCCTAATTTTATTATTCTTTTTGGAAGTTAATATATCAGCTTTATTCAGATATTTTTAGTATTTTCTGTTTATATTTTGTTTTCACAGTTTAACCAGTTTTACTTGGAGTGATTTTTTTTTAAAATACCTATATTCTTAGAACTTACAGAGTTTATTAAATCTGTTAGACTGTGTTGTCAGTTTGAAAAAAAACAAAACTTTTGTCATTATTCTTGAAATATTGCCTTTTCTTGCTTTCTTTCTCATCTAGGACTCTTTTGTCATATGCATTAGATATTTTTATCATACTCCATTGATCGCTTTGGTTCTTTTCAGTATTTTCTATATTTTTCTCTCCACGTAGTCCACTTTATATCAACATTTACTGCAGCCAGCAATCCTTTCTTCAGATGTGTCCAGTGATCTAATGATACCATCTGTGGCCTTCTTTAGAGTTAAGCTTACATTTATGTAATTTGCACATTTCTTTTTTTTATAATTGTAAATTCTTTGAAATTTTCTCTGGCAGAGAATTTTGTTTTCTTCTCAAGGATTGATTGGGTGGATAATCATAGTCTAAGAGTGAGATTTTTGGAAGATCTGTGTCAGTCTTTGTGGGAACTGTCATGTTGCCAGTTTGCCAGAAGTTATATACATGCCTGACCTATTCAGAGTGGGTTTTGGAATAATACCAAAAATTGTGTGAGTGATTGTAATCATTTCTTCCTTATTTCCTTCTTTCTCCCTTTCTTTCTTTCTATTAATATATTAGTGCCTCAATTCTGCTGTTCCTGATACTCCTGCATAATTCTGCCATCCCTGATACTCATTAATGTGAGGTCATAAGATGTACACTGGAAGAGAAAACCAGTATACATTTGTTTTATTTTGTTGTTCTGTCCATCTGGACAGAGAACGAGACCAAATGAGAGTGAAGTTGAAACATAACCATTAGATAGTTGACAAATTATGAAAAAGTAAACATCCACACTAATTGAGTTATTAAGATCAAAATAAACATACCTGAGAGAGCTCCAGGTTCTCTAGAGAACCCATAACTGTTACAAGAGATAAAGTTAGTTTTAAACCTTGATATTGTGACCATGTTATCATAGTATTTGTCAAAAAATAAAGTTGTTCCCATTCTGTTCTGTCTTTTCTAGCGTAATACACATAGTTATTGCATAGTAAAGAATGCTGGCTTTAAATGTCTGAAAAATCTAGAAAGCATGAAATTCTCTAAGGAAAGTAAAACAAAACAAAACAAAACAAAACAAAAAAATCCTACTCTTCTTTATCCAGTTTATTTATATAAATAAGCTGAAAAACAGGGTTGTTTACATTTAATAAATTGAAAGATAGTTTTGAGATAATATATTTCTATTACCTTATGATGATAGAAATATGTTAGTTATTTCTAAGTTACATATAAAGATAATGATTTTGAAATAAAACAATTCATATGGAATGTGGGTCTATTGTGTGCCAAATGTATGTGGCATTTGAAGGTAATCAGTGAACCTGTTCTTAATCTTTTGCTTTCATTATCACGTTTCCTTGAGCTTCCCTGATGTTTCAGTGGGTAAAGAATCCAACTGCAATGCAGAAGATACAAAAGACACCAGTTCAATTCCTGGATTAGGGAGATCCCCTAGAGAAGAAAATGGCAACCCACTCCATTCTTGCCTGGAAAATCCCATAGACAGAGGGCTGGAGTCCAAAGGATCACAGAATCAGACATGATTGACAACTAAGCACAGCACAGCACATCATGTTTTCTTAGAGGAAGGAGGCTATAAAATTTTAATCTGTGTTCTGAACTTTTATTTTCTACTTATACAAGCTATTTTGTACTGCAGGAAGTACAGAATATTTGCAAACTCAAAGCAAACTGAAGTGATTTTATAAAGAAACTCAGTGTACAAATTATTCCTCAAATTTGTATTCCTACCACATTTAGCCAGAACTCCTGTTTATAAGCTTAATAAACCCAATTTTATATATACAGGCAAATTATAAGTGGAAGATTAAAAAGAAATTGTGTAGGTATGTATCTTCTCACTTACATAAGAGAACTATACCTCAAAACATGCAAAGACTGTGAATATACTGATTATAGGAAAATTGGCTTTGGTCGGCTCTGCATTTAATAATTCCTAGAAATGACTATACAAGTAAGAAAATTGTTTTATGTTGATAATTACACTCTTTGAACTTCTGTAGTCTGAAATTTCATAAACTTTAACTTTTACAACTTTAACATTTCTTATATTCTGTGTATATCTGCCTTTTCTATAATGGGTTCCCCAAAAGAAGTAAAACTGTTAGAAGATTGTTCTAAGTGTGTATATAGCCTGACGGGAACTAGCAATTGAGAGAAATCTAATAATAAAGCTAGTATTTAAGAGCTTAGTTTCTAGAAAATTTTTGCAGACCTAAGATGTTTGAGAGTTTTAAGAAGTAGTTAAACTTTTGAATACTCCCACCATATGGAATTTTATAAATATTCGTAGTTCCAATATCTCATAGTTCCCTTTTGATCTTTCATAAAATCACAGCTGTGGACTAATAGGAAAACTTCCCAAATGGTGTTCCACAGAAAATTAGTTCTATATTATAAATTAGTTTTATATTTACAAATTACTCTTAGTCACACATACACACATAAAAATGAGTGTTATAATGGTATGATTGTGTGACTTGCTGCATTTAATTTTTTGACTGTAGTTTAATTCATAATTTGTTACATAAATTAACTTATTCATTATGCCAATTTATTATTTAAAGAAACTTTATGAAATAGTTGAGAAATAATTATAATTTCAAAGAAAATTGTAGATCAGAAACAGGTTTTTAGTAGAAAAGACAAGTTAATAATTAAAGGAGAAAAGGAATTTTGATCACAATGTAAGAAAGATCCTACTACATTGCTAATAGTTACATAACTCTGAAAATACTGAGATGGCAGAATTATATATTTGCTACTTTCATATCACACACTTTTTTATTTGCCTCCCTCAGTTTTCCATTTTTTCTATGATTTATTAAAATGCATCAAATATTTTAATTTAGGTGGACTCTTTTTCTGCACCTTTAGAATTAAAGCAGAATATATAATAAAGTTAAAATAATAATTGGTATTGAATATTGAATTTCAATATATTGTTTAAATATGGCTTGTTTTCTATAAAAGGGATTTTTAATAATTTAAGAACGAACATCAATTTAAAGAACTCATATTTAAGTATTACCTCTTTTGTTTTACTGGATTAGATTACCATTGTGTGAATTTGTATATGAAAAAATAATCTAAGGATACATGGTTCTGTATCAATTGCACAGATAGTGAAAAATCACTTATTTACTCTTGATAGTTTTAGGAATAGTGGACTAACAAGGATATAACATTCTGTCATTCTAACTACAGAAAATAAAACAGTATAGGTTTTCCTATACAAATTGATATTATGTCAAGATAAGGTTTTATTTTCATTCAACTGAATTAATAATTTAGTGTTTTATTCTACTCATGAGTAGCAACCAAATCTGAGACTCCAAAATCATGATCATCATAAACTTATTGAACCCAATTTAAAAGCAAGTGATTTCCACTTGGACAGAATAAGTTGGCAGTTTCCTTTTTCAGAAGGAAATTAGCAAGTTGTTTGTTCTACATTTATATAATAAGTTATTCATTTCTGTATTTCTTATGAAATGTGTTATACTGCTCTTATCCTGTAAACACACATATAGTAACAAATGGCTTTTATGATTCTACATTGAAAAATACAAATGACAGATGTTTGAAGGCTTCTAAATTGTGCTTATGTTCTATTGTATGTTTAATTCATAATTTGTTACATAAATTAACTTATTCATTATGCCAATTTATTATTTAAAGAAACTTTATGAAATAGTTGAGAAATAATTATAATTTCAAAGAAAATTGTAGATCAGAAACAGGTTTTAGTAAAAAAGACAAGTGAATAATTAAAGGAAAAAAGGAATTTTGATCACAATGTAAGAAAGATCCTACTACATTGCTAATAGTTACATAACTCTGAAAATACTGAGATGGCAGAATTATATATTTGCTACTTTCATATCACACACTTTTTTATTTGCCTCCCTCAGTTTTCCATTTTTTCTATGATTTATTAAAATGCATCAAATATTTTAATTTAGGTGGACTCTTTTTCTGCACCTTTAGAATTAAAGCAGAATATATAATAAAGTTAAAATAATAATTGGTATTGAATATTGAATTTCAATATATTGTTTAAATATGGCTTGTTTTCTATAAAAGGGATTTTTAATAATTTAAGAACGAACATCAATTTAAAGAACTCATATTTAAGTATTACCTCTTTTGTTTTACTGGATTAGATTACCATTGTGTGAATTTGTATATGAAAAAATAATCTAAGGATACATGGTTCTGTATCAATTGCACAGATAGTGAAAAATCACTTATTTACTCTTGATAGTTTTAGGAATAGTGGACTAACAAGGATATAACATTCTGTCATTCTAACTACAGAAAATAAAACAGTATAGGTTTTCCTATACAAATTGATATTATGTCAAGATAAGGTTTTATTTTCATTCAACTGAATTAATAATTTAGTGTTTTATTCTACTCATGAGTAGCAACCAAATCTGAGACTCCAAAATCATGATCATCATAAACTTATTGAACCCAATTTAAAAGCAAGTGATTTCCACTTGGACAGAATAAGTTGGCAGTTTCCTTTTTCAGAAGGAAATTAGCAAGTTGTTTGTTCTACATTTATATAATAAGTTATTCATTTCTGTATTTCTTATGAAATGTGTTATACTGCTCTTAACCTGTAAACACACATATAGTAACAAATGGCTTTTATGATTCTACATTGAAAAAATACAAATGACAGATGTTTTAAGGCTTCTAAATTGTGCTTATGTCCTATTGTATGATTAATACCCATAACTATCTAGTGACAACCACAATTTTAGCCAAACTTCAACTATTGATTCTTATTCAGTACAGTTAAATACACATTTATTCCTTCTGAATGTATTCACTACCTAATATTTTCCATTGCATGAGATGTCATAGATATCTAATGAAGATATTTTAAAGCATGAATAAACAGAACAGACTTTTTAAATTCATTTCAAAGTAGTGCCACAAATTTAAAGCGTAATTCTTTTCATATTTTAAATACTATTTTTGGAAGATTTTTTTTTGTAGGAAAAGTCCAGTAGTGGTATATATTTTGTCCATACAGTAAGTAAATGGAAAAGAGTTACATACATTGCGAGCCATATTGTTCATCTCTAAAATACATATTCTGCTTCTGTAATGTGGCAAACTCTGAAAGGAAATGAAAAAGTATGCCGATGACCCTTGAACAAGTTTGAAGTGCAGGGGTCTACTTATAAGCAGATTATGTAAAATAAATGCATAAAAAAAATTTTTGGAGATTTGCGATCCCATGAACTTCAAAACACTGGGTTTCCCTGTTCTTCACTATCTCCCTGAGTTTGCTCAAACTCATGTCCATTGAGTAGGTGATGCCATTCAGCCATCTCATCCTGTTACCCCTTTCTCCTCCTGCCTTAAATCTCGCTCAATATCAGGATCTTTTCCAATGAATCAGCTCTTCGCATTGCGTGGCCAAAATATTGGAGTTTCAGTTCCAGCGTCAGTACTTCCAAAAAATACTCAGGATTGATTTCATTCAGGATTGACTGGTTTGATCTCCGTGTTATCCAAAGGACTCTCAGGAGTCTTCTCCAGCACCACAATTCTAAAGCACCAATTTTTCCACTTTCAACCTTCTTTATGGTCTAACTCTCACATCTGTTCCCAATTTACAAGCAAGTGATTTCCACTTGGACAGAATAAGTTGGCAGTTTCCTTTTTCAGAAGGAAATTAGCAAGTTGTTTGTTCTACATTTATATAATAAGTTATTCATTTCTGTATTTCTTATGAAATGTGTTATACTGCTCTTAACCTGTAAACACACATATAGTAACAAATGGCTTTTATGATTCTACATTGAAAAATACAAATGACAGATGTTTTAAGGCTTCTAAATTGTGCTTATGTCCTATTGTATGATTAATACCCATAACTATCTAGTGACAACCACAATTTTAGCCAAACTTCAACTATTGATTCTTATTCAGTACAGTTAAATACACATTTATTCCTTCTGAATGTATTCACTACCTAATATTTTCCATTGCATGAGATGTCATAGATATCTAATGAAGATATTTTAAAGCATGAATAAACAGAACAGACTTTTTAAATTCATTTCAAAGTAGTGCCACAAATTTAAAGCGTAATTCTTTTCATATTTTAAATACTATTTTTGGAAGATTTTTTTGTAGGAAAAGTCCAGTAGTGGTATATATTTTGTCCATACAGTAATTAAATGGAAAAGAGCTACATCCATTGCGAGCCATATTGTTCCTCTCTAAAATACATATTCTGCTTCTGCACTGTGGCAAACTCTCAAAGGAAACGAACAAGTATGCCGATGACCCTTGAACAAGTTTGAAGTGCAGGGGTCTACTTATAAGCAGATTATGTAAAATAAATGCATAAAAAAAATTTTTGGAGATTTGCGATCCCATGAACTTCAAAACACTGGGTTTCCCTGTTCTTCACTATCTCCCTGAGTTTGCTCAAACTCATGTCCATTGAGTAGGTGATGCCATTCAGCCATCTCATCCTGTTACCCCTTTCTCCTCCTGCCTTAAATCTCGCTCAATATCAGGATCTTTTCCAATGAATCAGCTCTTCGCATTGCGTGGCCAAAATATTGGAGTTTCAGTTCCAGCGTCAGTACTTCCAAAAAATACTCAGGATTGATTTCATTCAGGATTGACTGGTTTGATCTCCGTGTTATCCAAAGGACTCTCAGGAGTCTTCTCCAGCACCACAATTCTAAAGCACCAATTTTTCCACTTTCAACCTTCTTTATGGTCTAACTCTCACATCTGTTCATGACTAGTGGAAAAACCATAGTTTTGACTCTTGGACCTTTGTTGGCAAAGTGATGACTCAGCGTTTTAACATGCTGTCTAGGCTTATCATAGCTTTTCTTCAGAGGAGCAAGCATCTTTTCTTTATAATTTTATTAATAACATTTTCTTTTTTCTAGCTTACTTTTTGTAAGAATATAGTGTCTCACACATATAACTTACAAAATATGTATTTATACTATGTTATTGCTAAGGTTTTCATTCAATAGTAAGTTATTAGTAGTTATGTTTTGAGTGACTCAAAAGTTATACTTGAATTTTCAACTGTAAGGAAGTTAATCCCCCAAGACCCCATGTTATTCAAGGGTCAACTATAAAAAGGATACTTTTGGTCAGGAAGAATTCTCTGGAGTACTGACATTATGACCTGGGCCACACAAGGAAAATATGAGAAAAGTATGTTTCAGGTGGAGGGAACAAAAATTGCAAGACCCTCCAGTTGGAACTAGTTTACCTTATAGACTAATAGAAGGAAGACTGGTATGATTACAATATAACAAGCAGTGAATAAATGATTAAAGGTGTGGAACAATAGCTATCAGAGGAAGATAATATAGGTTATAATGTGCATATTGGTATTTAGCAGATTAAAAGCAGCTTTAAATATAGAGATATTTATAATTTTAAGGTATTCCTTTGGTTAGTGGGTGAAGAATGGATTTCAGGTATTAAGAATGGAAGAACAGATACCAGTCAAGATAATTTTTCCTCCGTAGCCAAAGTGTGGAGGAATTATGTGGCTTGCAAAGGAAGAGGGCAATAGGATGAATCAAGAATGTCTTCTCTTTTGATCTGAGTACTATGATGAATACCATTCTCATTACTACTTTAGGAAGACTGTAAGAGAAAGGGATGAAAAGTAGAATCCAAAAGGAAATTAACCACATGTATGTTTTTTCAATTCTACAAAATCCAGAGAAATAAAATTTCAGATAAATTTATTGAAAATTCAAATGATATTTAGTACTATAATTGTAAATGAGTTTTCTAAAGGTATTTTTTTAATCTCTTTGAAGTTTTATGTTAATCCAATACAGGCTAACACATCTAGATAGCATATCTATATGTACTATAGGTGTGGTTACATGGACTTTTATTCTTAGTCATTGTAGTAAGAGCTACTCATATGGCACTCTTAAGGGCTTCATTTTCATTCAAATCCCAAAGAGGGCAATGCCAGAGGATGTTAAAACTTCTGTACAATTGCACTCATTGCACATGCAAGCAAGATAATGCTGAAAATTCTTCAAGTCAGGGTTTAACAGTACCTGAATTAACAGCTTCTAGATGTCCAACCTAGATTTAGAAAAGGCAGAGGAACCTGAGATTAAACTGACAACAGTCATTTGATCATAGAAAAAGCAAAAGAATTCCAGAAAAATATATACTTTTGAACTGGCTATGTGAAAGTCTTTGTGTGTATTACTGTAAACTGTGAAAAATTCTCAAAAGAGTGGGAATAACAGACCACTTTACCTGCCTCCTGAGAAATCTGTATGCAGGTCAAGAAACACCAGTTAGAACCAGACATGTTGCAACAGATTAGCTCAAAATTAGCAAAGGAATATATCATGACTGTATATTGTCAGCCTTCTTATTTAACTTATATGCACAATACATCATGGGAAACGCTGGGCTGAATGAATCACAAACTGAAATCAAGATTGCTGGGAGAAATATCAACAACCTCAGATGTGCAGATAATACCATTCTAATTGTAGAAAGTGAAGAGGAACTAAAAAGACTCTTAATGAAGGTAAAAGAGGAGAGTGAAAGCTGTCTTAAAGCATGACATTCTAAGAAATAATATTACAGCATCTGCTTCCCATTACTTCATGGCAAATAGAAAGGGAGAAATTTTCATAAATACTATTGATAAAGTTTTTGCCCCCTCAATAAAATTTTTGTACTCTGGAAAAGATTTTGAATTTCCAAAATTATTATGGTGTGCATTATTATTTAAATTTTTTAGCTGAGAAAAAATATAAAAACTGTTCAAAAGAATACTTAACTGGATTTTATTTATTATTTTGGCAACTGGACAAGTAAGAACTCATATCTAAACATAGGCAGAAATGGGAATTTGTAGATGCCATTATCTTAGTACAGACATGACCTTCCAACATCCAGTACTGTGACTTTTTATAAAAGCAGGGTAATAAATAATATAAGCCTACTTTGAGAAATGGTAGAGAATCTGCCTGGAATTCAGGAGACCTGGGTTTAATCTCTTTGAAGTTTTATGTTAATCCAATACAGGTACATCATATTTTCATAGGTGTGGTTACATGGACTTTTATTCTTAGTCATTGTAGTAAGAGCTACTCATATGGCACTCTTAAGGGCTTCATTTTCATTCAAATCCCAAAGAGGGCAATGCCAGAGGATGTTAAAACTTCTGTACAATTGCACTCATTGCACATGCAAGCAAGATAATGCTGAAAATTCTTCAAGTCAGGGTTTAACAGTACCTGAATTAACAGCTTCTAGATGTCCAACCTAGATTTAGAAAAGGCAGAGGAACCTGAGATTAAACTGACAACAGTCATTTGATCATAGAAAAAGCAAAAGAATTCCAGAAAAATATATACTTTTGAACTGGCTATGTGAAAGTCTTTGTGTGTATTACTGTAAACTGTGAAAAATTCTCAAAAGAGTGGGAATAACAGACCACTTTACCTGCCTCCTGAGAAATCTGTATGCAGGTCAAGAAACACCAGTTAGAACCAGACATGTTGCAACAGATTAGCTCAAAATTAGCAAAGGAATATATCATGACTGTATATTGTCAGCCTTCTTATTTAACTTATATGCACAATACATCATGGGAAACGCTGGGCTGAATGAATCACAAACTGAAATCAAGATTGCTGGGAGAAATATCAACAACCTCAGATGTGCAGATAATACCATTCTAATTGTAGAAAGTGAAGAGGAACTAAAAAGACTCTTAATGAAGGTAAAAGAGGAGAGTGAAAGCTGTCTTAAAGCATGACATTCTAAGAAATAATATTACAGCATCTGCTTCCCATTACTTCATGGCAAATAGAAAGGGAGAAATTTTCATAAATACTATTGATAAAGTTTTTGCCCCCTCAATAAAATTTTTGTACTCTGGAAAAGATTTTGAATTTCCAAAATTATTATGGTGTGCATTATTATTTAAATTTTTAGCTGAGAAAAAATATAAAAACTGTTCAAAAGAATACTTAACTGGATTTTATTTATTATTTTGGCAACTGGACAAGTAAGAACTCATATCTAAACATAGGCAGAAATGGGAATTTGTAGATGCCATTATCTTAGTACAGACATGACCTTCCAACATCCAGTACTGTGACTTTTTATAAAAGCAGGGTAATAATATAATATAAGCCTACTTTGAGAAATGGTAGAGAATCTGCCTGGAATTCAGGAGACCTGGGTTTAATCCCTGAGTTGGGAAGATCCCCTGGAGGAGGTCATGGCAGCCCACTCCAGTATTCTTTCCTGGAGAATCCCCATGGATAGAGGAGCCTGATGAGGGCTACCACAGGCGAGTTCCTAAGAAATTACTGGGCCCCTAGATATAAAGAAATGAGTGATGACACAGATAGTCCTCGAACCCCAGATAAGTTTTTTAGACCTAAAATTCGCCCTTTAGAACGTGAGATAAGTTCAGAAGGAAAAGAAGAATGGGTAAATATGATGTTACCTAAAGGAGGAACATATATTAATCTAGAAGACAAGAATATTGTGTCCAAAAGAAGTAAGAGAAATTTTAAATCAGTGAAAAAAAGTTCCTCTAGTGAGGCAGAAAGTGAAACTTCATCTGAGTCACAGCCACCCCATAAGAGTAAACGGGAGAAACATGAACAGTAAAGAAAAAATTTTTTTAAAAAACAATGGGTCATTATTCTTAGGTATAGAACAGCTCAAGTTAACATGAATAGCCTGCCCTGGTCTAGCACAGGGTGTTAAAGTTCCATGGTTCAGATTTTTCCTTAATCATGAGTTTAAATTATCTAAAGAGAAGAAAGTATTTGATTCCAAAGATTTGATTTGAATGTGTTTTGGTCAAGTGAAATAAAGTTAATTTTATATAATTCTCGAATAGATATAAGCTAAAATAGAGAAGTGATGAGTTGATGATTTATTAAGTGAATCAGTATGTTTAGAGAAAAAGGTTATATAAATTAAGTGGTTGAAAACAATTAAAAATCAAATAGTTAGAAACAAAGAAGTTATAAAGAAATTGAAAAGAAAGGAAACATTTATTATAAAAAGAGTGATGATTAGACTATGAGACAGCTTGCTCATGCGGCTCGAACATGAGAGGCTCTCCAGCTCTGGGGTAAGACTATTGTATTTTTATTGATTGAGTTCTGAACTTTTAAACCTTATTGTTATGGTTTGACTATGAGTACCGATGCACAGCTATGTTGTATTAAGTAGATTACTAAGACGTATAATTGTTGATTTACTGTCTTGCAATAAGTCTTATCTTGATTTGAACTCCATGCCTTTTTACTGTTGAAATTCTAGTCTCAAATTAGAGGGAACTACGGAGTATAGGTTGAAGTTTTCTGATAATAGTACCGGGACAATTAAGTGTTTCCCCAATTCTATTAATTAGAAATAAGTAACTATGCTCTGCCCGCAGCAAGCCTGGCGATTTGTAGTCCATGAGGTTGCAGAGTCAGACACGATTGAGCAACTAAACAGCAGAATACCTTGAGAAAAATGTTTGGTTCGGAAAAACAGTGTAGCAGTTTCTATACTGTTAGGAAAAATTAAATGAATGTTCTTGTCTAGGCTTCAGAAACAAAGCAGAGCAGGCCTCTGACCTTTCTTCTAACCTGCCTAGACACTGCCCTGAATGTCTGCTGTGAGTGCAAGGACTGCAGCACCACAGATAAGAGAAGACAAATCTTGAGATTGTTGAGCCCCTGGAGAAGGGCTGGCCAATCAAGCCCTGGGCTTGACATTTCATGTTGTATGCATTTGCATGGAACCAGGCTGCAATTTGCTCACAGATTGATGATGATATTAGTTTGCATCCTGGGATTATAATCGAGAACCCTGAACTGCAGTTTTTGAAGTCTACCTGGTGGAGCTGACTTGCTGTCTGGGATCTTTTCCCAATTGGAACTCCAGATGTGCTGTGACACAGGACTTCCTGGAACTTTCTGAGTCTGAATGTTGGTCAAAACTGAATTTGGGGGTGTATCCTCTGTTGTTTCTTTTCTCTTTTCTTTTAATGTTACTATATTGAAACTCAGCTAGGTAATTCTCTAATAAATATTTGTTATTTATTTGTATAGAATAAGTGTCATATTTTGTTAACAGATACTGTGAACATGATGCAAAAGTGAAATTTTTTCCCAAAACATACACATAGGTACAATTGTGAGAATTATATTTTACTGATTTGTATGATGTGATATGCATTACATGATCAGTAAGTAGTATAGATCTTTTTATTTATATACACTGAGGTGGCTCAGTGGTGAAAATCTGCTGGCCATTGCAGGAGATTATTATGGGATTGAGTTCTGAACTTTTAAACCTTATTGTTATGGTTTGACTATGAGTACCGATGCACAGCTATGTTGTATTAAGTAGATTACTAAGACGTATAATTGTTGATTTACTGTCTTGCAATAAGTCTTATCTTGATTTGAACTCCATGCCTTTTTACTGTTGAAATTCTAGTCTCAAATTAGAGGGAACTACGGAGTATAGGTTGAAGTTTTCTGATAATAGTACCGGGACAATTAAGTGTTTCCCCAATTCTATTAATTAGAAATAAGTAACTATGCTCTGCCCGCAGCAAGCCTGGCGATTTGTAGTCCATGAGGTTGCAGAGTCAGACACGATTGAGCAACTAAACAGCAGAATACCTTGAGAAAAATGTTTGGTTCGGAAAAACAGTGTAGCAGTTTCTATACTGTTAGGAAAAATTAAATGAATGTTCTTGTCTAGGCTTCAGAAACAAAGCAGAGCAGGCCTCTGACCTTTCTTCTAACCTGCCTAGACACTGCCCTGAATGTCTGCTGTGAGTGCAAGGACTGCAGCACCACAGATAAGAGAAGACAAATCTTGAGATTGTTGAGCCCCTGGAGAAGGGCTGGCCAATCAAGCCCTGGGCTTGACATTTCATGTTGTATGCATTTGCATGGAACCAGGCTGCAATTTGCTCACAGATTGATGATGATATTAGTTTGCATCCTGGGATTATAATCGAGAACCCTGAACTGCAGTTTTTGAAGTCTACCTGGTGGAGCTGACTTGCTGTCTGGGATCTTTTCCCAATTGGAACTCCAGATGTGCTGTGACACAGGACTTCCTGGAACTTTCTGAGTCTGAATGTTGGTCAAAACTGAATTTGGGGGTGTATCCTCTGTTGTTTCTTTTCTCTTTTCTTTTAATGTTACTATATTGAAACTCAGCTAGGTAATTCTCTAATAAATATTTGTTATTTATTTGTATAGAATAAGTGTCATATTTTGTTAACAGATACTGTGAACATGATGCAAAAGTGAAATTTTTTCCCAAAACATACACATAGGTACAATTGTGAGAATTATATTTTACTGATTTGTATGATGTGATATGCATTACATGATCAGTAAGTAGTATAGATCTTTTTATTTATATACACTGAGGTGGCTCAGTGGTGAAAAAATCTGCTGGCCATTGCAGGAGATTCAGGAGATTCTGATTCAGTCCCTCTAGTCAGGAAGGTCACCTGGAGGAGGAAGTGGCAACCCATTCCAGTATTCTTGCCTGGAGAATCCCATGGATAGAGAAGCCTGGAGGGGTATAGTCCATAAGGTCACAAAGATTTGAAATAACTGATCCACTGAGCATTTATACACTATATATAGATGTATTTTAAATTAAATATATTTTTAGAAAGCATATTAGACTATAGGGTAAAAATCTGTAGGTATATAATAGAAACAGCAATTATTATATGCAAAAATAAATTCTGATTAGAAGTTAGAAATTCTTATTCTAATGAAATCAGAAGTTTTTCTCAAATTATATGTATATTATACTTCTAGCCTCTGTTAAAAAATGTCATCTTATTAAATGTGGACAGACCTAGTGTTCTCTTATTATAGGTATTTAAAATTATTCTATTATCCTGTGACTATGTCATCAGCATCAACTAGGAAAAAAATCCATTATGCTAAAAATGCATATATTTAAGATTTTAATTACAAATTAAGACTTATTTTAATGTTTGTGGAATTTGGAATGTTTTACAAGCAAAATAACAACTGAGCATGTATAACTGTTGTATTTCTTCTCTTAGATTTATTTCATATTACTTTCATTCTTCCCTTCATGGTTAAGACACTTGAAAGAACAATTAGGCAATCTCCGATTTGTCTCATCTCTTTTTCCCTAAAACTCATTCTAAATGTTTGGCTTTTCTTCCACTGCTTCATTTAAACTGCTCTTACCAAAGTTACCAATGAGATTTTGTTGTTATTCTTCAGTTGTTCAATCGTGTCTGACTCTTTGCAACCCCAAGGGCTGCAGCATACCAGGCTTCCCCGTCCTTCACTAAATCTGAGTTTGCTCAAACTTATGTCCATTGAGTCAATGATATCTCCAACCATCTCATCCTCTGTCATCCCTTTCTCTTCTTTCCCTCAATTGTTCCTAGCAACAGGATCTTTTCCAGTGAGCCTTCTATTCACATCAGGTGGCCAAAGCATTGGAGCTTCAACTTTAGCATCAGTCCTTTCAGTGAATATTCAGGGTTGATTTCCTTTATGATTTTGGTTTGATCTCCTTGTTGTCCAAGGAACTCTGAAGATTCTTCTATAGCACTACAGTTGGAAAGCATCAGTTTTATGGCAGTTAGTCTTCTTTATGGTCCAACTCTCACATCAGTACATGACTACTGGGAAAACCATACCTTTGACTAGATGGACCTTTTTTGGTAAAGTGCATGTGTTCTAAGTTGCTTCAGTCATGTCTGACTCTTTGCAACCACATGGAATGTAGCCAGCCAGGACCCTCTGCCTATGAAATTCTCCAGGCATGAATACTGGAGAGGGTTGTCATTTCCTTCTACAGGGGACCTTCCCAACCCAGGGATAAAACCTGTGTCATTAGAAGTATTCTTATTCTAATGAAATCAGAAGTTTTCTCAAATTATATGTATATTATACTTCTAGCCTCTGTTAAAAAATGTCATCTTATTAAATGTGGACAGACCTAGTGTTCTCTTATTATAGGTATTTAAAATTATTCTATTATCCTGTGACTATGTCATCAGCATCAACTAGGAAAAATCCATTATGCTAAAAATGCATATATTTAAGATTTTAATTACAAATTAAGACTTATTTTAATGTTTGTGGAATTTGGAATGTTTTACAAGCAAAATAACAACTGAGCATGTATAACTGTTGTATTTCTTCTCTTAGATTTATTTCATATTACTTTCATTCTTCCCTTCATGGTTAAGACACTTGAAAGAACAATTAGGCAATCTCCGATTTGTCTCATCTCTTTTTCCCTAAAACTCATTCTAAATGTTTGGCTTTTCTTCCACTGCTTCATTTAAACTGCTCTTACCAAAGTTACCAATGAGATTTTGTTGTTATTCTTCAGTTGTTCAATCGTGTCTGACTCTTTGCAACCCCAAGGGCTGCAGCATACCAGGCTTCCCTGTCCTTCACTAAATCTGAGTTTGCTCAAACTTATGTCCATTGAGTCAATGATATCTCCAACCATCTCATCCTCTGTCATCCCTTTCTCTTCTTTCCCTCAATTGTTCCTAGCAACAGGATCTTTTCCAGTGAGCCTTCTATTCACATCAGGTGGCCAAAGCATTGGAGCTTCAACTTTAGCATCAGTCCTTTCAGTGAATATTCAGGGTTGATTTCCTTTATGATTTTGGTTTGATCTCCTTGTTGTCCAAGGAACTCTGAAGATTCTTCTATAGCACTACAGTTGGAAAGCATCAGTTTTATGGCAGTTAGTCTTCTTTATGGTCCAACTCTCACATCAGTACATGACTACTGGGAAAACCATACCTTTGACTAGATGGACCTTTTTTGGTAAAGTGCATGTGTTCTAAGTTGCTTCAGTCATGTCTGACTCTTTGCAACCACATGGAATGTAGCCAGCCAGGACCCTCTGCCTATGAAATTCTCCAGGCATGAATACTGGAGAGGGTTGTCATTTCCTTCTACAGGGGACCTTCCCAACCCAGGGATAAAACCTGTGTCTCCCACATTGAAGGCAGATTCTTTACCATCTGAGCCAGCAGGGAAGTCCAGGCAAAGTGATGTCTGTGCTTGTTAATATGCTGTCTAGATTTATCATAGCATTTCTTCCAAGGAGCAAGTGTCTTTCAATTTCATGGCTGCATTCACCATCTGTTGTGATTCTGTAGCCTAAGAAACTAAAGTATATCACTATTTTCATTTTTTCCCACCTATTTGCCATGAAGTGATAGGGCCAGATGCTATAATCTTAGTTTATTGAATGTTAAGTTTTAAGTCAGCTTTTTCACTATCCATTTTCAACTTCATTAAGAGGCTCTGCAGTTCCTCATCATTTTCTGCCGCAAGGGTGGTGTCATCTGAAAACCTGAGGTTACTGATATTTCTCCTGGCAATCTTGATTCCAGCTTGTGATTCATTCAGTACAGCATTTCACATGACATACTCTGTATATAAGTTAAATAAGCAGGGTGACAATCTACAGCCTTGACATACTCCTTTCCCATTTTGGAACCAGTCCATTGTTTCATGTCTGGTTCTAACTGTTGCTTCTTGTCCTGCAGAAGGTTTTGCAGAAGGTAAGTAAGGTGCTCTGGTATTCCATTCCTTGAAGAATTTTATGTTTTATTGTGATTCACACAGTATAAGGTTTGGCATAGTCAATGCAGCAGAAACAGATGTTTTCCTGGAATTTTTCTTCCTTGAAGAATTTTATGTTTTATTGTGATTCACACAGTATAAGGTTTGGCATAGTCAATGCAGAACAGATATTCAATTTTTTGATTTTGGTTTGATCCTTTAAGGAACTCTGAAGATTCTTCTATAGCACTACAGTTGGAAAGCATCAGTTTTATGGCAGTTAGTCTTCTTTATGGTCCAACTCTCACATCAGTACATGACTACTGGGAAAACCATACCTTTGACTAGATGGACCTTTTTTGGTAAAGTGCATGTGTTCTAAGTTGCTTCAGTCATGTCTGACTCTTTGCAACCACATGGAATGTAGCCAGCCAGGACCCTCTGCCTATGAAATTCTCCAGGCATGAATACTGGAGAGGGTTGTCATTTCCTTCTACAGGGGACCTTCCCAACCCAGGGATAAAACCTGTGTCTCCCACATTGAAGGCAGATTCTTTACCATCTGAGCCAGCAGGGAAGTCCAGGCAAAGTGATGTCTGTGCTTGTTAATATGCTGTCTAGATTTATCATAGCATTTCTTCCAAGGAGCAAGTGTCTTTCAATTTCATGGCTGCATTCACCATCTGTTGTGATTCTGTAGCCTAAGAAACTAAAGTATATCACTATTTTCATTTTTTCCCACCTATTTGCCATGAAGTGATAGGGCCAGATGCTATAATCTTAGTTTATTGAATGTTAAGTTTTAAGTCAGCTTTTTCACTATCCATTTTCAACTTCATTAAGAGGCTCTGCAGTTCCTCATCATTTTCTGCCGCAAGGGTGGTGTCATCTGAAAACCTGAGGTTACTGATATTTCTCCTGGCAATCTTGATTCCAGCTTGTGATTCATTCAGTACAGCATTTCACATGACATACTCTGTATATAAGTTAAATAAGCAGGGTGACAATCTACAGCCTTGACATACTCCTTTCCCATTTTGGAACCAGTCCATTGTTTCATGTCTGGTTCTAACTGTTGCTTCTTGTCCTGCAGAAGGTTTTGCAGAAGGTAAGTAAGGTGCTCTGGTATTCCAATCCCTTGAAGAATTTTATGTTTTATTGTGATTCACACAGTATAAGGTTTGGCATAGTCAATGCAGCAGAAACAGATGTTTTCCTGGAATTCCCTTGCTTTTTCTTTGATCCAATGGATGTGACAGTTTAATCTCTGGTTACTCTGCCTTTTCTCAATCCAGCCTGTACATTTGGAGGTTCTTGGTTTACATACTGTTGAAGTATAGCTTGAAAGATTTTAAGCATGACCTTGCTAGCATGTGAAATGAGTGCAGTTGTAAGGTAGTTTGAATATTCTTTGGCTTGACTTATTTGGGATTGGAATGAAAATGGACTTTTTCCATTTCTGAGGCCACTGCTGAGTTTTCCAGTTTTTTTGGCATATCGAGTGCAACACTTTAACAGCACTGAGCTTATTTTTGCTAAATTTAATGATTAATTGTCAGATTTCATTTTAAATCATCATTAGCATTTGGTATAGTAAATCACTCTCTTGTCGTTAAAGCATGTGCTTTCCTTGGTTTATAAGATGTGATACTTCCCTGGCTTTCCTAGTATATTACAAAAATTTTTATTCCTTAGTATCATATATTGGATCCTTTCTGTTCCCTGGTACTCTTAAAAATCATTAAAACATTATTATTATTTAATATTATTAAAATGTTTAGAGGCTATCACATTTATGGACATGGAGTTATTTTAGTATTTCTTTACTATCCTAGAAATGTTTATAGGGGTTTCTTGTAGGAAACATATATTCAACTCATGTTTTTGACCAACTCTGAAAATCTTATGTTTTAATTGGTGCATTGAGACAATTAATACTCAAAGTGATTATGGATATACTTGAATTAGTATCTACTATAGTCCTTACAGTATTCTATTTGTTCTCTTGTTCTTTTTCCAGTCTTTTGTTTTCCATTCATATTTTGCCTTTTGTAGTTTTAGTTGATCATTTTATATGATTCCATTTTCTCTCAGTATTCTAGTTATACATTTTAAGAAGTGTTTTATAGCTTATCACCTTTAGTTTTTTTGCATCATGCATATATATGTAATACATACAGGCAGGGTGACAATCTACAGCCTTGACATACTCCTTTCCCATTTTGGAACCAGTCCATTGTTTCATGTCTGGTTCTAACTGTTGCTTCTTGTCCTGCAGAAGGTTTTGCAGAAGGTAAGTAAGGTGCTCTGGTATTCCAATCCCTTGAAGAATTTTATGTTTTATTGTGATTCACACAGTATAAGGTTTGGCATAGTCAATGCAGCAGAAACAGATGTTTTCCTGGAATTCCCTTGCTTTTTCTTTGATCCAATGGATGTGACAGTTTAATCTCTGGTTACTCTGCCTTTTCTCAATCCAGCCTGTACATTTGGAGGTTCTTGGTTTACATACTGTTGAAGTATAGCTTGAAAGATTTTAAGCATGACCTTGCTAGCATGTGAAATGAGTGCAGTTGTAAGGTAGTTTGAATATTCTTTGGCTTGACTTATTTGGGATTGGAATGAAAATGGACTTTTTCCATTTCTGAGGCCACTGCTGAGTTTTCCAGTTTTTTTGGCATATCGAGTGCAACACTTTAACAGCACTGAGCTTATTTTTGCTAAATTTAATGATTAATTGTCAGATTTCATTTTAAATCATCATTAGCATTTGGTATAGTAAATCACTCTCTTGTCGTTAAAGCATGTGCTTTCCTTGGTTTATAAGATGTGATACTTCCCTGGCTTTCCTAGTATATTACAAAAATTTTTATTCCTTAGTATCATATATTGGATCCTTTCTGTTCCCTGGTACTCTTAAAAATCATTAAAACATTATTATTATTTAATATTATTAAAATGTTTAGAGGCTATCACATTTATGGACATGGAGTTATTTTAGTATTTCTTTACTATCCTAGAAATGTTTATAGGGGTTTCTTGTAGGAAACATATATTCAACTCATGTTTTTGACCAACTCTGAAAATCTTATGTTTTAATTGGTGCATTGAGACAATTAATACTCAAAGTGATTATGGATATACTTGAATTAGTATCTACTATAGTCCTTACAGTATTCTATTTGTTCTCTTGTTCTTTTTCCAGTCTTTTGTTTTCCATTCATATTTTGCCTTTTGTAGTTTTAGTTGATCATTTTATATGATTCCATTTTCTCTCAGTATTCTAGTTATACATTTTAAGAAGTGTTTTATAGCTTATCACCTGTATCATTGCTGTTATTTATTTCTCAGATATAAGCATTTATGTCTATGCATATGTATATATGTAATACATACATAAGTTTAATAATTGAAATACTGTTGCCATTATTATTTTGAAAAAGTTATTTGTTAATCCAATTAAGGATGAAAAGAAAAAAAAAGACTTTTTATTTTACCTTTACTTATTTCTTTTCTTCTATTCTTCCTTTATGCAGATCTGAGTCCCTGACCAAAATTATGCTACTCCTCTCTTAAAAACGTATTTAATATTTTTTGCAAGACATGTTTACCTATAATGGATTTCATCAATTTTTTATTTGTTATTTCTCCTTCACTTTTTTAAGCAATTTATTTATTTTTTTAAAAGATTTATTTTATTTATTTATTTTGGTGGGGTGGGGAGGGAGAGGAGCAGGCAGGCTACTTCTATTGGTCTTTCATTTGTCTATTTTCATCCATCTTTGTTCTTTGGCCCGTGTGGGCCTCCCATTGTGGTGGCCTCTACTGTCTCAGAGCGCCGGCTCTGGGCGCATGTGCTGCAGAGCTCCGGCTCGGTAATTAGACACATCAGTCTAGCCGCTCTGTGGCACGTGGGATCCTCCCAGGCCAGGGATTCAACTGGTGCCCCTTGCACTGCAAGGCGGTGTCCTTACCCACTGGACCACCAGGGAAGCCCACAATTTATTTTTAATTGGGAGAAAATTGCTTTACAATGTTGTGTTGGGTTCTGCTGAATAACAATGCAAATCAGCCATAATTAATATATCACCTTTCTCTTGAGCCTTTCTTTCCTCCTGACATCCCACCTCTATGGGTTATCACAGAGCACCAGGCTGGGCTCACTTTTTTTGTGTGTCAGGGGGCATTTCTATTGGTTTTTCATCTACTCATTTCCATCCACCTTTGTTCTTTGGTCTGTGTGTGCCTCCCATGGCAGTGGCATCTCTTGTTGCAGAGCACCGGCTCTGGGTACATGTGCTCCAGAGCTCTGGCTGGGTAGTTGGACACATTGGTCCAGCTGCTCCGCAGCACGTGGGATCTTCTCAGGCGAGGGATCGAACTGGCGCTCCCTGCACTGCAAGGCGGTGTCCTTACCTACTGGACCACCAGGGAAGTCCTGGGTTCACTATTATATAGCAACTTCTCTCCAGCTAACTCTTTCACAGTGGTAGTGTATACATGTTGATGCTACTTTCTCCATTGTCCCACTCTCTGCGTTCCTCACTGTGTCCACAAGTCCATTTACTCTGAATCTCCAATCCTTCCCTGTAAATAGGCTCATCAATACCATTTTTTCTAGATTGTAGATGTGTGCATTAATATACAGTATTTATTTTTCATTTTCAGAGGTACTTTATTTAACAGACTCTAGGTTCATGCACCTCACTAAAACTGACTCAAATGACTCAAATGTGTTCTATTTTTATGGTTTAATAATATTCCATTGTGTGGATATATATATATATATATAATATAACAATATTGAATTGTGTAGATATATATATATATATATATATATATATATATATATATACACAGCTTCTGTATCTATTCATCTGTCAATGGACATCTAGGTTGCTCCATGTCCTGGCTATTATAAATAGTGCTGCTATGAACATTGGGGTTGCAAAGAGTCAGACATGACTGAGCAACTGAACTGACGAACATTGGAGAATCCTATGAACAGAAGAGTTGGGCTGGCTACAGTCCATTGGGTGGCAGAGTGAGATGCAACTAAAGCAACATAGCACGTGAACATGGTGGTATACATGTCTTTTTCAAATATTTTCAGTCTGTGCCCAGTAGTGTGATTGCTGGTCATAGGGTAGTTTTATTTCTAGTTTTTAAAGGAATTTCCTTCATTTTGGTAAGATGCTTTTTTCAAGGTACAGAAGATTAGATTGGTGTTTTGCTTTGTTTTACTTTGTGGCAAAGCATTGATATTTCTCTCTTTCCTTTTTGACATCCCACCTCTATGGGTTATCACAGAGCACCAGGCTGGGCTCACTTTTTGTGCGTCAGGGGGCATTTCTATTGGTTTTTCATCTACTCATTTCCATCCACCTTTGTTCTTTGGTCTGTGTGTGCCTCCCATGGCAGTGGCATCTCTTGTTGCAGAGCACCGGCTCTGGGTACATGTGCTCCAGAGCTCTGGCTGGGTAGTTGGACACATTGGTCCAGCTGCTCCGCAGCACGTGGGATCTTCTCAGGCGAGGGATCGAACTGGCGCTCCCTGCACTGCAAGGCGGTGTCCTTACCTACTGGACCACCAGGGAAGTCCTGGGTTCACTATTATATAGCAACTTCTCTCCAGCTAACTCTTTCACAGTGGTAGTGTATACATGTTGATGCTACTTTCTCCATTGTCCCACTCTCTGCGTTCCTCACTGTGTCCACAAGTCCATTTACTCTGAATCTCCAATCCTTCCCTGTAAATAGGCTCATCAATACCATTTTTTCTAGATTGTAGATGTGTGCATTAATATACAGTATTTATTTTTCATTTTCAGAGGTACTTTATTTAACAGACTCTAGGTTCATGCACCTCACTAAAACTGACTCAAATGACTCAAATGTGTTCTATTTTTATGGTTTAATAATATTCCATTGTGTGGATATATATATATATATATAATATAAAAATATTGAATTGTGTGGATATATATATATATATATATATATATATATATATATATATATACACAGCTTCTGTATCTATTCATCTGTCAATGGACATCTAGGTTGCTCCATGTCCTGGCTATTATAAATAGTGCTGCTATGAACATTGGGGTTGCAAAGAGTCAGACATGACTGAGCAACTGAACTGACGAACATTGGAGAATCCTATGAACAGAAGAGTTGGGCTGGCTACAGTCCATTGGGTGGCAGAGTGAGATGCAACTAAAGCAACATAGCACGTGAACATGGTGGTATACATGTCTTTTTCAAATATTTTCAGTCTGTGCCCAGTAGTGTGATTGCTGGTCATAGGGTAGTTTTATTTCTAGTTTTTAAAGGAATTTCCTTCATTTTGGTAAGATGCTTTTTTCAAGGTACAGAAGATTAGATTGGTGTTTTGCTTTGTTTTACTTTGTGGCAAAGCATTGATATTTTTATTATATAAAGAAACTACAGAGCATTAGGGGGAAAAACAGATATCTCAATAACAAACAAAAAGGAGTGGAAAAACAGAGAGTATTAATTTGTAGAAAAAGAAATGTCTTTTAACATGTTTAGGCACCCTAGAAATCAATGAAATACTAATTGAAACAATTTTCATTTAATTTGACAAAAATTTAATAGAATAATTATTAGTGTTAGTGAGTGTGTAAAATAAGTTCTGTGCCTTGTGTAGCTTTTAATTTTGCATAATCTGTTAGGTTAGCAATTTGCCATTTCCTAGTGGCTTAGAAATTCATAATTTGTGGTCTAGAAATTGTTTTAAGGAAATAGTTATAAATTCAATTTTTTTATAAGAGAATATTCAAAGAAACATTTAAAGTAAGTAAAATAAACCACAACTATGTGTGTTACGGTATGGGATTAATTAGCCAGTTGTACCCAGAGAAGGAATATTAGACAAGTCTTGCTGCTTTTGGTGCCTAATCAAGTACCACTCTTTGTGACCCAAGAACTTTAGCCGGCCAGACTCCTCTGCCCATGAAATTTCCAGACTTGAATACTAGTGTGGGTTGTCATTTCATGCTCCAGGAGATTTTTACAACTCAGTGATCAAGTTCTCATCTCTTGCATCTCCTGCATTTATAGGTAGATTCTTTACCACTGAGCTACCTGGGAAGCCCAGATTACTCTTAGAAGTTCTGTTTTTGGTGGCTATTTACTTATTATGAAAACTTTCCAGAATTCCAGAACAAAGAGAAAAATGATAATTTGAGACAACAGTACCAATAGGAAGGCTCTCACTAATACATTAGTGAGCATAAGAACTATTTGAATATTCACCTATATATTGGATGGCTCTTTTATATATTAAATTTTATAAATGTTGTGCTTTTTGTCAACTTCCCTTTTTTGTTTACATGGTTTCTGAGAAGTCAGATGTAATGCTTGCCTTTATTCTTCTTTTTTCCTATGACTTTTCTTAGACTTTGTAATTTAACTTTGGTTTTCTGTAGTTTGATGATCATGTGTTTATATAGGGGAGTATTTCTTTTAGTTTCTCTCTGTTTGTATTAAGTTTGTTTGTTTGACATTCTCCTGTTTGGTGTTTTGCTTTGTTTTACTTTGTGGCAAAGCATTGATATTTTTATTATATAAAGAAACTACAGAGCATTAGGGGGAAAAACAGATATCTCAATAACAAACAAAAAGGAGTGGAAAAACAGAGAGTATTAATTTGTAGAAAAAGAAATGTCTTTTAACATGTTTAGGCACCCTAGAAATCAATGAAATACTAATTGAAACAATTTTCATTTAATTTGACAAAAATTTAATAGAATAATTATTAGTGTTAGTGAGTGTGTAAAATAAGTTCTGTGCCTTGTGTAGCTTTTAATTTTGCATAATCTGTTAGGTTAGCAATTTGCCATTTCCTAGTGGCTTAGAAATTCATAATTTGTGGTCTAGAAATTGTTTTTAAGGAAATAGTTATAAATTCAATTTTTTTATAAGAGAATATTCAAAGAAACATTTAAAGTAAGTAAAATAAACCACAACTATGTGTGTTACGGTATGGGATTAATTAGCCAGTTGTACCCAGAGAAGGAATATTAGACAAGTCTTGCTGCTTTTGGTGCCTAATCAAGTACCACTCTTTGTGACCCAAGAACTTTAGCCGGCCAGACTCCTCTGCCCATGAAATTTCCAGACTTGAATACTAGTGTGGGTTGTCATTTCATGCTCCAGGAGATTTTTACAACTCAGTGATCAAGTTCTCATCTCTTGCATCTCCTGCATTTATAGGTAGATTCTTTACCACTGAGCTACCTGGGAAGCCCAGATTACTCTTAGAAGTTCTGTTTTGGTGGCTATTTACTTATTATGAAAACTTTCCAGAATTCCAGAACAAAGAGAAAAATGATAATTTGAGACAACAGTACCAATAGGAAGGCTCTCACTAATACATTAGTGAGCATAAGAACTATTTGAATATTCACCTATATATTGGATGGCTCTTTTATATATTAAATTTTATAAATGTTGTGCTTTTTGTCAACTTCCCTTTTTTGTTTACATGGTTTCTGAGAAGTCAGATGTAATGCTTGCCTTTATTCTTCTTTTTTCCTATGACTTTTCTTAGACTTTGTAATTTAACTTTGGTTTTCTGTAGTTTGATGATCATGTGTTTATATAGGGGAGTATTTCTTTTAGTTTCTCTCTGTTTGTATTAAGTTTGTTTGTTTGACATTCTCCTGTTTGGTGTTCTCTGAGCTTTTTGGATGTGTGGTTTGATGTCTGAGAGTGACTAGGGAAAGTTATCAGTTATTATTTTTCCAAATATTTCTTCTGCTCCTGTTTTTCTCTTTATTTTTCTTCTGGCATGTCATATTGCATTCTGGTATTCCCATTAGGCATTTGTTGCAGCTTTTGTAGTTATACTATGATCTTTGTTTATTTTAATTATAAGTTTCCAATTCACTGTTTTCTATCATTTAGAAATATATATATTTATATAAATAATCTATATATTATATATAATGCATAATATGTATATTAACTATGTTGTATGTATTACATATTATATACATTATATTAGAGATTGTATAATATTATTATATATTACATTATATATAGTGCAAACAGATTATCATATAGTATATGTATAATATATAAAATTGCATAAAATAGATAATACATAGTATACATGTATTATATATAATATATATATCATATATTATATTACATTATTATACATCACATATTATATCATATATATTATATATAAATATATATTGTACATTTCATATACATTATAAATTAACTATCAAATTATATTAATTATATTCTATTATATATTATTTTATATTATATTGTATATTATATAAATATATTATTTCATATGTATGTATGATATACATAGGCTATATATACATAATGTTAGATATTATATATAATGCATAATATGATATACATAATATAATACAAATGTTATATATTATATGTTATATGTAACATATATATGACAGATATTATATGACATATATTTTATATAATATATATATAACATATATACAATATATTTGATAACATATGTATTATGGCATATATATTATGTAATATATTATATATAATACATATACAAATACTATGTGTGCTATAGATTATATATTTATATTATAACATAATTATATATTTTATATTATATATTATATTATATATTCACACATGTGTTATATATTATATTGTATCATATATCATATCTTACATCATATGCTACACATATTATATTCTGTAACATACATGATGTATATCATATCATATATGTTATTATGCATATATATCATATTTATCAAACATATATTATATATGACATATACAGCATATCTATATAATATATAATACATATATCATATAGTCATGGTATATAAAGTATAATAGATATAATTTGTATATTTTATATTTACTATATATAATACCATACATTATATGTACAATATATGTGTATGCATATCATATATATGTATATATTTGTATATGTATGCATATATATGTACACACATGTAAAGCATATATATATATAATATATTATATGACATATAGCATGTATATATGCATAACATTCAAATAACATATATATGATAGTCTATCATATATATGTGATATACATCATATATAATGTCATATATTGCATATGTATTATATTTAACATGTAACACACATATATGTTATGTATATAATATATATGTATACATACACACATATACACATACATATGATTGATATATATATATATATATATATACATAACATATATTTTATGTGGCATATATGCATACGTATAATATGTATAACACACACATATTTTATATACATAATGTATATATAATGTGTATATAGCATATATATTATATAACTTATATATGTCTATAAATATATGTTATATATATTAATCAGTGCATGATGGATTATGTGACTGACAAATTGACCTTAGAAAATGGATATTTGATCTAGACAGTCTCAATATTCATGCCACAGAAGAATTTACTAGGATGTTAGTTACCTAAGACATTGTGAACAGGTATACAATCTAAGAGTATATCTGAAGCCATCTGAATCCTATGGAAATCTTACTCTTATCAGTTGGTAAGAACAGTAACCATAGGTCAGATTAGTTCTACAAAATAACTCTAAATGTTGCTCTGGCTGACTTCTGCTCCATTTGCCTATCTATGTGATGGACATTGTAACTTTTCATGTGCGTGTTGGCATATTTCCTTCACACACATGAACTATCACCATTGTAAAGGGTTCTTTTTTTTTTTTTTGTAGCCGCTTCTATTGGTCTTTCATTTATTTATTTTCATTCATCTTTGTTCATTGACTGGGCCTCCCATTCCAGTGGCCTCTCCCGTAGCAGACCACCAGCTCTGGATGCATGCACTCCAGAGCTCTGGCTTGGTAATTGGACACATCAGTCCAGCTGCTCCACATCACATGGGATTTTCCCAGGCTGGGGATGGAACCAACGCCCCTTGCACTACACGGTGGTGTCCTTACCCACTGGATCACCAGGGAAGCCCAACTATCACCATTTTAACAAGTAAGAACAAATTTCCAGCAAAGAGATATCTTAGGTAGATTTTGGATTTGATCAAGACCTGGCACTAAGGTATTTTCCTTTTGGCTATTTATTTTTAGCATTATGATATATTTACTTTAGCTATTTGTATAATAATTTTGTCTTTCTTAACATATTGATAAGTTTCTTGAGATAATGTTCATATTTAATACAGTAGTTTCAAGTTGATATGTGATGATTTAAAATCTAAAATTTTGGTGTAAATATTTAGAGTGCGTTCCATTTTAAAAATAATTCAGAATCATTATTTGACAGTTTTTTCCTCATTCATGACTGCTTAATATATTCTTAGAAAGTTTTTAGCATTCTATTTTATATTGAAATAAAAATGCAAAAGTATATTCCTTGAAAAGTTTGCTTTATCTTTTTTTCTCTAACTATAGATTTGACCACTTGAGCCAAACATTTCTGTGGGCAATGTATTTATGCTGTAATTATCTAATTTGGGAGCTTCATTTATAGCTCAGTGGTAAAGTACCCACCGGTCAATGAAAGAGGCACTGGTTTGATGTTTGAGTCAGAAAGATCCTCTGAAGAAGGAAATGGCCCTCTCCAGCACTCTCACTTGGGAAATCCCATGGAGGGAAGAGCCTGGAGGGCTACAGTCTATGGAATTGCAAGAGTCAGACCTGATAAACTATGACAAAGATATATGTGGACATCTTTTAGAAAGGTCCCATGAACATATTATTTATATTATCAAAATCTTTGGAATGTTTAAGTGTTGAAAATTATTTGATAATAATTTTATTATAATTATAATTATTTATTATATAATTATTTATTATAATTATAATTTGATTATTTATTAAGTTAAATTCACTTTAATTGATGAGTTGCCTTTCAGTATTCAGCTATCTTAATTTATCTTTCAGCTATATTTCATGTCCGCATTCATTCAGTTCAATTCAGTCACTCAGTCATGTCCAACTCTTCATGATCCCATGAAATGTAGCACTCTAGGCTTCCCTGTCCTTCACCATCTTCTGGAGCTTGCTCAACCTCATCTCCATTGACTCAGTGATGCTGTCCTACCATCTTGTCCTCTATCATCCCCTTTTCCTTTGGCCTTCTCTTTTTCTCTGCATCACAATCTTTATCAACAAGTTATCTCTTTGCATCATGAGGCATTGGAGTTTCAGCTTCAGCATCAGTCCTTCCAATGAATATTCAAGGCTGATTTCCATTAGGATTGACTGGTTTGATCTCCTTTCAGTCCAAGGGATTCTAAAGAGTCTTCTCCAATACCACAGCTCAAAGACATCAATTTTTTGTCTCTCAGCCTTTTTATGGTCCAATTCTCACATCCATATATGACTACTGGAAAAAGCATAGCTTTGCCCAGACAGACATTTTTCAGCAACGTGGTATCTCTGCTTTTTAATAAGCTGTATACGTTTGTCATGGTTTTTCTCCTAAGGAGCAAGCATCTTTTAATTTCATGGCTGCAGTCACCATCACCAGTGATTTTGGAGTCCAAGAAAATGAAGTCTGTCACTGTTTCCATTGTTTGCCCATCTATTTGCCATGAAGTGATGGAATTGGATGCCATAATCTTAGTTCTTTTGTTGTTTTAGGCCCCCTTTTTCTGTGGGGCTCTGAATTGAAAGAGGACCATTGCAAGCATAAGCAAGCTTAAGCACATTGTTTCAGTTTGGAGCTAAGATGGCGCCTACGTGAAGGGACGTGGGAGTGAAAGGAAGCTTAAGCACATTGTTTAAAGGAGCTTAAGCACATGTTTGCAGTTTGGAGCTAAGATGGCGCCTACAGGAAGAGACAGGGCGTGATCTAAATTGTTAATTGATGGTCAAAATTTCTGATTGGTTCCCCTGGTTTCTGGACTCATGGATGATTGCTTGACCTTTAGCTTGATTGGTGTAATCTATAGGAAGTCCCGTGCAAAACCCCCTTCACTTGCCTATAAAAGCTGTACATCTACACTAATAAAGCAGAACTGCTCTGATGGGACCCCTGTCACATCTGATTGTCTCCCTCCTGCTGGGGGGACTGGGTGGCGGGCAGCATGATTCACCTCTCTCCGAGATCTCCCAGTTCAGCTGGGGGCAATCTCGCTGCCTTCCTTTCTGCGGAAGGCCCCCGCATTTTCTCTCTGCTGTTTTACATTCACAAGAGGTTCTCTAATTCTTCTTCGTTTTCTACCGTAAGGGTGGTGTCCTCTGAAAACCTGAGCTTATTTATATTTCTCCTGGAAATCTTGATTCCAGCTTGTGTTTCATCCAGACCTACTTTTCACATTATGCACTCTGCACAGAAGTTAAATAAGCAGGGTAACAATATACAGCCTTGATGTACTCCTTTTGCAATTTAGAACCAGTCCATTGTTCCATGTCTGGTTCTAACTATTGCTTCTTGTCCTGCATACAGGTTTTGTAGAAGGCAGATAAGATGGTCTGGTATTCACATCTCTTTCAGAATTTTCCACAGTGTGTTGTGTGTGATGCACACAATCAAAGGCTTTAATGTAGTTAAGGAAGCAGAAGTAGATATTTTTCCGGAATTCCTTTGCCTGTTCTATGATCCAACAGATGTTGGCAATTTGATTTCTGGTTCCTCTGCCTTTTCTAAATTCAGCTTGAACATCTGGATGTTCTCAGTTCTTGTACTTTTGAAATCTAGCTTTGAGGATTTTGAGCATTACTTTGCTAGCATAGGAAATGAGTGCAATAGTGCAGTGGTTTGAACATTCTTTGGCATTACCCTACTTTGATACTGGAATGAAAATTGACCTTTTGCAATCCTGAGGCCACTACTGAGCTTTCCATATTTGCTGACATATTGAGTGTAGCACTTTAACAACATCATCTTTTAATATTTGAAATAGCGTAGCTGGAATTCTATCACCTTCACTAGCTTTCTTAGTGGTATTGCTACCTAGGGCCCACTTGACTTTGCACTCTAAGTTGTCTGGCTCTAGGTGAGTGATCACACAATGATGGTCACCTGGGTCATTGAGATCTCTGTATAGTTCTTTTGTGTATTCTTTCCATCACTTCTTAATCTCTTCTGCTTCTGTTAGATCCATACCACTTTTGTCCTTTATTGTGCCTATCTTTTCATGTAATGTTCCTTTGGTATATATAATGTTCTTATGAAGATCTCTAATCTTCACATTCTGGTTTTCCTCTATTTCTTCCCATTGGTCACTTAAGAATAGTTTCTTATCTCTCCTTGATATTCTTTGAACTCTGCATTCAGTTGGGTATATCTTTCCTTTTCTCCTTTGCCTTTCTCATCTCTTCTCAGCTATTTGTAAGACCTCCTCATACAACCATTTTGCTTTTTTGCATTTCATTAGCTACTTTTTAATTGTTTTCTTTTCTATGACTAGATGACATCACTTTTGGTTTATCTATGAATATGAATTCTTCTTTATATTCAGTATGCATATTCTTTTGCATGCCATGTATGGTTGATCAAATAACACTGTGAAGACCCATGTTTATCTAGGTTAGGATTGGCTCCTTCTTTAACAAAGTTTATAAAGAGGTATTTGAAGATCAAATAGAATGTTTAATAACCCAGAATTGAGAAACTTCAAGATGAGTTAGCCTACAGAGAAGGCTTATCAAGAGGAACATTAAATAATTAAAGTTGAACTTCCTGTCTGTTCATTCAGTATTACAGCAATATCTCTAAGGGATATCTCTCAATAGAGGCATCAAATTAAACTATTGTAGAACCAAAGTTGAAATTTTCAAAACTGTGTGACCTAATTTACTTTTCCAAAATTTGCCCCCTAGTGCAGTGGTTTGTAAAACATTCTTTGGCATTACCAACATTTGAACCTTTTGATACTGGAATGAAAATTGACCTTTTGCAATCCTGAGGCCACTACTGAGCTTTCCATATTTGCTGACATATTGAGTGTAGCACTTTAACAACATCATCTTTTAATATTTGAAATAGCGTAGCTGGAATTCTATCACCTTCACTAGCTTTCTTAGTGGTATTGCTACCTAGGGCCCACTTGACTTTGCACTCTAAGTTGTCTGGCTCTAGGTGAGTGATCACACAATGATGGTCACCTGGGTCATTGAGATCTCTGTATAGTTCTTTTGTGTATTCTTTCCATCACTTCTTAATCTCTTCTGCTTCTGTTAGATCCATACCACTTTTGTCCTTTATTGTGCCTATCTTTTCATGTAATGTTCCTTTGGTATATATAATGTTCTTATGAAGATCTCTAATCTTCACATTCTGGTTTTCCTCTATTTCTTCCCATTGGTCACTTAAGAATAGTTTCTTATCTCTCCTTGATATTCTTTGAACTCTGCATTCAGTTGGGTATATCTTTCCTTTTCTCCTTTGCCTTTCTCATCTCTTCTCAGCTATTTGTAAGACCTCCTCATACAACCATTTTGCTTTTTTGCATTTCATTAGCTACTTTTTAATTGTTTTCTTTTCTATGACTAGATGACATCACTTTTGGTTTATCTATGAATATGAATTCTTCTTTATATTCAGTATGCATATTCTTTTGCATGCCATGTATGGTTGATCAAATAACACTGTGAAGACCCATGTTTATCTAGGTTAGGATTGGCTCCTTCTTTAACAAAGTTTATAAAGAGGTATTTGAAGATCAAATAGAATGTTTAATAACCCAGAATTGAGAAACTTCAAGATGAGTTAGCCTACAGAGAAGGCTTATCAAGAGGAACATTAAAAATAATTAAAGTTGAACTTCCTGTCTGTTCATTCAGTATTACAGCAATATCTCTAAGGGATATCTCTCAATAGAGGCATCAAATTAAACTATTGTAGAACCAAAGTTGAAATTTTTTATCTGTTCAAAAACTGGCAAGAATACTGTGTGACCTAATTTACTTTTCAAAATCAAGAAGGAAATGATATTTTGTTTCTTCCCCTCCTAAATGGTCATCATCTAGAATAAAGATTTGTATATAATTTTTATTGAATGGATATCTTTTTCAATATTATATCATTATAACTATTCATAATTATACATTATATTTATAAATCAACAATAATGGCACTTTCTATTGTAATGTTCATAGTTATAGAAACTATGTCCACACATGTTAACTTTTACATGAGAATTCTATTAAATTTAGAAGACAGATATTACTACCATTTAAACAAATAACATATTTTTCATTTGCTCATGATTATAGAGCTACTTTTTTTCACACACTGACCCAGGAAGCAATCATTTTCATTTATAGTTCAATATTCTTTTCTGTGTCCTCAGTATCTCTCTCTTTTTTTTTTTTATAAGATTTATTTATTTATTTATTTTGGGCCGGAGTCAGGTTGGGGAGGGAGGGGAGCGGGCGGGCCACTTCTATTGGTCTTTCATTTCTCTATTTTCATCCGTCTTTGTTCTTTGGCTCCTGTGGGCCTCCCATCGCGGTGGCCTCTGTTGTCGCAGAGCGCCGGCTCTTGGCACATGTGCTCCAGAGCTCCGGTTCGGTAATTGGGCACATTGGTCCAGCCGCTCCACGGCATATGGGATCTTCCCAGGCCAGGGATCCAACCAGCGCCCCTTGCACTGCAAGGCGGTGTCCTTACCCACTGGACCACCAGGGGAAGCCCCTCAGTATCTCTTTTGTGATAACTTTTTTTTTTGGTATTATAAACGTCTTTTATGTTCTGTTTGTTTGTTTTTTGCTGCAATATCAGTTCTAGCACAATCTTCTGAAATATATTTGCCATTCACTACAGTTAGTACCCCTTTCTCTGTGATTTCAATTCATTTCAGTTAGGTTAAATACAATTAAATTCACATTTATGGAGCATCTGCTAAATACTGAGTCCTCTGTTAGGGACTGAGAAATTCATATTTGAGAAGACATTTTCATTATACCTGGAAATTTGCCATTGTGACAGGAGACTAATGTATACAAAAATGACTCTAATATAGGGCATTCTTTGGTAAATGCTGTATAGCAGCTGTGAAATGAGTACTATAGTGAAACAAAAGAAGCAATTAATTTGACTAAAAAGAGGAACACAGAAGGTTTCATTTTGAAATGACTTGTGTGATGACTATGATTAAATATGCCATATATCATCCATAGGAAAGCATAATATTTTAAAAAATAATGCTACCTAAATCCTTTCCAAAGCCTTAATATACCATCCATTGTTCCCAGTGGTGAATATTTTAACTTGATAACTTTAGCATAAACTAAGTCACTTCAGTACTTCTTGATTTAATTCAAATCTTTGCCTTCTAGAATTCTGGACTTGCACTTACATTGAAGATACTTAGTTTCATAGTATAGGTGGGCAGGATGTGATAAATATGTGAAAATTCTACCAAAATTCATTATATGACTTATCATTCAGTAAAGCTGACTTTGTCTCATGTTATCTACTTTAACTTCCTCCAGAAGGTCACTGCTGAGATATCTGTGTTTTTGTGTGTAACCATGTTGTATCCACTAGCATATCCGATTATTTAGATCAGAAAAAGTCTTCCTGTTGTTTCTTACAGATAAGAGTTCTCTCATCTACTCCATGCATTCTTTGGATTTGCAGAAAACAATTTAATGGGCTCATCTTTTTGTGCAGCTTCTCTTTGATTTCTGATCTCTTCATTGTGCGAGTTCAAAGCAGTCTATGAGGCTCTTGCCAGTCAGGCTTATAGATAGGACACAGAACACAAGTGGTACCTACTTCCAAATCTTCCAGGTTTTCTGCATGTGTCATCTCCCATCTGTCCTTGTGCCAACCCTAGTGATGACAGATGAATGGGGTACGACATTTGAGCCAGTATATTGTTCTATTGCTTCCTCTCTAATGCTCTCTTCCACTTAAGTGTTTGTCTTTTTGAGAAGGGAAAAACAGACTCAGAAATTTCTTTTCTCTATATTGCTTATCATAAAGCCTGCACTAATGCTTGACCTTGGCTTCACTGTGACAACTTCTTGAGTCAATGAATAACTCATATTCGTTTGCAGGTGTGAAGGAAGAGAAGCATGATGGATAATATGTTACAATACTGTTTCACTGTATATATAATTTGGCCCGTATAAAATGGGCTTTTTCCTTAGGTAAATAAGAGGAAGTTCAATTTCAGCAGAGGTGGCACTACACGAAAGCATGAATATACACAAAAATACACAAAATTACACAAAAATGTGAAAAGACGTGGTTCATTTGGATAAACAAACACTTTGTCATAGTTTACATTAGTCATCTCTTACCTGAAAGTATATCTTCACTTTCTTTCAGAATATGGCTGAAAATTCATGTTATAAAGAAGCACGTTTCAACTGTTCTATTGAGTCTCTATTAATCTCAGCAATATCACCTATGTTACGGACAAATATAGTATTGTGTAGGAAATATTCTTGCTCACTTTTAGACATGGTTAGCTTCTAGAAGAAAAGTGGGAGGAGTATAGCTTGACTGCCTTTTTCAGGTTAAGCATTATGAAAACAGTTTATAAAACATAATGTGATAAAATTGTAATGTCAGTCTTTGGCTATTTACAATATTTCATCTTGTTGTAGTTGCTGATGATTTCGGTTTTTTTAATTTGACATAAGAAGGCAGAAAAGAAAAGTTGGATTTGTGATGGGCAATCTGGGAGAGAAAATGATTAGTCCAGTATACTGGTTTGCATCTGGATCAGGTGAAAATGTGGAGAAGGTGATTTGTTATATCATTCTTTATTATTATATTTTCATTAGAAATACTGAATGAATTTATTTATATGTGCTGTATCCTATTTTAGGGGATTGCATCTTTTCTTTAGGTGTTTGTTATTTTAAACAATTTGCCAGTTCTTAATGATAGAGCCCTATTCTAAGTGTGACTTCCAATTATCAAATAAATGATATGCTTCTCAAAATAATACCCGTTGGAAAGCAAATGGTTGTCAAATCAATTATTTAACCATCTGAATAATATATCCTCATAATTCAAGTATTATTTCTGTTGCTAACCATAAGACACATGTTAATTAATCATTTCAATATTTGAAATGCTTGAAAAAAATTGCTCTGTAGGAGGTCAAGGAAACACAAAATCATACCCTTTGGAAGAATCATTAAACAAACCAGCTAACTCTATTATTCTCTATCATCCCCTATGACATTGATTTCATTTATTATTTATATATAAACTAATCTTAAGTTAAAACTGCTCCATAGTAAATAGTGATTCATTTTGATATAGATACCAGAAAGAGTTAAAGCAATATACTAAATTATATATACTTAAATATGCCTGAAATATAGAACACAAATAAAGGTAAATGGAGGTGGAAGATGGAGGGGGCCAGGGAATATACATATGATGTATCTGAGATTATACATATCTGAAAACAACAAAACTCTGTAAAAGTAAAAAGTAAAATAAAAATAATTACTAAAAAAAGGTAAATGCATATTTTATATAATTATCAGACTTACATTAGCAGAATATTTTCTTTTTAAAATTTTATGCATATTTACCTATTTTAGTTATTAATGTCTTCATTTGTAAATATTAAATGACAACTAGCCACTGCAGGGTCTTTTTTTTTTCTCATAGACTTTCTTATGATAGTTCTTCATCTCTGCAGCAGTATTGTTGTTTTCAGTGTTATTTTTGAAGAAAAAGCACAGGTTATAATGCCTCTGTATTATGAAAAATCCTGTGTCAAAATCAGAAGTTTGTCAGAGTCACGTTACTATAACATACATAGTATAGAGAGGCAGAGATAAACATATTCGCATGTATTGAAATAAGTTTAATTTCACAATGTTATATCAATGGTGTATTTTTTCTTATGAATTTTTATAGTTGGTATAAAAAGCTGATCTCTCTTTTACATTTTTCCAGTTCCTTGTTTGCTGTGACTATCCTGAAATTATTGTCTTTATAGTTGCTGATTTCTTTGTTTACTTTTCTTTACACTATAACATAAATAAAAGTTTTCTTTCTTGTGACAATTTAGCTTTCATGTATAAGTTGCAAGTACATTTCTAATCTCTATCATTAATAATAAAATAATGTTTGTTTAAATATAATAAGTATGAATAATTATTTGATATTATATTGATATATAAATATTGAATATTTTAGGTTTTTATGACTCAAGAGTCTATATTTTATGAAAATATTAAAGATTATTTTTGTGGAAGGAAAAGGAAAAAAAGAAGACTTTTTTTTCTCTTTGCCAGTCAACGAGATGGTGGAATGAACTTGCTCCACAGAAAGAGAAATTAAGAGATTCCTGAACTGATGACCAGAAAACTCATTGAATATAATCTAGTAAAAATGTAGAAATTAAAATATTAAAATGTACATTTAAAACATTAGACAGTTAAAAAAAAATTGCTTTCTTTCTCTCCTTTATTCTGTCCTAAACTCCTAATTTGTAGAAAGCCTAGTCAGGAATTTATTTTTTTTGGAATGGGATAGAACTTAATCCAATGATGTAGAATGCTAACCAACGGACAGATAATACTGTAAATAAAAAGGCTTCCCGGGCTTCTCTAGTGGTCCAGTGGGTAAGGACACCACCTTGCAGTGCAAGGGGCACAGGTTTGATCCCTGGCCTGGGAAGATCCCACATGCCGCGGAGCGGCTGGACCAATGTGTCCAACTACCGAGCCAGTGCTCTGGAGTACATGTGCCCAAAGCCGGTGCTCTGCAACGAGAGAGGCCACTGCGATGGGAAGCCCACATAGGTCAAAGAACAAAGATGGAAATAAATGAAAGACCAAAAGAAGTAGCCAAAAAAAAAAAAAAAAAAAAGGCTTCCCTAGTGGGTCAGACAGTCAAGAACCTGTTTGCAATGCAGTTGACCTGAGTTTTATCCCTGGGTTGGGAAGATCCCCTGAAGTAGAAAATGGCTACTCACTCCAGAATATTGCCTGAAACATCCTATGGACAGAGGACCCTGGAGGGCTACAGTCCATGGGGTTCTAAAGAATCAGATGACTGAGCACACATGCCCAAAGTTCTTCCAACATTCTTATAAGTGCATAGAAAACAAAGTTATTTCTGAGTTATCATTAAATGTCAATAATGTATTATTTATAAAACCTTTTTCATTTTTAGTTATTTAAAAATTGGTTTGAATGTCTCTGAAATTACCATCTGAAATGTTTGTTGCTATTTATGCTGTTAATAAATAATAAAATTAATATTGCTAAAATGTTAGTAGTGTGAATACTGTGTTAATTAATATTAAACACATAATACAACAGAGGTTAGTTTTCATGAAATGTTACTAACAATTGGGCTAGATTGAGAGAGGCTTGGCATTAAAATAATAAATTAAAAACTAAACTTTGGTCTTAGTAATTTGTAATGTATCTAAATGCAGATAAAGTCAGTAAACTTCACAGGAAGGAAAGAGATTCAGTTTTATTTTGTGGGAACTTACATGATAATACTCAAAGGAGCATTTCATGAAAAGATAGGCACAATAAAGGACAGAAATGGCAAAGCACTATCAGAAGCAGAAAAGATTAAGAAGAGGTGGCAAAAACATACACAGAAGAACTATACAAAATAAGGTTTAATGACCTAGGTACCCACAATGTCTGGTGACCACAGTCACCTAGAGTCAGACATCTTGGAATGTGAAGTCAAGTGGACTTTAGAAAGTGTTAATATGAACAAACCTAGTGAAGGTGATGGAATTCCAGCTGAGCTTTTTCAAATCCTAAAAGATAATGTTGTTAAAGGCAGCAAATTTGAAAAAACTCAGCAGTAGCCACAGGACTGGAAAAGGTCAGTTTTCATTTTAATCCCAAAGAAGGGCATTGCCAAAGAATGCTCAAACTACAACTGCACTAATTTCACATGTTAGCTAGGTAATGTGCAAAATCTTTCAAACTAGTCTTCAGCAGTATGAGCTGGATCTAGAAAAGGCAGAGGAACCAGATCTCAAATCGTCACGGCCTGTTGGATCATACAGAAAGCAATGGAATTCCAGAAAAAAAAAAAAAAAACCATCTATTTCTGCTTAATTGATTAGACTAAAGCCTTTGTGTAAATCACAATATATGGTGGAAAATTCTTAAAGAGGAGCGAATATAAGACTACCTTATCTGCCTCCTGAGAAACCTGTATGTGGGCTAAGAAGTACATGGAACAATGGACTGGTTCCAATTGTGAAAAAAGTATATTAAGGATGTATAGTGTCACCCTACTTATTGAACTTATATGCAGAGTACATCATCCAAAATGCCAGGCGGGATGAAGCACAAGCTGCAATCAAGACTTCTGAAAGAGATATCAATAACCTCAGATATACAGATAATGCCACTAATGACAGAAAGCTAAAAGGAACTAAAGAACCTCTTGATGAGTGTGAAAGAGGAAACTGAAAGATGAGTTGCTTAAAAATCTAAACTTTGGTCTTAGTAATTTGTAATGTATCTAAATGCAGATAAAGTCAGTAAACTTCACAGGAAGGAAAGAGATTCAGTTTTATTTTGTGGGAACTTACATGATAATACTCAAAGGAGCATTTCATGAAAAGATAGGCACAATAAAGGACAGAAATGGCAAAGCACTATCAGAAGCAGAAAAGATTAAGAAGAGGTGGCAAAAACATACACAGAAGAACTATACAAAATAAGGTTTAATGACCTAGGTACCCACAATGTCTGGTGACCACAGTCACCTAGAGTCAGACATCTTGGAATGTGAAGTCAAGTGGACTTTAGAAAGTGTTAATATGAACAAACCTAGTGAAGGTGATGGAATTCCAGCTGAGCTTTTTCAAATCCTAAAAGATAATGTTGTTAAAGGCAGCAAATTTGAAAAAACTCAGCAGTAGCCACAGGACTGGAAAAGGTCAGTTTTCATTTTAATCCCAAAGAAGGGCATTGCCAAAGAATGCTCAAACTACAACTGCACTAATTTCACATGTTAGCTAGGTAATGTGCAAAATCTTTCAAACTAGTCTTCAGCAGTATGAGCTGGATCTAGAAAAGGCAGAGGAACCAGATCTCAAATCGTCACGGCCTGTTGGATCATACAGAAAGCAATGGAATTCCAGAAAAAAAAAAAAAAAACCATCTATTTCTGCTTAATTGATTAGACTAAAGCCTTTGTGTAAATCACAATATATGGTGGAAAATTCTTAAAGAGGAGCGAATATAAGACTACCTTATCTGCCTCCTGAGAAACCTGTATGTGGGCTAAGAAGTACATGGAACAATGGACTGGTTCCAATTGTGAAAAAAGTATATTAAGGATGTATAGTGTCACCCTACTTATTGAACTTATATGCAGAGTACATCATCCAAAATGCCAGGCGGGATGAAGCACAAGCTGCAATCAAGACTTCTGAAAGAGATATCAATAACCTCAGATATACAGATAATGCCACTAATGACAGAAAGCTAAAAGGAACTAAAGAACCTCTTGATGAGTGTGAAAGAGGAAACTGAAAGATGAGTTGCTTAAAACTCAACATTGAAAAAACTTAAATCGTGGCATCTGATCCCATCATTTCATGGCAAATAGATGGGGGAAAAGGGGAAATGGTGGCACATTTTATTTTCTTGGACTCCAAAATTACTGTGGATGGAAACTGGAGTCGTGAGATTAAAAGATGCTTGCTTCTTTGAAAAAAGCTATGACAAACTTAGAAAGCATACTAAAAAGCAGAGACATAACTTTTCTGACAAAGGTCCATATAGCCAAAGCTATAGAACCTGTGGTTTTTCAGGTAGTCAAGAAGAGATGTGAGAGATGGACAATAAAGAAGGCTTAGTGCCAAAGAATTGATGCTTTCCAACTGTGATGCTAGAGAAGACTCTTGAGAATCAACTTGGACAGAAATGAGATCAAACCACTCAATCCTAAAGGAAATCAACTAGAAAATTCATTGGAAAGACTGTTGGTGAAGCTGAAGCTCCAATACTTTGGTCACCTGATGTCAAGAGTTGATTCATTGGAAATGACTCTGATGCTGGGAAAGACTGAGGGCAGGAGGAGAAGAGAATAACAGAGGATGCAATGGTTGGATGATATCATCCACACAATGGACTTGAGTTTGAACAAACTCTGGGAGATTAGTGAAGGACAAGGAAAGCTGATGTGTTGTATAGTACATGGAGTCACAAAGAGTTGAACAAAACTTAGTGACTAAACAACAGCAGCATAGACTGGAATTGCATCCACAACATTTCTTGGGAAAATGAAAGTGGAACATGATGGATGGAAATATTTTGAAAGAACAAGAGTTTAGGAAACTTTGCTTCAAGCAGTGCTCTTTGATAAAGTTTATTCTTAGAAGAGTCTACATCATTAAAGATTAACTGTTTTAGTAAAAGGCATAATCAACACTGGCACCAAAGAACTTTACTACATTTTTGAAATAATTAAATGGATACTATGACATTCATTGAGAAAAAAAAATATTTAAAAAAAACTTTTACTTTGATACTCAACTGTAGTGTCCAAATAAATCAAGACTTCTTGAAAGAGATATCAATAACCTCAGATATACAGATAATGCCACTAATGACAGAAAGCTAAAAGGAACTAAAGAACCTCTTGATGAGTGTGAAAGAGGAAACTGAAAGATGAGTTGCTTAAAACTCAACATTGAAAAAACTTAAATCGTGGCATCTGATCCCATCATTTCATGGCAAATAGATGGGGGAAAAGGGGAAATGGTGGCACATTTTATTTTCTTGGACTCCAAAATTACTGTGGATGGAAACTGGAGTCGTGAGATTAAAAGATGCTTGCTTCTTTGAAAAAAGCTATGACAAACTTAGAAAGCATACTAAAAAGCAGAGACATAACTTTTCTGACAAAGGTCCATATAGCCAAAGCTATAGAACCTGTGGTTTTTCAGGTAGTCAAGAAGAGATGTGAGAGATGGACAATAAAGAAGGCTTAGTGCCAAAGAATTGATGCTTTCCAACTGTGATGCTAGAGAAGACTCTTGAGAATCAACTTGGACAGAAATGAGATCAAACCACTCAATCCTAAAGGAAATCAACTAGAAAATTCATTGGAAAGACTGTTGGTGAAGCTGAAGCTCCAATACTTTGGTCACCTGATGTCAAGAGTTGATTCATTGGAAATGACTCTGATGCTGGGAAAGACTGAGGGCAGGAGGAGAAGAGAATAACAGAGGATGCAATGGTTGGATGATATCATCCACACAATGGACTTGAGTTTGAACAAACTCTGGGAGATTAGTGAAGGACAAGGAAAGCTGATGTGTTGTATAGTACATGGAGTCACAAAGAGTTGAACAAAACTTAGTGACTAAACAACAGCAGCATAGACTGGAATTGCATCCACAACATTTCTTGGGAAAATGAAAGTGGAACATGATGGATGGAAATATTTTGAAAGAACAAGAGTTTAGGAAACTTTGCTTCAAGCAGTGCTCTTTGATAAAGTTTATTCTTAGAAGAGTCTACATCATTAAAGATTAACTGTTTTAGTAAAAGGCATAATCAACACTGGCACCAAAGAACTTTACTACATTTTTGAAATAATTAAATGGATACTATGACATTCATTGAGAAAAAAAAATATTTAAAAAAAACTTTTACTTTGATACTCAACTGTAGTGTCCAAATAAATTCATAGTTCAAAAGATTCAATCCCCTCCTTCCAGAGAATGGAGGCATTATAAATACATGTAATAAACTTCCTGTACACTTTACAATACACAGAATATGTGGGAATTACTAAAGCTTTCATACAGAATTACTATACTGAGTTGTATATATAGTCACAATGGAATTCAGTAAAATCAAAATAAGCAAGGAATAATTGAAGGTTTATTTAAAATGCATTTGTCTTAATCTAAAGGTACACCAAACCTACAGAGGCCAAATTATACATAGACACAGACAGAGGCACACGCACACCTATGCACACATAATGCATCTTTTTTGCACATGACATTTAAATAATTTTAAAATATTTATTGACTAATGCACCTCTTGTAGACAAAAAGTATTAACCATAAGGGAATGCGATAATTTCATTAAAGGCAAGATTATTAGGGATATTTAATTGTATTGCCATCAGTAAATAATTTACTCACTTTAAATGTGTATATATCAATGTGAATTTCAATCTGATTTCAATGTGAATTCACTCTCATTGTCTGCATAATTTTTGATTAGATTGCATCTTGAAGTTTCACATGGACAAAAAGGAAAATGCAGAACAAAATGGCTGACTTCATGACTTAGGGACTTCTTGACTCAGGGACTGAAGCTGCATCTCTTGTGTCTCCTGCATTAGCAGGTAGATTCTTACCACATTGCTACCTGGAAAGCCAAATTATACATACAGTCTTGCATATGTAATAAAATTAAGTAAGAGGAAAAATATATTGATTAAATAATAATGTATTACACAGTCTGAGAAATTTGTGTTTTAGTGCAGAACACAAAAGCCATTTAGAAGTAATAACATATTTTGTGCAATTCTATGTAACTAACAGCCTTAGAAGATGTAAGATATGGCAAATTTCACCAACTATCTGGTTCTTTTTCCAGATGGCAGAATTAATTAGAATTTAGATATATTTCAGTATATATATTTTCTTTTATTTCAAGCATTTATCATTACTAAGTCTAGCAGACATTATACTCATGATATCATGGATATTTCTACCCTGAAAGGTATTATTCCAAGGCCAACACTCATTAAAATAGTATTATGAATGTTAAGATCGATCTGTAAAATGTTACTTTTGTCTGTAATTCAGTGAACCATACTCAACTAGCTTTAATCATTCATTAATCAAGATAATACAATTTTTTGCAGAGCTTCTCCAAGGGAAAATGATAATAACTTTGGTCTGACAATGGTTCCTTCTATGCATAGTGTTTTTAATTTCAAGTTTCTCAATACCATAAGTTTTATCATTTAAGTCCAGATTTTATTTTTCCTTACATTTCTTCCTCAGTTACTTAAATGTGTCTTGTATACTGGTTTGTTGATTACGTGTAGGTATGGATAGAGATATAAAAATAGTGATAGAATCACATTCTAATTAGCATTGTGACATTATTTAATAGTAAAAATCAAAACAAGAAAAGCAGGATACAAATCACTGTATTTTATAGCCATAAATGTTAAATATATATTTTCCTAAAAATAATTCAAAGATACAGGAAAATCTTTACCAAAAACGCTAGGATGAAAGAAACAAACAGGATATAACATTTTGAGAATAGTAGTATATAAAATTGTGTTATTTTATATATACAGATATACACCTGTATGTGTGTATAATATATATAATATACTGGAAGTCATAGATAGAATAGGCAATAACTTCTCAATCTTGGCTGGGTTCTTTGATGAGTGAACTTAACCATCTGATCCTCTTTGTTCCTTTGGTTTGATCTTTAAATTCCTTTCAGTGTTATGTTCTTATTGTCTCCTTACTCTAATCATAGTTTATCCCTTCCTGATTCTATATAGACATTAATTATATCCCTTCTATGTTTTGGAAACGTTTCTAATCCTGTTATGGCAGTGAACAAAACAGTATGTATCATCATGGAACTAGTACAGAGATAGATAAGCATCTTTTTATAAGGGTCAGAAAGTAAGTATCTCTGCTGCATAGCCTTGTTTATTTAATTTCTTTACAAATGTAAAACCATTCTTAGCTCATGGACCATAAAAAGGGGGCCATAGGTCATTTTTGGCACTGTAGGCCATAATTTCCCAACCTCTGTTTCAGATTGGTGGGTACTTAGAGGATGCTTGGTGGTCTTTATAAGAATTGAGGCACTTTTTGACAAAGAGCCAAATATGTCAAATATAATACATAATGAAAGACTCTCTGAAAAAGTGAAAATTAGTCCTGAGTGTCCAATAAGATTTCTAAACATCATATCAATCATGTTAGTGAAATACTTGCTCGTGGTGATCTGGGTCTAAGACCTAACTTCATCTTACAAATGAATACAAACTATTTTTGTAAGATTTTTATATTCACGGTTAAGAATTTTATGAAAAAAACTAGTATATTAAAATGGAGGATAGTACATTTTTATTGCTTTTGTTGGGGGTAACTACTAAAAATTGTTAATAAGAAACTTTGCACATAGAAATTGAATTAGAAATATAATGTGTTTTCATTAGTCTGCATTTATAACTATCACAGTAACTTTTTATCAGGAGCAGACATCTATTTCTTTGTTAATTCTGACATAATATTTTCTTAAATGAGTCTTGTTTTATTTTTTGTATTATTGACAGAGAATCATATATTTGCACACATATATGTTATGCAAATGTATTATGTGTTTTGTTATTTCTGAATGCAATTGCACAATGAGCTTTAGTATTTTAATGTAAACCCTACTTACTTTATTCTAAAATAAATGATTTTAGTAGACTTAAAAGGACATAAAGTTACCCATCATGATCACTGAGAAACAATAGTCATTTAGCAATAAAGCCTCACAAAATATTGTATTATGTTTATCATATGCCCAGATTTTTTTAACATCTCTTATGTTAGGTCTTTTTTCTTATTTCATCTATTCACATATTTAACACTTGTGCACTATCTTTCTATCATTTGTGAAACAAACACAGTTGTAACATTTTATACATTAGGGACATATCACAGGTTTAACCATCTTAGAATCATACATGCATTATTAATTATCTTTCTTTAATTAAATTATTTCTAATGAATGACTGATATTTTGAGAAGAAAACTCATTGATATGTAAATGGTAACTCTAATCTTCTTTTTATCTTTAAGACATTTTAACTAATAAACATAACAATAGCAAAATCTAAAAGAACAACAAAAAAACAGCAGCTTCCCCATACCAGAGTAAATAAGATCTTCTAACAGTAAATTCAAGCTTGACTCTTTCTATGTCAATATTTCATTACTGGGTTGGGTAGTTTCACATGCAATTGTGAGGTTTGGGTTGGGATTATCTTAATATCCTAGCATGAAGCCTTCTAGTGACCTCAGGAGAGATGAAATTACAAGAAAGTTGAGAGACACAGAGTCATTAGGTGAAAAAGGATATCAGCTAACGAGTCTCATGTGGTTAAAAAGTACCTACTACTATGAAATTTATGAGGTTGGATTCCTTTTTAGAATCCTCCTCTGTTTCAGTTCAGATTGAAAAGGAAATAGTACAGTTCAAGGTACCCTTGAAATTATTCTTGTGAATTTCAGCTTCTAAATGGAATTAATTTAATAGTCATTCCAAAAATTGAAATCATGTTTCTTCTTACGACAATTCTATCAGACACTTCTCTAGGTTTCACCTATGCATCAGAGAACAAGTAAGAAGGTCTGTGATCTTGTGGGGGACTTATATTTTAGTGTACATAGTAAGAGATAGAGTGGAGAGATCCTTAACAAATGAAAATATAGTTAAAAAATTAAGCTTAGAAGTATGCCAGAAATAGAAAGACAAATACCATATGGTATAATTTCTATGTGGAATATAAAATATGACACAAATGACAAAACAGAAATAGTCTCATAGACATAGAGAACAAATTTGTAGTTGCCAAGGGGGAGGCAGTTGGGGGAAAGATACAGTGGAAGACTGGGGTTAGCAAATGTAAGCTGTTCTATATAAAAAAGATGAACAGCAAGGTCCTACTGTATAGCACAGGCAACTGTACTCAATATTTTGTAATATTCTAGAATGGAAAATAATCTGAAAAATTATACGTATATATATGTATACTTATATGTGTGTGTGTAATATATGTATGGCTTCCCAGTTGGTGTTCAGTTCAGTCATTCGGTCATGTCCAACTCTTTGCAATCCCATGGACTACACTTTGCCAGGCTTCCCTGTTCTTCACCATCTCCAGGAGCCTGCTCAAACTCATGTCCATTGACTCGTGACTCCATCCAACCATCTGCTCCTCTGTTGTCCCCTTCTCCTTTTGCCTTCTATTTTTTCCCAACATCAGGCTCTTTTCCAATAAGTTGTCCCTTCGTGTCAGGTGTTCAAAGCATTGGAGATTCAGTTACAGCAACAGTCCTTCCAATGAATAATCAGGATTGATTTCTTTTAGGATTGACTGATTTGATCTCCTTGCAGTCCAAGGTACTGTCAAGAGCCTTCTCTAATGCCATGGTTCAAAGGCATCAATTCTTCAGTGCTCAGCCTTCTTTATGGTACAATCCTCACGTCCACACATGGCTACTTGGAAAACCATAGCTTTCACTATACGACTTTTGTCGGCAAAGTGATGTCACTGCTTTTGAATATACTGTCTATGTGTGTCATAGCTTTTCTTCCAAGGAGCAAGCGCCTTTTAATTTCATGCTTGCAGTCACCATCCATAGTGATTTTGGAGCCCAAGGAAATAAAATACCCAGTTAGTGAAGTATTAAATAATCTGCCTGCCAATGTAGGAGATGCAAGAAATGTGGGTTTTATACTTAAATCAGGGAGATCTCTTGAAGTACAAAATGGCAACCTGCTCTAGTATTCTTACCTGGGAAATTCCATGGACAGAGGAGTCTGCTGGGTTACAGTCCATGAAATTGTGAAGAACTGGACACACATACACATATAAGTATAGCTGAACCACTTTGCTGTACAGCAGAAGTTAACACCACATTGTAAATCACACAGAAAGGAACCAACCATAGCAAGGCTTCCTTTGCAGAGAAAGTGCCAGTGCAAAGGCCCCAAAGCAGAAAGAAAAAAAAAATCTCTGAATGTTCTAGAAACAGAAAGGCCGAAGAGTTTTCAGGTCAGCAGGTGTTTGGAAACATAAGGGCTAAGACCTCAAAGGGCATTGAGGAGCAAAGTAAGATTAGATTTTAAGTAAAATGGAAAGTTATTAATATTAAAGTACTTTCAACAGTTGAGTGTCATAATCCAGAAATGGTAAGGTGACATTTTTATACGAGAATAAAAAATGGTAAAGGAAAATAATTTAGTAATCTCTTGTAGTTATCAAAACAAAAGAAAATTGTGACTCAACTGAAATGCAAGAAAGAACCAGCTATAACAAGACTTCCTTTGCAGAGGAAGTACCAGTGCAAAGGCCTGAAGGCAGAAAGATAAAAAATCTCGCATTGTTGCTCCATTAGAAAATGAATTGTAATTTTGGTTATAGAGTCACTGAAATCTACATATACACAAAATACATAAAATTCACTAAGTGAAAATATATTAGGTTATAAATATGTGTTAAATGAAGAAGTAGTTTACATATTGGTAATGACGAAAAATAAAATTCAACACTAATTCCTATGTTTGGAACTTGAAAAATTATAGGACTCTTGTAATTCTTTCATTTTCGTAATCTGATGGTGGTTATTCCATTGTTTTCTGAATTCCAGAGTTGGAGTTACTGGAACTAAAAGACTATTGTATTTTGGTTTTAGAGATAATTTTTTTCTCTTGGATGGAAACTCCCAAAATTTTGACTTTTTTTCAAAGTCCATGTATTTTATTATGATGTGATTAGTTATAAAATGTTTCTGGTTTGGAAATGGATTGATCCTTTAAACTGGAAGTTTCATACCTAAAAGCAGTTTAGTCTATAATTAATGGTTAAGAATTAAGAATGGACAATTTTTAATGAAATGTCAGAATAATTGGACAAGTTAACATGCATTTTTACTTGAAGAAATAGTTGAACATAACATTTATGTAGAAAACTGCATACAAATGAAATACAATGAAACTTATATCTTGATTTATAATATTTATATATGTATTTCAAATTTCAAGACATACTATATCTACATAAGTCTAAATACTATTAATAACATGTTGAAAATAAAAACAAATTGTAAGAACTTACATATTAAATAAGAATATGGATGTAGCATATCCATGTAAAAATGTTGATGAATTTACAGGATCTTATGATTTCGTATTTGTCCTTATAAATTTCTATTTTAGAATTTAAAAGTTTATTTTCATAAATGAGTTCTCCAAAAACATATTCCCTGAAAGTAATAAGGAGAAACAAGCTGTATTAGTATAAATTTAATTTCTTCCTTCTTTACTTTTCCTCCCAAGTCTCTTCTGTTATCCTCTTTGCTAACCTTAACAAATTGCATGCCTGAAATTTAACTCTATAGAACTATTTTGGTAGAATATGATTTTCTTTGTATTTGTTTTTACATATGAAAAAAATCCTCATTTATTTTCCCATATTCTAAAAGTAGCAGCCTTCACAGAGTTCCCCTGTGAAAACAAATTAACTTAGAGATGTGTGGCGTATTTCCTTATTATTAAGTGTATTTCATATAATTAAGAAGACCAATTGATATTAAGTGTAGCACTCTCAAGTATTCTCCCATTATTGACAAAATAAAATTCAACACTAATTCCTATGTTTGGAACTTGAAAAATTATAGGACTCTTGTAATTCTTTCATTTTCGTAATCTGATGGTGGTTATTCCATTGTTTTCTGAATTCCAGAGTTGGAGTTACTGGAACTAAAAGACTATTGTATTTTGGTTTTAGAGATAATTTTTTTCTCTTGGATGGAAACTCCCAAAATTTTGACTTTTTTTCAAAGTCCATGTATTTTATTATGATGTGATTAGTTATAAAATGTTTCTGGTTTGGAAATGGATTGATCCTTTAAACTGGAAGTTTCATACCTAAAAGCAGTTTAGTCTATAATTAATGGTTAAGAATTAAGAATGGACAATTTTTAATGAAATGTCAGAATAATTGGACAAGTTAACATGCATTTTTACTTGAAGAAATAGTTGAACATAACATTTATGTAGAAAACTGCATACAAATGAAATACAATGAAACTTATATCTTGATTTATAATATTTATATATGTATTTCAAATTTCAAGACATACTATATCTACATAAGTCTAAATACTATTAATAACATGTTGAAAATAAAAACAAATTGTAAGAACTTACATATTAAATAAGAATATGGATGTAGCATATCCATGTAAAAATGTTGATGAATTTACAGGATCTTATGATTTCGTATTTGTCCTTATAAATTTCTATTTTAGAATTTAAAAGTTTATTTTCATAAATGAGTTCTCCAAAAACATATTCCCTGAAAGTAATAAGGAGAAACAAGCTGTATTAGTATAAATTTAATTTCTTCCTTCTTTTACTTTTCCTCCCGAAGTCTCTTCTGTTATCCTCTTTGCTAACCTTAACAAATTGCATGCCTGAAATTTAACTCTATAGAACTATTTTGGTAGAATATGATTTTCTTTGTATTTGTTTTTACATATGAAAAAAATCCTCATTTATTTTCCCATATTCTAAAAGTAGCAGCCTTCACAGAGTTCCCCTGTGAAAACAAATTAACTTAGAGATGTGTGGCGTATTTCCTTATTATTAAGTGTATTTCATATAATTAGAGAAGACCAATCTGATATTAAGTGTAGCACTCTCAAGTATTCTCCCATTATTTCATAGAATATATGAATAACACTGTAAGTTTTAGAATAACTAAATGGAATATGAGGTAGAACACACATCTAAACAGATGTTTGAGAATAAAACAAACCAGGTTTCTCATTGAAACTAAAGAATCAAGTTGCAAGTTCGGGAATAGAAAGAAATAGTAAAGTAGAAGAAAAATGTTCGAATTAAGAGAAAGGTCATAAAATATGGCCATTTATTGAGTCCTTCCCTAGCATTTATTGCCACCAAAATGCCATTGATTTCCCTTTAAGGAAGTGTCAAATTCAGAGTGTACCAGGGGGGTGGGGTGGAGATTAGTGTCAGACTCACTTAGAGCTACATTGGTTAGTCCCAGCTGAGAGAAGAAAATCAATTCTTCAACTCTCTGGCCACAGTAATCATTTCAGTTAAGGGCAAATGACCTAATTTAAGTCAAGGCAAGTAATAGAATCTCACTATTTGCACATAGGATACTAGAAATGTCACCTCTTATCCTTTGCTAATGAAAGCAGGATGTGCCTCTTAACGGAGGCAACATTAAGATAAAGTAAAAAATCCTAAAAGCAGAACAGAGACAGAAATTCTTTTCTTCCTAATATCTTTCAACAGCTGTCTAAAATTGTTAGGATCACCCTTAAGTGTAATTTTTGTAACAGTTAATATCCTTCTTTTAGTGTCTAAATATATTTGATTAGGTTTCTACTATTAAATGCATTCTAATTTATACTAAATCAGGGAAGCAATATATATATATACACACATATATATATTTATAGGTATAATGCCATCATCTATCTAGCAACAGAAAGAGAAAGAGACTGAGACAGAGAGTAGTATGAGAAAACAAACCAAAAAAACAAAAAAAACAGGTCATACATGAGAGAAAAAATGTAGGCATAATAACAATACATTTTTAAAAAGAAATAACAGTGAGAAGTAGAAAGATATAGTGAAGTAGAAAGAATTACTTAATACACATCATAAAGATACAAGAAAGATGAATATGGAATAAAATGAAGCTAGCAATTTTTATAAAAACAATTGAAAATCCTTCAATATACGTACTCTATAGAACAAGAGATCTAGATGTGCCCAAAGACTCCTTTGTTTAACATTATATCTTATTCTTTGAACAAAACATCACATCTAATAATTGTTTCAGCTTTTTAAAATCTTCAAACCAGTCAGAAATTGAATTTTTATCACAAGGCAAAAAATAAAACATATGCAAGAAGACTAAAATTATTCAAACCTTTTACTCTAATGGCTTTGATGCATTCTTGAACACTCAATAAATATGACCTGTTGTTTATCAGGATAAGATGTTCAAAGAAACTTTCTTATACAAATAAAAAATCTCAAAGCAACAAATAAACCTTTTCTTGAGTTAGTAAACTCTCTATTACAAAAAAATAATCAGTGTTTATTTATCATGACTAAAAATATTATGTATATGCACTTACATATATATATGGCTGACCTATATTGCATATTTACTAAAGCAAATAGGCCACAGTAATCATTTCAGTTAAGGGCAAATGACCTAATTTAAGTCAAGGCAAGTAATAGAATCTCACTATTTGCACATAGGATACTAGAAATGTCACCTCTTATCCTTTGCTAATGAAAGCAGGATGTGCCTCTTAACGGAGGCAACATTAAGATAAAGTAAAAAATCCTAAAAGCAGAACAGAGACAGAAATTCTTTTCTTCCTAATATCTTTCAACAGCTGTCTAAAATTGTTAGGATCACCCTTAAGTGTAATTTTTGTAACAGTTAATATCCTTCTTTTAGTGTCTAAATATATTTGATTAGGTTTCTACTATTAAATGCATTCTAATTTATACTAAATCAGGGAAGCAATATATATATATACACACATATATATATTTATAGGTATAATGCCATCATCTATCTAGCAACAGAAAGAGAAAGAGACTGAGACAGAGAGTAGTATGAGAAAACAAACCAAAAAAACAAAAAAAACAGGTCATACATGAGAGAAAAAATGTAGGCATAATAACAATACATTTTTAAAAAGAAATAACAGTGAGAAGTAGAAAGATATAGTGAAGTAGAAAGAATTACTTAATACACATCATAAAGATACAAGAAAGATGAATATGGAATAAAATGAAGCTAGCAATTTTTATAAAAACAATTGAAAATCCTTCAATATACGTACTCTATAGAACAAGAGATCTAGATGTGCCCAAAGACTCCTTTGTTTAACATTATATCTTATTCTTTGAACAAAACATCACATCTAATAATTGTTTCAGCTTTTTAAAATCTTCAAACCAGTCAGAAATTGAATTTTTATCACAAGGCAAAAAATAAAACATATGCAAGAAGACTAAAATTATTCAAACCTTTTACTCTAATGGCTTTGATGCATTCTTGAACACTCAATAAATATGACCTGTTGTTTATCAGGATAAGATGTTCAAAGAAACTTTCTTATACAAATAAAAAATCTCAAAGCAACAAATAAACCTTTTCTTGAGTTAGTAAACTCTCTATTACAAAAAAATAATCAGTGTTTATTTATCATGACTAAAAATATTATGTATATGCACTTACATATATATATGGCTGACCTATATTGCATATTTACTAAAGTACTGAAATATATATATACTTGCCTGCAAGACTTTATTATAAGTAAAAAAGTGGTGGAAAATAAATGCCCTTTAGTAATAAAATACCAAAATATCATTGTTCTATTAACAGACACAATTTTCCACATCAAGAATAAAATTAGAACAAAATACCATATTTTCCAAATACAAAAGATAACTGGGATGATTCCACAGTACCACTAGGTTCTTTGCTATTAGCAAAATCAGTAGGAGTGTCAGCCAAGAATTCAATAGCTAATCAAACGCCTACATATTTCTAGGAAAGAACAGCTTCTGAAGTGAGCTATTTTATTTCATCTCCAAAATTTACCTTCTAAATTTGAATAAGCTTAACTTTAGCCATTACTAAATAGAATATGGCAAGAGGATTTGAGGATTGTTATTAATCACAATTAAAATAATTTTGTCAATGGAGTACTAACTCCGGTAGTGCAGAAATTACATTCCAACTTATATTTTGTTGTGCTCTAAATTGGAGGTAGCCTTTTGAGTACAAACAAGTGTTTTTTTATCTGAAGAATCCTGTTTGAAGACTAAAACACATGTACAGTGGCTCAGTGGGTAAAGAATCTGCCTCTAATGCAGGAGATGGAGGAGACAGCAGTTCATTTCCTGGGTTGGGAAGATCACCTGGAGAAGGACATGGCAACCCACTCCAGTATTCTTGCCTGGAGAATCCCATGGACAGAGGAGGGTTGCAGAGTCAGACATGACTGAAGTGACTGAGCATGCACTCAGGCACATATATATTTGGATTTACGTAAGTGTTCATATGTATGTGTATTGGCACATATGTATATTTGTATCTTGTACATGTACATAAATGTAATATATTGTATAGTGCTTTATAGAATAACTCTCATTTTAATAATTATTTTACAATTTATGAATCATCAAAAATTCCTAAAAGAGAGTAGGACAATTAAAATACCTGCCTCATATAGTTCTTTTAAAAATATCATCACTATCATAGAGCAAAATATTTCATATGAAGGGAAGAAAGTTTTCAAAAAGACTGATTATTATCATCTTAAGTAGACAGAAAAGTCCACAGTTTTATTTAAATTTATATAACATAAGGCAATTTAAACATTAGTCAAATATCATTATAATTGTAGGTAATAATATATAAGCATCTAAAACAATTGGCTCAGGAACAATAAAAGTGAAGAGAGTGAGAAATTTTAGAGTCTAAAATAATTTGGGCAATTAAATGCAAATTTGTACACTGAGAAGAATTACTTTTCATGAAAAAAACAAAACTGATTGTCTACTTCATACAGGAAATATTCTAAATGTCATAGACCAGTATTTTTAGATTTCTGTTATTTATATTCTTATTAAGTCTTGTGACCAGACAGAACCTCCAACTTATTCAGTTCTCTTTCTATTCTTTCTACATACCTATACTTCAATTTTAAAAATAGTCAGAAATTATACAAAAACAATGCTATCAATATTAGCAGCCATTAGGTGTTCACTTTCTCTCTATGACAGTACTTTTTAATTTTTAGTACAAATAAATATTAGAGCTTATTACCACTTTCATCAGTACTATAAAATAGGTACCTTCTCACGTGCAGTGGGAGATTAGAACAAGGAATACAGGAATCTGCAGAGTGGAGAGGAGTGCAATAAGTGTGTGTGTCTCTGTGTGTGTGTGTGTGTGTGTGTGTGTGTGTGTGTATGCATAGGTTTTTATGTGGAGAAATTGGTCAGGGATATTGAGAGAGGAGAACGATCACTTAGACATTATACAATAATTTCAGAGAGGAATTATAACGATGGTAAATAATACAAAATGAAAAATCATAAGAGTGCATGAAGGCATTGTAAATCTTCCTCTCCAACTCTCTCCCCACCCTACAACACAACCCAATTATGAAGTTTCAGGTTAATTATGGCACAGATACAGTATGTACAGATTGTAGGTTGTTATACAGAACAGAGACTGATGCAGATGATAGTCTTGAGACTCGACTTGTTTTCATCCAAGTTCCTATGCGGCAGATTACACTTCTTGCTAGACTTGAAAAAGAGGTGAACTTTTGCCCTTGCCCTGATCTTTTAGATTCTGGGTAATTTATATACTATTGAAATATTTTACAAAATTCCTCCTTGACTTGGAATACCAATATGAACCTGTACTGGGTTATCAAAGCAACATTTGATAAGAGGATAAAAAGACATGTGGACATAGTCAGTGACCAGGATTCATAAACTATACCTCAGCCTCCATTTTCTAACAGACTCAAAGCTGTTTTCCTCACACAAAGTATGTTCTTAGAATATACAGAATGAGATGTTGTAATAGCTGAATGGGCCAGATGAGTAATGAAAAGGGAATAAGGAGTTGTGTTTAAATGTGCACATGATGGGAGCTGCTGTATATATATATATATATTTTTAAGATTTATTTATTTATTTATTTATTTATTTATTTTGAGCGGGGGTCGGTTTCGGGAGGGAGGGGAGCGGGCGGGCCACTTCTATTGGTCTTTCATTCATCTGTTTTCATCCATCCTTGTTCTTTGGCTCCTGTGGGCCTCCCATCGTGGTGGCCTCTGTTGCCGCAGAGCACCGGCTCTGGGCACATGCGCTCCAGAGCTCCGGCTCGGTGATTGGACACATCAGTCCAGCTGCTCCGCGGCACGTGGGATCTTCCCAGGCCAGGGATCCAACCGGCGCCCCTTGCACTGCAAGGCAGTGTATTTACCCACTGGACCACCAGGGGAAGCCCGCTGCTGTATATTTTTAAGAAAGGAAGAACAGGATAAAATATTCAAAATTAAAAACAAACAAACAAAAAATCCCTTCACTGAAGTATAGAAGATAAAAAAATGAGAGATTAAATATAAGAAGAGATTTGAAATTGGTTGATGCTGTGCCTTGGTTCAGCGTGAGATAGTAACAGTCTGAACTAACGAAAAGGTGATAAACAGTGGTAATGCAATTGTCAGATTAACACTTGCTAGGTGGAGCACAAAGGCGCCAGATGGTGAGCAGTGATTCAACAACAGACCACAAGAGAAACTGAAATAAAGTTTATTACTCACAAGTTATAGAGGAAGTACATGGCATGCCTTCCGGGTCACACAGGATTGAGACTCGACTTGTTTTCATCCAAGTTCCTATCGGCAGATTACACTTCTTGCTAGACTTGAAAGAGGTGAATTTTGCCCTTGCACTGATCTTTTAGATTCTGGGTAATTTATATACTATTGAAATATTTTACAAAATTCCTCCTTGACTTGGAATACCAATATGAACCTGTACTGGGTTATCAAAGCAACATTTGATAAGAGGATAAAAAGACATGTGGACATAGTCAGTGACCAGGATTCATAAACTATACCTCAGCCTCCATTTTCTAACAGACTCAAAGCTGTTTTCCTCACACAAAGTATGTTCTTAGAATATACAGAATGAGATGTTGTAATAGCTGAATGGGCCAGATGAGTAATGAAAAGGGAATAAGGAGTTGTGTTTAAATGTGCACATGATGGGAGCTGCTGTATATATATATATATATTTTTAAGATTTATTTATTTATTTATTTATTTGGGCAGTGGTCGGTTTCGGGAGGGAGGGGAGCGGGCGGGCCACTTCTATTGGTCTTTCATTCATCTGTTTTCATCCATCCTTGTTCTTTGGCTCCTGTGGGCCTCCCATCGTGGTGGCCTCTGTTGCCGCAGAGCACCGGCTCTGGGCACATGCGCTCCAGAGCTCCGGCTCGGTGATTGGACACATCAGTCCAGCTGCTCCGCGGCACGTGGGATCTTCCCAGGCCAGGGATCCAACCGGCGCCCCTTGCACTGCAAGGCAGTGTATTTACCCACTGGACCACCAGGGGAAGCCCGCTGCTGTATATTTTTAAGAAAGGAAGAACAGGATAAAATATTCAAAATTAAAAACAAACAAACAAAAAATCCCTTCACTGAAGTATAGAAGATAAAAAAATGAGAGATTAAATATAAGAAGAGATTTGAAATTGGTTGATGCTGTGCCTTGGTTCAGCGTGAGATAGTAACAGTCTGAACTAACGAAAAGGTGATAAACAGTGGTAATGCAATTGTCAGATTAACACTTGCTAGGTGGAGCACAAAGGCGCCAGATGGTGAGCAGTGATTCAACAACAGACCACAAGAGAAACTGAAATAAAGTTTATTACTCACAAGTTATAGAGGAAGTACATGGCATGCCTTCAGGGTCACACAGGGAGGTCAAGGCAGAGTGCACACAGAGAGGTAGATAGATACATAGGACCTAGGATACATGTCTTTATTAGGTTCCATGACTGGAGCGCTTGGAGGTTCCCAGACTAAGGAAAAGATTGGTCAACTCAAACCCCTCAAATCCTGGTAAGTCCCATCATAGTTTTACCAGAATCTCAAATCCCATGGACAGAAGAGCCTGGTCGGCTACAGTCCATGGGGTTTCAAGAGTTGGACACGATTTAGCAACTAAATCATTACCATGACAGTCTTAATCTAAGACACTCATAAGGGGAAGGTGTTGGATGGCAGAGGAGACTGCTCATCACGAGACTGCTCATCACAAGACTACTGGGGAAGATATATCAGGAACTTTCATTTACTTGTGGCTGTAGGCTGCTATCTAGGGCATGCATAAGAAGCTAGTCTCATTTAAAGTCATTGCAGGCCTGTTGATCAAACAAACTGAGTGCTGAGGCAGCAGTACTGTGAAGTAATTTAGCTAAACTCTCTAGGAGAGCAGAGAAATATGTGTGGGTGGGTGTGGAGAGAAAATGGGATATAGTGTTTGGCGCAATATTGGAGAGAGATTTTACTGATCATATAACACACCGGAAAGGCTATGGTGAAAGACGGGGTAGAGCTGATGATAAATCTTGGTTAAAATATCAGAGCTGATACTGAAACCTAGTATCAGTAATGTGCATAAATCTGGCCAAATTAAGTTCTCTTAAAATTGAGGTTCACAATCAGAAATACACTTATTAAAATAAGTTTCATTTTTTAAAGTCCTTTTCTGACTTTTCTTGTGCATATATATCCAGGAACTTGTACTTAGCTTTGATGAAGAGTAACTAAAATTTTTTTCTGGAACATAAGTATAGAAGAAAAAAGGGTAAATATAAGAAGAGATTTGAAATTGGTTGATGCTGTGCCTTGGTTCAGCGTGAGATAGTAACAGTCTGAACTAACGAAAGGTGATAAACAGTGGTAATGCAATTGTCAGATTAACACTTGCTAGGTGGAGCACAAAGGCGCCAGATGGTGAGCAGTGATTCAACAACAGACCACAAGAGAAACTGAAATAAAGTTTATTACTCACAAGTTATAGAGGAAGTACATGGCATGCCTTCAGGGTCACACAGGGAGGTCAAGGCAGAGTGCACACAGAGAGGTAGATAGATACATAGGACCTAGGATACATGTCTTTATTAGGTTCCATGACTGGAGCGCTTGGAGGTTCCCAGACTAAGGAAAAGATTGGTCAACTCAAACCCCTCAAATCCTGGTAAGTCCCATCATAGTTTTACCAGAATCTCAAATCCCATGGACAGAAGAGCCTGGTCGGCTACAGTCCATGGGGTTTCAAGAGTTGGACACGATTTAGCAACTAAATCATTACCATGACAGTCTTAATCTAAGACACTCATAAGGGGAAGGTGTTGGATGGCAGAGGAGACTGCTCATCACGAGACTGCTCATCACAAGACTACTGGGGAAGATATATCAGGAACTTTCATTTACTTGTGGCTGTAGGCTGCTATCTAGGGCATGCATAAGAAGCTAGTCTCATTTAAAGTCATTGCAGGCCTGTTGATCAAACAAACTGAGTGCTGAGGCAGCAGTACTGTGAAGTAATTTAGCTAAACTCTCTAGGAGAGCAGAGAAATATGTGTGGGTGGGTGTGGAGAGAAAATGGGATATAGTGTTTGGCGCAATATTGGAGAGAGATTTTACTGATCATATAACACACCGGAAAGGCTATGGTGAAAGACGGGGTAGAGCTGATGATAAATCTTGGTTAAAATATCAGAGCTGATACTGAAACCTAGTATCAGTAATGTGCATAAATCTGGCCAAATTAAGTTCTCTTAAAATTGAGGTTCACAATCAGAAATACACTTATTAAAATAAGTTTCATTTTTTTTAAAGTCCTTTTTCTGACTTTTCTTGTGCATATATATCCAGGAACTTGTACTTAGCTTTGATGAAGAGTAAATTGCTGAAAATTTATTTTCTGGAACATTCAACTGTGGGAAAATAGCAGAGAACCAGACAGATTTCAACAGCAGTCTTTGGGACCATCAAATTCTCCCATAAAAAAGACCCCCTCTTTCAAATTGGCTTGTCTTTTCAAAGGCATAGAAACAGAAAAGAAATATGTCAAATATAAGATAGTCAAGTTGCTCAATAAACTGTGTGCAAAATCTTGGAATAGTCATAGAATGCTTACATCATGAATTCCCTAGTCCTTTACTTCTGACATGCGTCTTTGTATTTTACTATTTTTTTAACAAAGTCATATCCTTCATGTTTACTTACAGAGTCTCTAGGAGTGTGTGTGTGTATTTTTGCTCACTTAGAGTATCATAAACATAAAATATCCTGAAATTGAAATTAGGAATAAAATGAGACATTTTGCTTAGATCTCTAATTTATATCATTTTCACCATAAATTTGTGTTTAGAAGACTGGGGTCTTGAACATAGTTTTCTCCCATTTCACTCTTATTTATTGTCTGTACCATTCGTTGAAAATCCTACCTTAGTTGATTGTAATATGGTTCATTTTCATTGTAAATCTCATACTTTACTTCTCTATCACACTTGTAATTTTTGTAATGTTTAATAGTTAAGAATTCTCTTCACAGACTATTTGTTCATCCCAGACTTGCAGTTATTAATAACAGCTATATCGTATTGATTAATCCAAATTTTATTTCTCTAGCCCTGCATTTCATATTAACATATCTCATTACATAACTGGATATTCAAAAGTTGTTTGTTAAAAGATTATCTCATCATTTAATCCTGTGGGTGGGGGGTGGAGAAAATGGGATATAGTGTTTGGCGCAATATTGGAGAGAGATTTTACTGATCATATAACACACCGGAAAGGCTATGGTGAAAGACGGGGTAGAGCTGATGATAAATCTTGGTTAAAATATCAGAGCTGATACTGAAACCTAGTATCAGTAATGTGCATAAATCTGGCCAAATTAAGTTCTCTTAAAATTGAGGTTCACAATCAGAAATACACTTATTAAAATAAGTTTCATTTTTTAAAGTCCTTTTTCTGACTTTTCTTGTGCATATATATCCAGGAACTTGTACTTAGCTTTGATGAAGAGTAAATTGCTGAAAATTTATTTTCTGGAACATTCAACTGTGGGAAAATAGCAGAGAACCAGACAGATTTCAACAGCAGTCTTTGGGACCATCAAATTCTCCCATAAAAAAGACCCCCTCTTTCAAATTGGCTTGTCTTTTCAAAGGCATAGAAACAGAAAAGAAATATGTCAAATATAAGATAGTCAAGTTGCTCAATAAACTGTGTGCAAAATCTTGGAATAGTCATAGAATGCTTACATCATGAATTCCCTAGTCCTTTACTTCTGACATGCGTCTTTGTATTTTACTATTTTTTTAACAAAGTCATATCCTTCATGTTTACTTACAGAGTCTCTAGGAGTGTGTGTGTGTATTTTTGCTCACTTAGAGTATCATAAACATAAAATATCCTGAAATTGAAATTAGGAATAAAATGAGACATTTTGCTTAGATCTCTAATTTATATCATTTTCACCATAAATTTGTGTTTAGAAGACTGGGGTCTTGAACATAGTTTTCTCCCATTTCACTCTTATTTATTGTCTGTACCATTCGTTGAAAATCCTACCTTAGTTGATTGTAATATGGTTCATTTTCATTGTAAATCTCATACTTTACTTCTCTATCACACTTGTAATTTTTGTAATGTTTAATAGTTAAGAATTCTCTTCACAGACTATTTGTTCATCCCAGACTTGCAGTTATTAATAACAGCTATATCGTATTGATTAATCCAAATTTTATTTCTCTAGCCCTGCATTTCATATTAACATATCTCATTACATAACTGGATATTCAAAAGTTGTTTGTTAAAAGATTATCTCATCATTTAATCCTATAAGAGTTCTGATGTCCATATATGCCCCTAACACTGTACATTGTCCTTTAATGCTAATCATTCAAATCAGATTTAAGAACATAGCTGACCCTTGAACAATGTGCAGATTATTCAACGTGCAATTTATATAAGTAGTTCCATATTCATAGTTCTTCCAATCCTCAGATTTAACCAACCACAGACACTGTAGTACTGAAATAAATTCTGTTGAAAATGTTTTCATATAAGAGTCCCTGCATGCTTCAAAGCAACATTGTTCAAGGGTCAACTGCTCTTCTAGACTGCTGGCATATGTCACTTTATTCAAGCAACATTTTCTATTTTTAGCTTTTATATTTCCTTAATGTCATAGTTTTACTGTAGTAACTACTTTATTTGTTCTTTAACTGCATTTTTATTAAGAAAAAGTTCAAAATGTGTAATAACATGAACTATAATAAAACTTCTTTCTCATATATTAAAGTAGTTGTTTTGGATGAACATATTTTTCCTCCAAGTTCTGATTTGAGTTTCCAAGTTCCTTGCATGTTTTTTTCTCTCTACCACTTACATCTGGCTTTCATGGTGACTGTTCTCATCTACATCACATACATGGAAGTGGAAAGAGCATGAAGAACCACTTATGGAATATTTTTAGTTCAATGACCATAAGTAGTGCACACTATGTCAACTCACATATAAAAGTTAGATCTCTAATTTATATCATTTTCACCATAAATTTGTGTTTAGAAGACTGGGGTCTTGAACATAGTTTTCTCCCATTTCACTCTTATTTATTGTCTGTACCATTCGTTGAAAATCCTACCTTAGTTGATTGTAATATGGTTCATTTTCATTGTAAATCTCATACTTTACTTCTCTATCACACTTGTAATTTTTGTAATGTTTAATAGTTAAGAATTCTCTTCACAGACTATTTGTTCATCCCAGACTTGCAGTTATTAATAACAGCTATATCGTATTGATTAATCCAAATTTTATTTCTCTAGCCCTGCATTTCATATTAACATATCTCATTACATAACTGGATATTCAAAAGTTGTTTGTTAAAAGATTATCTCATCATTTAATCCTATAAGAGTTCTGATGTCCATATATGCCCCTAACACTGTACATTGTCCTTTAATGCTAATCATTCAAATCAGATTTAAGAACATAGCTGACCCTTGAACAATGTGCAGATTATTCAACGTGCAATTTATATAAGTAGTTCCATATTCATAGTTCTTCCAATCCTCAGATTTAACCAACCACAGACACTGTAGTACTGAAATAAATTCTGTTGAAAATGTTTTCATATAAGAGTCCCTGCATGCTTCAAAGCAACATTGTTCAAGGGTCAACTGCTCTTCTAGACTGCTGGCATATGTCACTTTATTCAAGCAACATTTTCTATTTTTAGCTTTTATATTTCCTTAATGTCATAGTTTTACTGTAGTAACTACTTTATTTGTTCTTTAACTGCATTTTTATTAAGAAAAAGTTCAAAATGTGTAATAACATGAACTATAATAAAACTTCTTTCTCATATATTAAAGTAGTTGTTTTGGATGAACATATTTTTCCTCCAAGTTCTGATTTGAGTTTCCAAGTTCCTTGCATGTTTTTTTCTCTCTACCACTTACATCTGGCTTTCATGGTGACTGTTCTCATCTACATCACATACATGGAAGTGGAAAGAGCATGAAGAACCACTTATGGAATATTTTTAGTTCAATGACCATAAGTAGTGCACACTATGTCAACTCACATATAAAAAGTTATAGATAACTAAATACACATCTCTTGGTTAGAAAAGCATAATTACTTACTTGCAGATTTGAAACACAAAAGAAATACAAGAAATTAAATCAAAGTTGATGCAATAAATTACCTAGACATTGTGTACGAAGCAGATATTTATGACCAGATTAAGTCTTCTTTTTTTTTTTTTTTAAAGGATTTATTTATTTATTTATTTATTTATTTATTTATTTATTTATTTTGAGCGGGGGTCGGTTTCGGGAGGGAGGGGAGCGGGCGGGCCACTTCTATTGGTCTTTCATTTATCTGTTTTCATCCATCCTTGTTCTTTGGCTCCTGTGGGCCTCCCATCGTGGTGGCGTCTGTCGTTGCAGAGCACCGGCTCTGGGTGCATACGCTCCAGAGCTCTGGCTCGGTGATTGGACACATCAGTCCAGCCACTCCCCAGCACGTGGGATCTTCCCAGGCCAGGGCTCGAACCGACACCCCTTGCACTGCAAGGCAGTGTATTTACCCACTGGACCACCAGGGGAAGCCCTTAAGTCTTCTTTTGAGTAAAAAGAATTACGAGCATTTATTTTAGACAGCGAACCTAAGCAAGTTTCATTGATGATGCTAGGGGCATATATGAGGTTCTCCCAATCATGAAAAATTTTAATTTTATACCTCTTAATATTATTGATCACTTCTAGCAGATTTTCGTTTTAATTCAGACCTTAACAGAACAGATGATAACTCCATTTAAAACAGTTTCAAAAAGTAGAATATATAAATTAAAATATCATTATATTAT